>JARJHM010000252.1:0-403827 GCA_033356055.1 Carex pumila
AAAAGCACGAGTGACCTTCAACTGACCCTTTACTCGCTCATTAAATACCGCCTGAGGGTCGTCTTGATGCTCCTTTTTTATCCTCACCACCTCCTTTTTTTAGGGACAAATAAGAGAAACATTACTATCATAAGTACATAAATCACTGAAACATGTATCATCATCTCAGCCAGTAACATGTTGGACAATTTTGAGGCCCTTTAGGGGTGCACGTGAAATGAGCTACTCTAGACACCTCAAATGTCAACAATTCTTTGTTTTTAGTAAATTAGATGCATGTGTGTGTGAATATGCATGAACCCAAAACTGAATCCAAGCAGAGATCAATGAATGGCCATAAAAGACCTAAAACATAGATTACTAGTTCATATAAATCCCTAACTTAAATAACAAACATATCTTAGTTTGAAATTATGTATACCATTTATTAATTACTTTAGCAACGAGTGGTACCAAGTGATTTAATTGGCACCATACTTGGCTGTACTTCTGCCCGATATATGGGTTTTAGACATGCAGATTAAAATAATTTAAGAAAATGAGATAAAAACAACATCTAACCAGATCTATTACCAACACCAATGTTGTACCCTTTAGATGTTCCACAAAAAAGGAAGAAATAAAAAGAACTATGAAAAGACCATCAGGGTTCCAGATTCTATAAATGTCCGAGTATAGCATTGAAAGGAAAGTATTAAGATGATAAAGTACCTCATCTAAACTAGTGCTATGATCAGTAGACAGCTGCACGGCCTGCATCTTTAACTTGCAAATTGTCAATTCTTTGCTCTTATTTGCACTGCACCCCCTCAAACTGTTACTATTCACACAGTTCACCCCTCCAACATGAATTGGTGACTCCTCGCTTATCCTATCAAGCTCCACTCGAACCATTGATTCTCTTGACCTGTTCTTCCTGTGCTCTCCAACATCATTTTCACACACTGCCCTGTCTTGTGCCAATATTACGCGGCTGTCCCCCAAATTCATAATATAGACATCCTGATCCTTCATCAACATGACCAATACGCATGATCCCATCAAAGCTAACTCAGGATTCTTATCCAGTGCTGACTCAACCAACTCCATGTACGCCTCTTCAGTCGACTCGAGGGCGTTTGACATGGCTTTTAAGACTGCATCATGGTCAACTGGGCCCGATTTGCATCTTCGGACTGTACCTTGTTGCATCCTGTGATTCTGAGCTTTTTCATCAGTATGGGATTGGTGGTCTCTGTAGTCTCTGTGCCAGTCGAAGTTCCAGGGGAATAGCTTCTTCCGTACTGATTTTTGTTTTTGGTACATTTTCCTCAGTTGTGCCCCAAAGAGGTGCTTCCTTCTCCTGACCTGGAGGTGACCTACATCAGATGAAGAGGCCCCGTCACCCTGTCTACACGCCTTATCAGTACCTGTTGCAGTATCAGTACAATCATTGACTTCATCCCCAATCGGTTGATCAGATGACCTATTTGTACCAACTTCATTCCACTCTTCAAGAAGCTCCATTCTGAGTAGCTCATAAAGCCTCTTGCTTTTCCTTGCCTGGCCTAGTGTATCACCGCTCCCAGCAACCACAGGTGCGCCTTTTTCCTCTACAATCTCTCCTCCACAATCTGAACAGTCTATCCTGCATTGGCCCTCAATTGACCTGGATTCACTCTTACCTGTTTCACCCAATTGGTTAGTGCAAGATCTCACGCACTGGTCACCAGTGCATGAAAGATTTTTGCCAGCAATTGTAATAGTAGGCTGAGGCACGTTTATCTCACTTTCTTCGACTTTCTCATCATAATCCCATAAAAGTCCCTCAAGCTCTCTATCAATGGCCTTGTACAAATTGCCCATTAAGAAATCTGGCGCATCAGGCCCACTAAACCCATCATATATTCCAACAAACAACCAACCCTGTTCTTCAGATAAAACCACATGGACTCGGTCTTCACCGGCCTTGCCGTGAGCCCATTGCAAATTTCGAGTCTCACTATACTCTGGCTCTGAAGAGACACCTGGAAACCCTACACTTAACTCAGACTGGCATCTTAACTCTTTAGAAGCATTCCATCCCAACCGGGTTACCGGGTCCAACAACATTCTCCTGACCCGTTTCACGGGTTTACTCATGCTCCGAACCAGCCTCTCCAGCCCAGGCCTCTTATGGCCATAGTAAGAAAGCGGTGCTGAGAAGTTGGCACGGTCAGTGGTACTGGTGTTCTCCAGTGGGCCCGACATGAACATGCCTTTGTCCAGTGGTCCTGAGGCAAATCCACGCTCCAAAGGGCCCGACATGAACGCATTGTTTAAGGGACCCGACCCCCGAGGTATGGGCTGTAGCGGAACTGCTGCAAAGGAGGCTGTGCTTTCGAATGAGGCCGCCGGCTCGGCTAGGGGCTCAAAGGAGAAATTAGGGTTTATACCAGTACGAGCAGTGGTGGCATTTGCACTCACTGAGGCGCCTGAAATGGCCTTAAAACCTTTACCAGGCATGAGCCCAGGTTCAGGGATGTCTTGTCTAAAGGAGCCGCTACGAGTCTCCGAATCAAGAACACTCGAGTCTATGGTATACCTTTCAGAGTTTGAAGGGGTAATCACTGGAGAATCAGGTAAAACAGGTCGAACATAACAGAAAGAATGCCCTAATCCTTCATCCAAAGGCTCTAGAAAATCCAAATTGACCCCAGCTTTTTCTTTATTTTCGCCTGAAGGGACGAAACAGCCAACTACACGAGAGGTACTATTGCCCATTGGTCAAAAAAATTGGTTTTTGTTTTTATTTTTTTTCTTTCAATTCAGAAGGAAAAGAGAAACCAAACTCCAACAGCGAGTCTATCAGGGTACCTCATGAGGAGACATAGCAAAAACCGGAGAATACCCACAACCCAATGAGCCCTTTTGCACAGGGATTGCATCATCGGCTGTGGGTCACCAACTGTTCGAAGAAATTCCTCAGTGAAATCGCAGCATCTCCACCTCCCATGTATTTCGGTATAATAGCTCCAGTATGAAAACTAAAACATGATTTTGATTTATTCGGGGGAACTTTTCCACTAAGAGAGCGGATCTGTCAACACGAATAGAAAAGGAGTGAAATACGGGTTTAAATGTAAAAAAAAATTATAAGAGAAAGAAGATGGGGGAGGCAGGAAAATGACTTGTGCCGAGATGGGAGATTTGGAAGTGAAAAGAGGGAGAAGAAATGGGGTTTTTGTTCTGATCTGAGAGAAAAAAAAAATGAGAGAGAGAGAGTGGGTTTGTTCACTAGTCTAGACAACTATGCTGCGAGACCCATTTTGGGAATTTCAGGTCTCGCTATTCTCGGGGTTTTCAAATGGGTTGAGACTTGAGAGAGTATGAAGATCAAAAACAAATTTTGGAGGGCTCGTCTCGTGAAAGATCCAAATAACCCCTCGTAAAACCTCAACTTTTGTAAGGACTCCTTTTTTAAGTCTAGAGTCCAGAGTCCAGAGTCCAGAGTCCAGAATAATGTGTTTGGTTGCAAAAACAGGAATAGCTAGAAAGTCTAGAATAACTTTTTTACTATTTATCTTTATTAGAATAATCAAATTTAATTTTTTTTAAGAATAAATTATTCTAATAAGACAAAATAGTTGAATTTGCTATTCTAGCTATTCAATTCCATCCAAACAAAGAACAAGCTATTCCGAATAGCCTTGTTCTAAAAATAGCATATTTTTACTCCAATCAAACATACCCTATCTGTTTTGTCCGATTTGAATAATAAAAAAGGCAATTAATTTATGTGTTTATTTTGGTGTTAACTTATAAAAAAATTAAAAATTAAAGTCTATTATGCTCTGTTGGGGCTTCTACAGGAATAAAATAAGGTTTAACGGAATAGCATATTTTGTAAGGATAAATTTGCAATATCTAATATGTAATTAAATATTTGCAAATCTGGTGAGATTATATAACTAAAAGCCTTGTATAAGGAATTGGGTTGAAATGGATGGAGTTGGTGTCTGCTTACACTCTGGTTGGTCTCCGTTGTTTGTTTGCTACCTTTTATTAATTTTGTGTTTACTATAATATTAGTTTTCTTGTTTTGTGTTTTGCAATTCGGTGTGTCCGCTTGAATGATTGGATTTGGTGGTGCAAAGAGTCAAAATAAAGTTAGCCCACGATGGATGCACATAAGACTTACACCTGGTTCAAACATATAGGAAAAGACCATTGGCTATTAGGGCTTGTTCAGTCGACAAATGGGAATGGACACCGGCACGGGAATTGAATTGAAAAATACTATTCCCGTGGGAAAAAAAAATTCAGTTCAACTGATATGAATCAGATTTATATTTTTTTTTCTAATCTTCCGGATACAAATATAGATCAGATATCAGTCGGATATGAATCAGATATCAGCTGGGTACGGATACGAATATGGATACGGATTGAACATATATTAAAATAATATAAAATATATTAAAAAATTACTAAAAATCATAATACTTATCTAATTATAACAGCGAATAACAATATTTTTATATAATATCTATTAAAATATATAATATATCTACTATTCAAATACAAATAATTGAAACGTAAAATTATATCAGTATCTATATTCATAAGGACATTCAGATATCCACGTATAATTTTCCGAATACGGATCGAAAACGAATCAGATATTATCCATACCGTTTTCACCCCTAGTTACTTGCCTTGGACCCGCAAAGGTGTTTGTTCTCAGGATACACCGGGTGCAGGGAAGTATACGCTACAGATGACTGCCCCCGCGACAGTCCCCATGAGTTCGTATCATCATGATCCTGACCATGATACGGATGCGCTGGCCCCCGTGGACTTCTTTCATTCTTTTTATTTTATATAGCAATTTCATTTGTGTCCCTATGAAGCGCCAAAGTTGCATATATACCCCTGAAAAGTACGTATTGCATCGACTATACCTCCGATACATATATTGAAGTTGAACCTTCCCAAACATGAATTTCAAATTTAAATACTCGTAAGTTTCAAATTTCATAATCTTTCCTCTTCAATATTGTTTTCGTACAAAACCCATAAACACACAATCATTCTTACATCCTCCTAGATTAAAATTTAAATTCCGTCTACGCTGAAATTTGATTTTAAACTCTGGAATTATGCCATGATTTTTTTTTTTTGCAAATATAAAGATTTATAAACATTAAATACAATATTAATTACCGTGAATCTATTTTGTCTTTGTCAAATTAATATTTCACACTTCAGATATAAGAATTACAATTTTGATGATGGAGAACATAGTAAAAAAATTATAAAAAATTTACCACGATAAAACTTAATCATTATTATAGAAGGCAGTGTGTTGATTCAATGACCTTCTTCACTATTTTCCACGAGACCTTCTTCGGATATAAGTTTCAGAAGGGTCCAAAGTCATTCCTAAAGGTAATGTCTTCAGGTCTCCTCCCGTCCCTTCTTGTGTCATCTGAAACTCAGGAGGTAAAGCTTAGTAGGCCCCACGGTGGTTGATACGGATCAAGTCTCGAAGGATGAGACCGCGATATTTCGGTGGCTTCGGTAGCTCGAATCGCCCCGACTCGAGGGGTCTGGGTTCGAGTCTCGCGATGAGAACTTAGGGGAATTGTAGAAGTACTCACACTCTAACCTGTTGGTACCCTTAATGGTACCCTTAATTGTGCAAATGTCTAGCCCTTAATCCCTCGGGATTTAGGACTTATATAGATCATTCTCTGACAATCATTCCTCATTGTCAAGGTTGTCAGAGTTCGCATATTGTTTTATGTTACATTCCTGCGGTTGTTATGGAATGACTATATCGGAAGGGCTTCTCGATTGGGCTTTGACATCGGACGCGTCTCGCATCATCCGAAACTATTCTGGACGGGCCTCGAGCTTCGGCTATGCCGGATCGGTCTAACCGGGAACGAGGTCTTATTCTTAGTCCCGGCCTGACCCTTTACAAGGTCCGAGACCGAATTATTCATGACTCAGATCCATTCTACTAAGGTTTTATTTACATGGGCCTATCAGAGTGAGAATCATTCAGACACTGAGTAATAAAAATAGGAAAAAAAATACTTTTTAATTAATATAAAAAGGGAAAGGAAGAGTCGATGTCGAGTTCAAAATTCAAATTAATAATTTACTGTGAATATTAAACGGTTTAATTGTTTGACTTCAATACTGTACGAGATATATCTCATTTAGCTCGCAGATGTCTAAACTCTAATGCTATAAATTATTTATGTAAAAAAGATAACTGCGTGAGGTATTTATCTGATGTTACGGATTCTTTAGGCGAAAAAAATAATCTTCTCTTCTGACTTCTCATGTTCTCCACGTTAACTTATATTATTTGCCATTTTCGCGTAATTATCACATGTGAAACTATTTCTTTAAATTTTTATTAGACTACCTTAACTTGTGTATATTCATTGACTACATCAATCAATAACTGCTAAATTAAATGCACGGAGAAGAGTAGTCTCACTCGAATACTTGAATAATTGACTCGCATTAAATGATTGAATTGAATCATAAAAAATATCATTCTTTCATAGGCACGCCGAATAAATACTCATACTAATCCAATAAGCTAGCGTTGTTGACCTTCGTTTCGTTCTAGATATTCTGTGGCGCTGCAACAGTGGCTCCAATATATATATTAGCAACTTGCAGATTCCACAATCTATCGTATAGCGCACACACTACGAAATCAGCTATGATGCGTTGTAAAAAACGGCTGTTTAGATTGATTAATTGGTTAATTAGTTGTTGGCGACAACTAAATTGTTACGAATTTTTTCTGATTAATCACTTAATGGTACCATATCCGTCCGACGAATGCATACCGTTATTTACAACACTAGCTATGATAATAGAATTAATGATAATTTACAAAAAAAATCCTTGCATTTATATATAAATTTTAAATGTTTAAAGCTAGTGTATAAAGTATTTATTATTTTTTCTTCTCTATATGATCGTAAGAAAACTAAAATTAAATTTTTGTTAAAAAAATAAATACTTTTGGGAGAAGTATAAACATATTTAATGTACAGGAAGCAGTATGTAGTTTTGACTCCTTTAATTTTAGAAGTTTAGCTTATACACCTCAAAATTATACATAATTGATTTATTCATACTTTTGATCTGTTTACTGAAACAAATAATCATACAGAAGAATCAGTCTTTAGGAAATGAAAAAGAGAACGTCTAAAAAGGATTAACCACAAAGATTTTTGCATAGGCGGCGATGCAAAAGACCACGCCTTTCAACACAACCTTCGCCTTGTTTATCCCGCTAAGCAAGTTGGGACCTACTGTAATAATGAGGTTTTGTGATAAAAATTTATAACAATGAGATTTAGACAAACAAGATAAGCATTTTGAGCCACCTCATCTCGAAAAGGCAAACCATCAAATTAAATGGACATTAAATGATCTGGGTCTCATGACATTTATTTAATGGTCAAAACGTGGCAATTGTGCTATAATGACAGCTAAAAAATTGTCTCGACGGACCAACGGCTCTGACCATTTGACGCAACTATCTCATGGTTCTTCTTAATTTAATAAGATTTCAATTCACAATACAGATAATTGATTTTTGTTTTTATTCTCTGATCTGTTGTGCAGAGCAATGCCAGCGTCAATTAATGGATACTTTTTTTTTTTTTCCAAACAACATATATGCCTCTGAATTTTATAGCTCTGTTTTATAAATGTTAAAAATCACATAGCAATTATGCACACTGGTCAACGAAGCAAAGTAAGAATATATAAATTAATAGCATTATGTCATTAAACATGTATTAAGCACTTAAATCCTCTACTTTTTTATCATTTCCTTCAGCGGTTGAGCCCCTTTTTTTTTTTTAGGAAAATTTGTTTTGTCTGTAAGTTGATGCATATCCTTAAGAAAAAAGAAATTACAAATATGCCCTCATTGCTGTAAAAACCAACATTGTCTTTTTTTTCCAAACAAATAATATATAGATAGAGAATTAATTGAGGAGTAAAATTGTTCTTCAATTAAATTTTTAATAATGAGTATCAACCTCAAAATATATAATTATGATTAAATGGCAGAATAAAACAAAAACATTGTATTAGTTTAAGTAAAAAGCCAAGACAATAAATTTTCTGTAAAAAATGACAGTAAACTTCTTAAATTTAAATGAATAAACTTGTACAAATTGTAAATTGTGCATTAACTTCTGGCTAGACGGAATGGATGAAATTTTTTGTTCATGCAACATATAGTTGGTCATGGAAAAAATAATTATTATATACTAACATTTTATATCGTAGTAGGATAGTAAAATATTTAAATTTATAAAGCCATGTTTAAAACAAGTTAAATTATAAATGACAGTTAATAAATTATTATTTTTTATCTAAACTCTGATTTAATTTTAGTGATGTAATTTTTTTTTTTAAAATGAAGACTCCGTACGCTTCTTTCATCATAAATTATTTCTTAGTTGAACCTCTTCCTCATATTAAATCATTCGATATGTTACAACTTTACTATGTCGCTGTAGTTCTATATTAATTTTAATTTATTTTTTTATTTTTTTGTAGTGAGATTTAAATAGGGGCCTTGGCATCTAGATGTAGGGCTGCTAATGATTAAGATCCGGTTCAAACTCGATTCGGCTCGTCATTGTAGCTCAATGATTCGGCTCTTAACTTGGCTCATTTTTGAAAGAAAAAGCTCAGCTCGACTCGGCTCATGAAAGAAAAAGCTCAACTCGACTCGGCCCATAAAAGAAAAAACTCGACTCGGCTAACGAACTCGCGAGCCGACTCATATTTTTAATACATGTATATCTTCATTTGCTACGAGGCCTACCTTCATGCTGATGTTTAATTAATTTACATGTAAAGACGAATTTTTTCAAATTTGTAATACATGTATATCTTCATTTGCCATGAGGCCAACCTTCAAATTTTTTCATATTTCAAATTTTTTTCAGATTTCAAATTTTTTTCATATTTCAAAATTTTCAGATTTCAAATTTTTTTTCAGATTTCAATTTTTTTTTTCAGATTTCAAATTTTTTCAGGTTTCAAATTTTTTTCAGATTTCAAATTTTTCAGATTTCAAATTTTTTCAGATTTCAAATTTTTTCAGATTTCAATTTTTTTCAGATTTCAAATTTTTCAGATTTCAAATTTTTCAGATTTCAAATTTTTTCAGATTTCAAAATTTTCAGATTTCAAAATTTTTCAGATTTCAAAATTTTTTCAGATTTCAAATTTTTTCAGATTTCAAATTTTTTTCAGATTTCAAATTTTTCAGATTTCAAAATTATCAGATTTCAAATTTTTTTCAGATTTCAAATTTTTTTCAGATTTCAAATTTTTTCAGATTTCAAATTTTTCAGATTTCAAATTTTTTTTCAGATTTCAAATTTTTTTCAGATTTCAAATTTTTTTCAGATTTCAAATTTTTTCAGATTTCAAATTTTTTCATATTTCAAAATTTTTCAGATTTTAAATTTTTTCAGATTTTTCAAAAATTTTCATATTTCAAATTTTTTTCAGATTTCAAAGTTTTCAACATGTAATATGAGCCGGCATTTTGAAATTATTTTAAAAAAATGATATTTTTTTCAAATTTCTTTAGATCATTTCTTTAAAAAATAATCAAAGTTTTTCAACATGTAATTTAAAGTCATAAGAATATCTCTATCCCATTTTAATAATTTCTTTAAAATAATTAAATGATTATTTTTTTAACATGTAATATGAGCCGACTCGCGAGCTCGCGAGTCGAGCCGAGTCGAGTTAGGACATTTTTTAGTTTCGAGTCCGATTCATTATGAAATATTGAGCTGCTCAACTTATTGATTCACAAGCCGGCTCGACTCATTAGCAGCCCTATCTAGATGGTACTTGTAATTCTCTGTATGTTGAACGCTATGCGTTATCCTCGCAGCTACTGCCATGGAATTTAAAAAAAAAAAAGATATGTTACAACTAAATTAATCATATACAGTGGTGGATCCAAAGGTTTATTAGGGGTGGCTACAAAAACAATTTTATCTTTTATGATTTATAAATTTTTATAAATATTATACATTTTTAACCCCGATCTACATTGATAAAAGTATAATTTACGGCAGTTTATTTAATGGTTTTATTCAGTATAAATTATTGACCGTTACCAGTATAATTTACTAATTAAATCTATCTGTTTGATTTATTAAATACATACTGAACAAATTTATTGGAACAGATCGATTTTAACACTTTCATAATTTATAAATTTACTGAATAAATTTGTTCCAATCTAATTTATTCAGTATAAATTATAATTTACCAAAGTAGATCGGTTTCAACAATCTAATGCATGTATTCAATATAATTTACACTAAATAATTTACCAATAATATAAGTACAACACACACTAATCTCACTCTTATAAAAAATTACACCACAGTGATTTATTTCAATTTATAATTCCGTTGGTGATTACAGGAACTATAAAGGTCCCGTTTAATAAAAAAATACAGGTATTTTAATATCTTTTAATTTTGCTGGACTGTTTGTGAGCCACATATTATTTTAACATGGATTGAGGATTGTCCGTATTCTCAACGAGAAAAATGGTTTTGTTTGGAAAACTTTGACATGCATGGGTACGGGACCCACCGGAGGGAATCAACCGCACACAAAAATGTGTTTTATTCATCTGCGTAACCTTTTCAGTGTGACGATGTAGCGAGTCATTCCGGTTTGTTTTGATCAACATCCGATCAAGTCTACCCGTTCGTAATATATCAAAGTATGAATCTAAGAGCATATACAACCTAACTATTGAATCATTAATTTAATATTGGACTATTATGTAAAATAATTATGTATTGTATACTATCAATTTTATATGCAATTAAAAGTGATCATATGCAATTTATTATTTATGGAGAATTAACGTGTCACGTAAGATATTGACCTTTAGTATGTAGAACTTAAGATGTAATATTCAATTTAATTACGAGCTGAATTTAATAATTACAACATAAGACATACAAAAGTTTTCTATATAGAGAGAGATAGGCTACCATGCTTTGCAAATTAAAGTGGGTATTTTAATTTGCACTCACATCTCTAGTTCCAAAGTTCAATTGTCAATCTGAACTTTTCAACATGTTCTTCATATTGAAATGTACCTGGAAACAAAATTTTATGTTTTTTAGAAATTTTTTTACTATTTTTTAGAAATTTTCAAAATCAGTGTTTTTCTGAATTTTTTATATAATAAACAAATTTAGAAAAACTCTGATTTTGAAAAATTCTAAAAAAAATAGTAATTTAGCTATACCGTTATAACGGTTCATGGACCATTATAACGGTATGTCAACTTATGTTGGTTTGGATCACCGGAAACCCCAACGTTTGATTTTATGTATAACGGCCGTCTACCGTTGTAACAGTTCCCACAATGGAAATTCTCTGGAAGACCTACCGTTGGGTGACAGTTCCAACCGATTTAATCCGTCACATGCCGGTAGAGGGTTTATTTATTATGTTACAATGATTCTTGAACCTTTGTAACAGTAGGTCTCACTTAGTTCATTCTCAAACTTATTTTACCAATTTTACATATTAATTATCACAATCTTGATATGATGCTTCTGCTGTCCAATGTCTTGTGCTTTATAACTACATCATTGATGTTGTATAACAGTTAATTAATTCATCATTGATGTATAATTATTGAATCTTATGTTGCCATAAACCTGCACAATATCTCAAGAAGGAAAAATATAAAATGCAATTTATATATGTTTTACAAATCTTATCAAACATACAAGTAGATTATAGCACAAACCAACAGTATGGGTGTCATGTCAAATTAAAGATCTACAATTTTTTTAGGATATTCAGATTTTAGTGAGAGTTTGTAATTATGCATGGATGACATATGCAGTTGTTCAGTTTTTAAAGTTTTAAGGATATTTCTGTAGAAATAAAGTTTCAGTTTGTTCACATTCTAACTCTAATAAGGTTGATCTCATTTAAGGGCAGACCAATTGGAAATAGGCATGTTATGATTACATTATGTGAAATTTTCATGCTACACATCCACATCGTGATTCATGTCATTTGATTATGTCAATATTTGTGACCACAGTTGGTTGAGTTACGAATAAATGTAGTAAAAGCTGCTTTGATCCTATATTGATATAATTGATGGACGGAATTGTTTCGTGACACATTTCGGTAATGACATAAAAGTTGAGCTCACTACGATTATTAAAAATACAAAATTATAAGGTTTCACATATACTCCAAGTGGGTGATTGTTGGATCATTAATCTGACGTTAGACTAATATGTAAAATAATTATGTATTGTATATTGTCAATTTTATGCTCAATTAAAAGTGATCGTATGCAATTTATTATTTATTGAGTATTAATGTGTCATATAGGGTGTGGGCCTTTAATGTGTATAACTTAAGATGAAATATTCAATTTAATTATGGGCTGAATTAAATAATTACAACATAAGACACACAAGAGTTTTTTTTTGTGTTGTATGTATGCATGTATATATATATATAGAGAGAGAGAGAGATGGCCTATGATGCATTACAATGCATAGACATCCTTGTGCATTGGAACATAAATCACCGATTCAAAGTCCAAATAACCAATCCAAACCGTTCATCTTGTTTTCCATATTAATATGTACTTGGAGACCAAATTTTATATTTTTTGAAATTTTTTTACTATTTATTAAGTCACTTTGAAAATCGTCGATCCGGTGGTTTAGAAATTTTTACTGTTTTTTACTAGTTCACCTGGATTTTCATATTTTCAAAGTGGCTTAATAAATAGTAAAAAAATTCCAAAAAAAATATAAAATTTGGTCTCCAAGTACATATTAATATGGAGAACAGGATGAATGGTTTGAATCGGTGATTTGAACTTTGAATCTAGTATTTTATGGTCCAATGCACAAGGATGCTTATGCATTGCAATGCATCATAGCTTATCTCTCTCTCTCTTATATATGATTGGGTCTCCAAAATACAAGGCTATATGAGTTCATCTTCATGATCCCATTAGATGAGAGTATGAGAGACTTTAGAGAAGGCAAAACCAAAGAACACTCTCTAAAGGGCTTTGTTATTCTAGAAAAACAAAATCAGTGGCTCTCTCATGCATATGACAATCAAAGATTAAGATATGCTTTCGCACTTCAGTTTTATATTCAACACAGATGGTCCTGCGATGGTCGATGATAGTTTCTGTCGCTCCAAACACCAATAATTTAAATGAGTTTCTAAATAATTGTTAATCATTTTTTAGAAATTAAAATCTCTAAAATTTCATAATTTAAGTTCTTAGTTCAAATAATTCATAAAGAATAAAATGATACAAATCATCCAATACATAAAAAAAAAAACAGGATACAATAATCCAACTATTGACTCCCAAGTCATCATACTTATTACTAACACAGATCCTATATTTTGTCTTGTGTAGCTAACAAGGCATAATAAAAAGATGCTTTAAATGACCCGTTACCACAAATCGTTTGCGACGGCGAAATTTTGGTACTTTAGTGAAATAATTAATTGGTTGATTGTTGATCTTTGTCAACACGCATACAATCAAAAAATTTCCAAGTGGATGCAGACAAAGCGCCTTCTGGCTACAGTTATTTTATCATCCAAATAAACAGCAAGCCGTGCAAAGTGGTTGTCGGGTGGACCATTAATCAAAACCAAAGTACATGTATATAATTGAGAAATCTGATCTTGATCATCTCAGAAAATATTCTGCCTCATTTAATTTATTAAAAAATGCAGTTTGAATCTACTGTTTGTAATTTGATAATAGAGATAAAGATGTGAGGCACAAATAAAATATAAAACACATGAGATATTTTTTTTTGAGTAAAGTTTACAGGTCAAGTCACATAATTATTTAATATTCACAAATAATCTTTTCATTTGTATTTCGAATTTGCGTTCTCTCACACAAAATGCATAATTTTTCTCACTAGATCAAACACTGGTTTTCAAAAACCATAAGACATTTTAACCCTAATATTTTATCAGGTACCTTAGTTTGATCTTTTCTTCTTTTTTTTTTCCTTTTTTGTAAGATCATTGTTTCATCAGTACTTGTGATTTCTGAACTCCCCTATTGCTAACAAAAACAATAATAGTAAATTTTTCATTTAGTCACTATAATGTCCGCTTGCGATATTACTGATTTTGTTAGCCGCTATAACATTCAAGAGAGAAAATGAGTGAATGTAAGAAATGAAATTCCGTCTCTTATTTAATTTATATAGTAAAATTGGGGCCGTTGGGCCAATGGGTGGCCCTGATAAATTTGAAATTCTCCAAAAAATTGTAATTTTTTTTTTTTTTGAAGATGATATGAATAAAAATTTCGGCCTGTGACATGGACAACACTGTAATGTTGCATTCTATAATTTCTAAATGCATGGCAAGGCAATCGAAGATAAGAACAAATCTCACCAACTAATTAACAGCGGATACTATAGTATATATGGTTATTTGTTTTTATTATATGTTTGCAACAACTTCATATTATGTAATATAAAAAGGAAGAATCTTTTGTTGAAGTTCGGACGGTCTAAAATTAAATATTTGGTACGTGCATTTGGATTCGTACAAAGATAAGTAAAATAATTATATTTTATTTAGTGATCGGAATATCAATAAGATTAATGTTAATTCTTAGAGTTAAAATATTTTTGAATTGTTGATTTATTGGATTAAAATATTTTTTATATTTATTTGGAACACTTTTCAGCACTATTTGGAATGTAATTAAGTACTAATAACATTGTTTCAATATGAAAATTAATTTTACTTGGATGGCATAAATATGGACTTCAACATTTATAAAAATTAAATGAAGTAAAGTTATGTCATTAATACAGGTTTGAGGAAAAGTGTTTGAATTGATACAAAATAAGTGATGAATAAATAGATCAAAGTAGCTAAATAGCAGAGAAAATGTACAATCCTTCCTGAAATTACGATTTGAGTTGCAATTATAAATTTATTTTGTACTTCTCCACCAAAGCGCTGCTCATCCGAAGCTTGTTGAAGTATATTTTGACGGTTGATAAAAAATAAAAAGCAGCAAGCAATTACTCTGATTTGTATTTTGAATTTATGCATTTATTGACGAATTTTTAATAGATTTTGTAAAATACTAAATGTCTAGGACCCGGAGCTTTGGTTGGCACTACAACTCACAGGTACTTTCAAATCTGTTCGTGTAGATACTGATAAAAACGCGATTGCTATTATTGTGCAAGTCTACACACAAGGAAGAGAAAAAAGTTACAACAAGCGTTTACCACTGTGTTACTGCTAGTAATTACTGTCTTGAATTTAATATTACACACATTTAAGTTTAAGTAGCAATTAGTTTACTGAATTACAATTAAAATGTACTCTTATACTCTATTTGAAACCTTACAATATAATTTATGTTAGTTTTGTCCCTAAGTTTATCGAGTCCACATCCTCCACATTAGCTCATCATTTGAGTTTGAATCCAAACTGTTTGATCAAAACTTAGACAAAACCAACTTAAATATGTAATATACATGTCTCTTTAAAATTTGTTCTAGTATATGATAAATAGATCAAATTCAAACTCAAACTCAAACTCAAACTATGAGATACCCAAACGATATGGATTTAAATATATTGATATGAATTATGATAAAATAGTCCGGATACAAACTCAAAAGGTTAGTTAATTAATATCAAAAATTTTATTTATACTATAATAAAAAAAATAAACTAAAATACTCCCATTTGATGAAAATTCGAATTTTATTCAAGCCACCGGATCATTTAATGACCTTAAAGACTGGAGACTGTCAATTAGCCTTACAGCCCCAACTAGGGATCTCCAAACCATTTAGCAGCCCTCCCCTCTTTTTTAAACATGCAAATAAGCAATTGACTTATTTGGAATATAGGGATCCACTTTGGGATTCGTGCTAGATAAAATTAACAACTCAATTTTCACTGTGCAAACTGATCGGATATTAAATGTATAAAAAAAGGGTTGCTAAAAGGTTTGGAGGCCCTCTAGACAAGAGTTGCAAAGCCAATTGGTGGCCTTTAGTTTTTGAGGTCGCTAAACAGTTCGGCTTACATAAATTTTGAATTCTCATCAAATTAGAATTTTTTTGGTTTTTATTATTTTTATCATAGTACAAATAAAAATTTCAGTAATTAATATACATAATGCAGAATATGGTATCTCTTCCTGCGGCGCTTTTCTGATTTTTTTTCTTTAATATAGTACAAATAAAAATTTCGATAATTAACACACATAATGCAGAATATGGTATGCAGAATACGGTATCTCTTCCTGCGACACTTTTCTAATTTTATTTTTTATTTTTTATAGTACAAATAAAAATTTCGGTAATTAATACACATAATGCAGAATATGGTATCTCTTCCTGCAGCACTTTTCTAATTTTCTATTTTCTTTTTTATAGTACAAATAAAATTTTCGATAATTAATACACATAATGCAGAATATGGTATCTCTTCCTGCGGCGCTTTTCAACTGCATCTTTGACTTTGAGAATTGAGACTAATGCTTATATTTTTAGAAGTTTGGAGCATGTGATTCGCCTTGGAAAGCACGTGCAGATGCATGTTTCAATTGCTATATTCACCACCACCGAGTTTCGAATCTTTATCAACAAAAATAAGAGGAGCAATTTCTATCAGCACATTGTCGGATCTGTCCCATCTGATAATATCGCATTTCTTCGAAAGTACACAAAACAGTATGTTTTTTTGTCTGGCAAGGAAAAATTCCCAACTTTTGTCAAATAATACAAATGTTGTTTTCACTGAATCAAAATCTAATTTTCAACAACCGAAGTACACAAAGCATAATTATTTCGGTTATAAATTCTGTCCTGATAGCAAAAACAATATTTTTGTGTCTCAGATTACATGTTCGAAATTTAAATGAGAGAATTCTTTATAGATATTAAATAGTTTGGTAGCTTGATCTTCAACTTTTTTCAAAAAATAAAAATATCCACCATAAATAATTTGAATCCCAATTTAAAATCGAAACTCAAGACTTTGTTTACATTGGAAAGGAGTTAGATTCTTCTAAACCCAATGAAACTTCATTATTTTTTTCTAAGGATTGTTTTACAGGATTTCTTAAAATTCATTTTAGAGTTCTTCCAACTTTATTAATTTTACTTAAAATTTCAATTCTTTCCGAAAGTTATACTGGTGATGTTCTACAACTCGTAATTTTTTTTCGAGAAAAGATTTCTGTCCACTGTCTTTTGTCCACCATTTATCCACAACTAATTAATTTTATCCAATTCTAACGGATTTTAACGGTCCGACAATTACTTAATAAACCTCCCTTTCTTCATTAAGGCGATTTAATCGTCAAATTCCTAACGACTTTCTAAATCGTCTCCTCTTTTTATATTTGCTTTCTCTCTCTCCTGTTAGCAAGATTCTAAATCAGAGCTCCCTCTTTCTCAATCCTCGCTCAAGCTATCTTTAATGGCGGATATGATTATCGAGCTACCATGGTCTGATCCCCAAACAGATAAGATCGCTCTTCTCTTCGTTGTTCTCCATCTCGATCTCCCTCGATCGAACAAACCTCATCCCCAAATTCTACCTCTTGATGTGCACTGTCAAACTTTTGTTGTCTACCGCCGGAGACATAATGAGTCTTGGCAAAGTGAACTACTCCATTGGATTCGTGATCAGGAAGACAGATCAGGCCATCGGTCGGCTCAGATGTTACCTCCAGCTATCTACTCTCTTGTGACCAAATTTCACTTACTGGTCGGAGGTCCTCGCGTGGCGGCGGCTTGTCGGCAGACAGAGCTACAATCCTCGTGTGGCAATCGTTGATGTTAGGTACAAAATCTCAAAATCCTAGTTATTGATCTCTTCTTCTCTGATTCTGACCTACTCGAATTTTCAAACAAAAAATCTGGTTCAACAGGAAAGTACCTCCACCAATGGCATCTGCGACTTGAGAAAAACATACCTTTCCCACTCTTCAATTTGGTCGGCCATCAATTTCTTCCCAAAGTTAACCATCGTGACTTACTGATATCTGAAATATGATATAAGTTAAAAAGTTCAGACAATTTTGAACTTTACGGCAATCATTTTGTCAGTAGAGGCGATATGGAGTATTGATATGTTAATTTTATTGTATTGCCCCGTTAATTTTACAGTATTTATCTTGTCATTTTACAGTATTCATCTTGTAAAAATCTGGAGGAAATAGATAATAGAGAGACAATATGGAGTATTAATCTGTTAATTTTACAGTATTGCCTTGTTAATTTTACAGCATTCATCTTGTGAAAATCTAGAAGAAAGAGATGATTTGTTAATTTTACAGTTTTTATCTTGTAATTTTACAGTATTCATCTTGTGAAAATCTGGAGGAAAGAGATGATAGAGATGCTTCTTATTCATCCGAACAATGAACACAAGAGGTTTATAATGTAAAAGTTATTTGTCCATAGTTTTTTTGTTGCTATTATGCTATTCTGAATGTTGCGGTGAATATTTTTATCTTGTGTTGAACAGATGTTGTTTGTGGTGAACATATTTTTTGTGTGATGATGGATGTATATATAGATTTAGCAATTTTAGAGTATACATGGTATTATTTTATGGTTTATATTTTGCAATTTTACAGTATACATGATTCTTTGTAGGTTGTAGTTTAAACTGAAATGTAGCATTTGTTATATTTTATCTTACAGTATAGATGGTATTATTTTATGGTTTAGTTTTAGAAATTTTACAGTATACAAGATTCAATTGAAAATTTACAGTATTATGTGAAAATTTTACGGTATACAAGATTTAATTTTGCAGTATACAATATTCAATTGAAAATTTTACTGTATACAAGATTCAATTTTCCAGTATACAAGATTCAATTTTACAGTATACAAGATTTAATTTTACAGTATACAAGATTCAACCCAGTGCAGATGCTAATAATTAACTCTAACTGTCAATAACTTCCTATAACTGTAATTTCCGAAAGTACAGTTTGAAAGTACATTTATTTTGTCTTGTTGTGCAAGTTGCAATCTTTTTCTAACTATCATGGGACCACTTCAAATAGTTGCTGAATGTTTTGTAATTAACTGATATATTTTATGTGATATATTGTATAATTATACAACATATAGAAGTAATTTTACAGTATTCGCGCAAGTCAAAGCTGTGGATAAATGGTGGACAAAAGGCTGTGGACAATTAGACGTTTTCTTTTTTTTCAACAATTCTATGCTGCTAGACATATTTTCAACGAGACAACCGATATAATATAATAATAATCCAATTACAAGATGTGGGAATGGATCAACGGTCAATAAAGATAAAAAGATTTGGTTGCATCATGGTTCCTTTTTTTTTTTTGACAAAAGTGGCATCACTTGAGTGTTGGTCACTTGACATGTACTAATCCCCAATTTGACAGTTGTCGGATGTAAAAATTTATGTTTTTTCTTTTCCTCTCTTTGATCTGCTTTGTAGACACTTTTTTGCTTTAGTTTTAGATTTTGCTTTTTTGTATTGGAATCATCAAAGTCAAGAAAGAATCATGAGATATCTTGTTGTTGTTACAATTCTTTTTCACTTTCTTTCCTTTTTTATTCTTCATTCGAAGTAGATTTTGTGACAATGGGACTTGTCTCATGATTATGCTCAACCTATTTAGAGATAATCACTTGTTAGAGCAACTTTGGTCAGATGACGTCCAATACTTTGGTCAAGATTTCTTTATTATTTGAAACAGCTCGTCAAAATATACAATTCAAATAAATCAAGAGTAATTGCTTCACTGTAAAAAAAAAATTCATTGTCAAGTCAGGCTGATCAATTATTTGTAAATAACTTTTTGTTATTAATATAGCTGTCGGCGATACTTCACCGTCAATCTTAAAAAAAAAATCATTCCTCTTCACCATTCCTTGTGACAAAATAGGAAGGCAATGTTTTTTCTTCTGCTATTTCTTATTTCTAGGGTTTCATTGATAAATATTGAAATAGCAAAATAGTACATTATTTTGATCGGGAGTGAAACCGGTCTTCGAACTATGAAGATCAAACACATAATATGAGCCAAGTCTATAAAATTTTTATATTAAAAATGAAAATTAATTTTAAAATATCCATGACATTTTACTCTAAATTATATAGAAAATCATGCATAATTATAAATTTATTAAGAAAATATTGTATCATTGATCCCATTTATATTTAATGAATCCGTTCCTGATTTTGATTTTGAATGAATTGTTGTCTAATATGTATTAAAGGGTTCAAAATATCACTAAAATATGGTACATAATACAAGTGCACTTCATAATGATTATCATCATTATTCGATTTTCTTTATATTATTATCATCATCTTTACTATAATCATCATCATATTATTAATATTAGTATTACTATTATTATATAAATTCACTTTTCACGTAATACAAAAATAATATCGATTTATCAATAAAAATAATAAAGAGAGGTAACTACGAGAGTGAAAAGAGGAAACAAAAATGATTGTCTGATTTTAGTGAAACTTCGAATTCTTCAAACCCCCCTCCCCAACCCCAATCGCATGTCCACCTCTCACACCCCTTTTAACTTCAACTTTGATTATAACCCTCCTCTTCTTGCCTCTTTTCTCTCTGAGCAAAGAGGAGGAAGGTGCGGGGAGGAAGTGGAGCGCGTACCTCGAGTTGAGGAGAGAGGAGTTTGTACCGCGAAGATGCAAAAAAGAGAGGGGGCGCAAAGGTGTTAGTATGTAATAATCTAGAAGTCAATAACACGATATCATATATATTTTGTTCATGAATTGGATAATCAATAAAATATCATTTTGTTGCCTTGAGTATTATTACATTTATAAATTATTTCGAGTTAATGACTGAAATTGTGAAACTCCATAATATAGATGATATATACTCTTAAAAGTCTCTAACCGAGGTAATTAGCAGGAACACTAATTAACCACTACAAAATTATTATGTGAATTAAAAGATAGTCAAGTTTTACAGACCATAGACAAGAGATGTTATTTTAATCACATAGATACATGTTTCAGGAACATGGTATTTGACAGACCCCGAATGAAACATTAAATAGAATTGTGTTCGTGTCATTAATGTTTTCATTTAGTGTTAAGTTATAAAGTATGAGGTATTCATCTTTTCTATATAAGAGATGTATATGTGTGAGTGTTGTCTAACGCTGTCCGTAAAAGGTAGCTATAGCGGTGACACTTCAGTATACGTAACTTATGCGAAGGAAGAGATGGTTTACCAAAAGTACTATTGTCCCTCATAGTTCTATACGAGTAATAGTATCAGTGAGCCCCTTAATAAAATAATGTTATCTGCTAGCAGTATGATTACAAGAGTAATCATATTTGATAATCTGCTCAAGATCAAGAAAATATTAAGTTTACAAGGATGATATAGACCTGCCTTAAAACTGATCTGATAGCTATGAGACAAAAGAATTAACACGAGTAAATAGTTTACTGGATCGTGATATTGTATAGTACAACATCATCTGTGTAATTGGATGGTCATAATGCATTCTGCCAGGTGCCTCTTATGATTTGTAGAAGTTTAAGCAGTTTTAATTCTATTTACCAACATAACACAGATCTTATTGGGTCACATCGTATAAGATGTAATCGGAGAATCTTATTGATTAATTATAAATTAATTATGATTAATAATAAGATGGTTATAGTTATTATACATGATATAATTAAATTATAAATGTCATATAAAATGACAAGCAAAAACAATGGTTAATTTATAAATGTGCATGACACGTTGTATAAAAGTTACCGAAATAACAACCGCAAGAAATATAATGTTCAGAATAATTATATAGATTTTAAATAGATTTTAAATGTTAATTATGAATTAATATTTTGGACCTAAAGTCCATTAGAAATTAAGTCTTAATTAGATTTAAAAGCCTAAAGTCAAAACTCAAAATAATTCAATACATAATGGGCCGAGGACATTTTAGTCTTTTCCTTTGAAACCTCCTTACTATTCCTAGCCAACCCTATAGGGTTATAAATAGCCATGGGGTGTGAGAGAGAAAATTACCAATTCACTTGATATCGTGTCTGATCGATTTGATAATCTATTTTCTCTCTTTCTTGTTTTCTCTCCCAAATAGTGTTTTGGTTATAAAAGAAAGTTATACGTAATCCATGTATAATCTTGCAGGTTGTTGAATACTATTTTTATGAGATCTATGAATAGTATTTTTGCAAAGATCGCGGTATTTCTATTTTTGCATATTTATGAATCAGTATATATAGCAGATCATGAATAGTGCTTTTATGTTTCCCGTGAATAGTATTTTTGTAGAATACCGCGGTTTATAGTATTTCTGGCAAAAGATATAAACCGCTCTCTGGTTAGTTCTGGTGGATAACCTATAGAGGCATCAGACGTCTAGTGCTCCGAGATGAGTCAGTCTTCATTCCAATTGAAATTTAAAAACGAGGTATAAATGTTATATTTTTTAATTTAATTGTTAAATAGATTTAATTTTTAGAAATCAATCAAGAGTAGATCTTTAAAGGATTAAAAATACTTTGTCAAGGAAAGACTAAAAAAGGAACTTTCGGTGGTCTTTCCGACATACTTCTTTTAATCCACGGCTTGAGTTAGAAGTAAAATTTTTGTTTTACAGTCTTTCCGCAGCTTAAGCCTAATCAAAGGGTAGTATGAAAATCCTACACAAGGATATCTTCTCGATCTGACTCGATTATGGTCATCGACCAGCCAGTGCAAGAATAATGCGGTAATGAGACTTCTGTTCGGTAGTGATCTCCTCACAAGTCTATTCATCTCGACGGTAATTCCATCGTTCGATGCTGCCGAGAGTTTGATGATCTGTTTCATGGAGAGATGTAGAATAAGAGAATAGGGGTATGTTTGGATGGAAGCCAGAATAGCAAAATTTGAGAATAGTAAATGAAAATAGAGAAAAAATAGTGATTTTTAGATTAGTGTAAAAATGGTGCTATTCGGATTAGTAGAAATGTTGTTTGGATTTTACATTTGGAATAGTGAATAGCTGTAACCGATAGATAATAGTGTTAATAAAGTGCTAATTAAGAGAAAATATAGGTAAACAGGATCTTAAACGAATTGTTACAATGTGAAGATAACATAAAGTAGTGTCAATTTTGTCATTTCATGACTGTGTTAGCGAAAATCTGAGAAAAAAATATTTTTTCCTCTCTTCACACTTCTGAATAATAGCTATTCCAACATTTACAAGGAATAGAGAATAGCAGCTATTCTAGTTATTCCGAATAGTAAAAATGTTGTTTGGATGCATATTGCTATTTCAAGTAGCCTTTATTCTAAAATAGCTTATATTTTTGACACATCCAAACATACGCCTGGATTTGAAAAATTGAAAAAATAGAGAGAATAAAGAAAGTGTATATGTTGGAATATGAGAATAGGATGATTTATTTTAGGTTTTGAGAGGGATTGAGGAGAATAAGAAGTTAAATCTTGAATAAAAAAGTTAATATACAGAGAAAGTCAATTGATGTGTTGCAAATATATATTTTTACTATCAATTATAATTTTTAGTAGGCATTCAACCAGCTAATCTTAAAAAAAAAAAAATATCGTTTTATCACTTAATTAGTTAACAGTACTCCTTCAACTTTTTTAAACGATCTCTTTTATAATACGGAGAGAGGATAAGGATGGATAGACTTGTAACATTTATAGGACGCAGTGCACACGTATTAAACGAGATATAAACGGGATGGTGTTTAGTTGGGAGATACAACTGCCAGAGGAGGATTTATTGATTTAAGAACAGAGAGAGGCAGTGTCGCAGTTGGGGAATTGAATAGTTGTTATAGTCAGGAGTAGGTACTTGTCCCTACCAATTTAATTTGAAAATTATGGATTTGAATTTGGTAGGAATTCAATTAATTTCGTTGACTTAATCCATGATCTATTGGGACCTCTAATGCGTCACTTGTGAAAATTAAATTCTTCAACATTTATCCATTTTTGTTTTATCCTCCCTGCAATTCACAATATTTTTTATATATTATTTAACATGAAAAATATTAAAAAAAAATGTGCTAGGTAAAATTTGAGATCATTGTAAAATTAAGTGGTCATAAAAAAATATTTCGGAAAAACTAGATACTTGATTGGGTTTTTTTCGAAAAAATTACATGACCTTTTAATTAATTGAAGATGATGATATTGCACTATATCATTAATTATCAAGAGATATAATAGTATTCGTATATTAATCATTTTTTTTTTAATATTTTGTCGTCACATTTTTTTTTCTATACCTAAAAAATATAGCATTCCTCGTGGTGTATAAGATCAGATTGTCTCAGTAGGAATTGTGTTTAGAGTCATCAATTGTGACTTTTAATATAGAACCCAAATTTCTATTCACTATAAGACCATTCTTGCGTTTTAATAATGGTAGCTAAACAGGTTAAATCAGATACCGAGCAACCTTGACCTGTTTAACATAAATAATAAAATAAAAGCGCCCTTTCAGATTCCGATTCAATCCGACTACACCATGATTGTGTTATAAATTCTGTGCAATCATGTGAGCCCCATAGACACAAAATTCCAAAGTTGACCTGGAGGAAAGGTACATGTAACATGAAGGTATCTAACTTCTGAAGGAGGCCAGAATAGGGCCCACTCTCTCTTACTGTACACCCTGGAGAAACTAACAAGATCCGACCCGATATATACTTTGTAGGGTGGGGGTGGGACCGGTCACCGGTAGGTGGCGAGTGGGGACCTTTTCCGAATAATGGAAGCGCCACAAATAGCAACACTGTAGTATTGTAAATGAAGTGTTACTGACTGACTGTTAAGAGCATTAGTATTTAATTTTTGGACCAATCGGAAAGGGATTAGGGTTGTCTGGTTGATCAATATTTCCCTAAATTATAACGAACTTGTCGCATTTTAAGCTCACAAAGTTCTCAGTAGTTCATAGTAATAAACCAAAATTACAGTTAAAATGGTTATATTTACAATTGCTGAAGTTAACAAGCTTGCCTTCTATACATCTCTCTTTCCAAGATAATTTTTTTGCCAGTATACGGACAAAATTTAAATATAGAGGTATTCGAAGCCCAGATTTGTCCTTTATTATTTGGAACTTTCGTAACTTAAATGAGACGACACGACACTGAAAAATAAACATCGATCAAAAATGATCTCAAACTAGTTGCCTGATCGACAATGGTTTGATCGGCAATTGAATTCTTAACAATTCAGGCCCATAAGTCTTTTTTATTTTAAATACGATTGAGGCCCATAAGTCAATGACTTATTGTTAAGTATATTGGGACCAGGCCCATTTTAGCAAATACTGATGTTTATACACGTAAAATTCAAATACAGGCTTCCTTTTGCTGATTGCAGAATTTTAATTTGATACACTTGCATAAAAGAGATTAAAAACGGACTTTTGTGCTTCATAGCCTGTACTAGAAGAGCAACACTGCTGATGAAATAGCGAGAGCAATTTAAAAGAAGTTTCTATTTAGTTACATTACCCAAATCTTAACAGCATACATGACAGCGTATATGATTTGATCAGAATGCCTTACACCCGCTACTAAAGATAACATAATTCTCTTAATCCAACAGTAATGATTAGAAATTAGAATACAACATATTCCCATAATACTGGGGCGGCAAGGAACAGAGTGAACATAAATAAAATTCACTCAATCCCTAGTTACAATATAAAGTATTTAATAAGTTGGAGTCCACAACCAGAGCATCAATTAACCCATTTACTTCAAAAAGAGATATAAATGGCCTTTAGTCAATTAGGCTAGGACAACAGTTTCCACGGATG
Organism: Carex pumila; assembly: GCA_033356055.1. Classification (NCBI taxonomy): domain Eukaryota; kingdom Viridiplantae; phylum Streptophyta; class Magnoliopsida; order Poales; family Cyperaceae; genus Carex; species Carex pumila. Next base: position 25,968 of record JARJHM010000252.1, read on the forward strand.
CGGGTTGGATAACCGAATCCAAATCCAACTGATTGGTGCCTTCCCATATCGCAGGCAATGCCTCCTTTATGTTGTGTATGCTCTCCAGTGCCACATCAGCTCCAGGTACCAACACTGAGGTACCAACCTACATAAGATTAATTTCTAGTCATCAGAACAATATGACAATATTATGACACCAGACTAAAAAACCTATAAATTCCCTTTTCACATAGAAATATCTGATGATTCAGTACTGAAGAAAAATTGCAAAGACACAAGGATTTACACCTTAGCCCTTATAATACCCAACTAGTTCATAGAATACAAGGATGGCCATAATACAGCCTGTTTTTAATTTTTAGTTTACAGATGAAAAAAGAATACAGGTTGTTCACAGTATATTGTCCACATTGTGATATATCCTCTAAGAAAGCACTCACTGTAAAACAACTTACCACAACAGTATGAAACCCAGCAGCCTTCCCTGCGGCAATATTGCGTGCACTGTCATCAAAGAAAATCTGTAGCAAAAGTACAAAAGTAGACAAATTAATATAAATAAATGGTTCAGAATTTCATGGAAATTTTTTTATAACTAATTAACAACAATTTTAGCATTCTTAACAATATAAACTCACCGTTCTCTTTGGATCAATTTTGGCAACTTGTATTGCAGCCTCCATGGCTTCTAACATGGGTTTGCATAGAATCCTTGTGTTGGATTTTGACTTTCCAACTTCATTCAGTGTTTCAAAGCATATAACACCTTCAAAGCACTCTTCAAGACCCAATCTGCTCAGAACTTGAGCAGCATGTGCTTTGTCAGCATTAGTGAAAATCTGCAGCGAGAAGAAAAATATGATTGTTTTATATAAAGTCCCATATTATATTGTCAACTTGCAACACAACATAATGTCTTCATCAAATTTTAAATAGCTTTTAGTGATCGATAGTGGAAAGGGAGTCATTGTATGACGTTAAGCAACATAGAAGTGGTTGATAATTTATAATGCCAGCATATCATATATAAACAAACTTTTTTATATTTCTATAGCACTATCAATTACAAGTATCATACCAGTTATGGAAAAAAGCATAATATATCAATTAGACTATTGTAAATTTGAATATAAGAATAGCGTCGGAAGAGGATAAAAGGGAAATTTAACAACTTTAAAAGGCAAAATAGCGGTACTATTGCCACTTCTTTCTGTAAATACATAGATATCTGGATCAATTTGAAAGAGCATCCCAAAAAAGGCACCAATATTTTTTATTAAAATACATACGATTTTCCTTTGAGGCATTGAAAGAAGAAGCTGCTTCAAAACTGGATCAGGCTTTAGCTTATCATATGGCAATTTTCCATGTACATCAGCATGAAATTCATCATAGTCAAATTCATATCCCAGAACCTGAAACGAATATAAAATATTTATATATGGTAAGTTCAAAGAAATCAAAATTGAGGCGTCAATTACATTCTGCAACACAATGACTTTGGTTTTGTACTATACAAAAGTGTGTATAATACTTCATATTCTTTCATACAGATTAGGTAGTATTATGTACCATACTGTACATAGCATTAACCAGTGATCTGATTTCTTTGAGAAACCGTTCTTTTTTCCCATCCTTCTAATTTCCTTATTTTGGTACAAATTGTGTACCTTGAGGCCAGCCATGGTTGTACCATATTCCTTGTACAAATCCAAACACATCTTTGGTACTTCACTTTCTTCAATAGCAAGTTGGTGTGCCATGTAATCTGCAAAATAAAATATAATTTACATAATAATTAAAAAAAAAAAAACACAAGTCGGTTGTTTCTTATATCAATTGAAAATCTATTAAAATTCTCCCTAGAAAATGAACATTATTAGTGTACCTATAATGTTATGGCGACAATCCAAATTGATGCCAGAGCTCATCGGATAGAGAGTATCATCCATATCTGCATATAAAATAAAACAAGAGTTCATTTATTTTTTGTATGTGAGAGGACTATAAAATAAATTCATAAAACAATTATCAAGGAAAACAAATTAGTATTTTAGGTTTTTCCTCTCGTGGATGATAACAATTAAGTAAATAAATCCAACTAAATATTTCTCTATGCAGCATTTTTGGTTTTTACCATTCTAACCAGCGAAAAAAAAAAGGAGGGAGCGAAAATAAAAGTGTATTAACGCTAAAACATTAAACAAAGTTTAATCTGTGGCTTACCAAAGAGGAGGCATTCAAACTTGGCTCCAGTTGTGAACGAATTCATTTTTACTTATTGACTCCTGAAACAATAAACAATCCCAAAAGTTTCAGTTGAATTGAATATGTTCTCAAAGAAATCTTTACCCATTACTTCATGTCTACCTCTTGAATTTAAAAGGAATTCAATTCAAAGAAGAATTCTCAAATTAATTTCAGTACAGAATCTGAAAGTGACTACGCATTATTTTATTTTTATTTTGACAAATTCTAGAAGAGATTAGAAAAAAGGGGATTCGCTAACGATCGTTTTGAGAAAAGGTGACGCACCGACTTCTTTCTTTGAGTTCCCTAGTTTTTTTTTACTTTTCCCCTTCAATTTTTAGAAATTAATTACCTAGGTAAGTCTAAAAAGAGAGGGGATATTCTGTGGAATCTGAGTTGGGAAAATGTATAGAGACAAAATAAACACAAACCTTTTCTTATTTCTCTTCTTTTTGAACTTTTTCTTTTTACTACTAAAAATGCTTTATAAACCTTTATATGAGAAATATCAAAATTACTAAATAAAATGTAAGCAACTTATTATTTGTATTCTCGCACCCTTTGGTTTAAAACTGGTGAAAGAGTGATGACTTGAGAATTTCAATAATAAATATTGCATAAATATTTTGTTGGAAGTCTTACAAAAAGTATATTTTATTTCTCATCTACCCCTGATTATCAACAAAATATCATTTAAACCCCTGGATTAATAAATACTGTGTTGCAAACCTTATGAACATCGTCCCGCATACGGCGTATCTTTTGCTTATAAGGTGCTGAAAAATCGAATTTTTAGCCATGCTTTGCAGACGTCCCGGGTATTCTCAATTGAATGTAATAAAAACACTTTCATGGTTTTGGAGGCATGGTCATGAAATTTTACAAAACAAAACATGCCTTAATTCTTTTTGTCGTTTCCGCAAAGAAATGAAAACAGGCGAAATGCAACAATTTCATTAGAAAAAAAATAAAAAGAAGTACCTTAAGTTTACAAGGGAAGAAAAGCGAAGAGCAGAGCACAGCAAAGAGAAACGATAAAGTAGGATGATTTGCTTGCTTGATTAAAAAACTGAATGCAAGGTTCGTGTATTTATAGGGAGAATAGCTATCCAAATATAACCTAACCTTTTCTTGCTTGTTGGAGGCTGACACCTCCCAAATGAAGATGCATTCAGATTTACTGTGACACTTAAATTGCAGAGATTCATGTACAACCGACTATCTATCTCACCGACCTTTCTAGAACACGCTTAACAAGTTAGATTATTAGTCATTTGACAGTTTAAATGATTACTTTGAAACTGGAATAAAGTGAGATATATACACACTAAATAATACGAGTAATAACAATATTATACAGTGAACTTGTATTTAAATAATGCATGACTCTTTCCTTGTATTTCAATAATAGTATGAAATTATAATATGAAATTAACTAGTTCAATACTACATAAACAAAAGACATAATATAATATTATAGTAAGTTACTCATGAAGTCGGACTAATGAATTATCATTTATCAATCTTGATATATTTGGACTGGAGTATGGCTAATGCGCTTTCTCCAGTACATCAATAATATATTTTCGGTCTTTAAAATCTATCAAATCGGCTTTAAATTAACAAATTTAAACTGTTCAAACCAATCTCCTTAACGAGAGCTTTGTTTTCATATAATATTTTTTATTTTTGAATTTATTTACCATCAAGTCAAGCAATCAAATATGAAAGATATATCCTTCATTTTTCATAACTTGATTTGATAGTAAATAAATTTGAAAATATTTTTTTTATATGAAAACAAAGCTCTCATTAAGGAGATTGATTTGAATAGTTCAGATTTATCGTTCGAAATCAATTTAATAGAATTTAAATACCAAAAACATATGTTAATATACTAGAAAAAGCGTGTTAGTCGTACTCATTTGGACTGTATATGCTATGAACTTGAAAATATAATTTTAACGAGTCCAAGTATATGAGGATTAATAATTGTTGAAAAAACGGAGTCTGATTATTTTCTGTTGTCAATCCATAACATATACACGAGATTGGGTTCCAAAATTTGAGCCCATAACTCTGTTCAAACATCATGTCAACACTTTTAGACTTTTAGTGACACGTTGCACACCGGTCGAACACTGCACCTAGTGGAGAGTGAGGAGACACCATCATTCCTCATAGGCTCATAGCCTTTGATCAAAACCTTGTAAATTAACAAATATAAATTAAAAATATATAAGAAACGTTTGTATGTATGTTGAGGATAGGCTACTAGTTAGGGGTGAAAACGAAGCGGATACGGAGCGGATAATGCTGATACTATATCCGCATCTATCGGATAATAAGTGGATATGAATACAGATACGGATAGTAAACGGATATCAAAATTCAAAACCAAATCCGCCTTAAACGGATACGGATACGAAACGCATAGTTTATGGATACGGATTCGAATACGAATATAAAACGAATAATGGTCGGATAATTAAGATATATAAACTTCTAAAATACAAATATTAATTAAAACATTAAATATAAATATTAATGAACTTATAAGAGATGGAAGATAATCTATTCATATAATATATATATATCAAATAAGTATATGGTAATAAAAGATGTTGTGGTGTGGTGGTTTGAAGCTTAGTCTAAAGGTATTGAGATGGGAGGACATGGGTTCAAATTCCACCTATAACAAATATTTATTTCTCTTTTATATGGGTCCGGCCAAACTATCAGAATCCGGATAATCCGGATATCTGCTCCGTTTAGGAATCCGTATCCGGATCTTTTATGAATTTTCGAAAATTATCTGAATCAGTATCCGAAAATTATCCGAATCCTGATACGGAGCGGATATCCGCCGGATAATCCGGCTCCGTTTTCACCCCTACTACTAGTACTCTTAGAAACAAGCTATTTTATGTTTAATTGTGTTAGAATAACAAAAATAGGGAACTAAATTTATCTGTCCAGTTATTCTCACAAAATGTTAAAATAAGTTATTATAATAAAATAAATATCAATTTCATTATTCTTCCTATTCTAAAATTACAACCAAACATATCTGAATCAAGGCCAAGCTTGGAAAACCATTGGAGATGTTATTTTATTTAGAGGTATATGTTGGATTTATTGCCAACCTCGTTGGATTTAATGCCAACATTGAGCATATATGTAATCTAATTATGCATTGTTTACTGTCATATATGATTGTCAATTGAAGTGATCAAATAAAGAAATAGACAATCAATATATTTATTAGGATGTGGTCCACAAATGTGTAGAACAATTTAGGCAAAAATCAAATCATTGATGGACTAATTCTGAAATTTGCAATTAAGGAAACCAAATTTTCAGCTGCTGCATGGATTTTGATGCAGTTGCACGTTTTTTAAGTTGGCATTTGTCAGAAAATTGGTTTAGGATTAGGGTTAGGGTTTGGCAATATGCCGACTCTACATCTCTATAAATAGGTTGGTCCCCAAAGCACAAGGACATACGACAAGTTGCACAATTTTCTAGCCGTCATCTAGTCAATTCTGTAGCCTTCTCTACTTCTCCTCATTAAAGAATAGAGATGTGAGATCATTAAGAAATTATGAACACGATCTCACAAGGGCAGTTTTATAGCTTTGGAAGGCTTTATCCTATCACTAAGGAGGCCACCGACGCTTCAACCTCTACATTGGTACGAAGTTTTTTCTTACCGTTGTTTTACAAGTTCATCAACCGCTTTTGAGAGAAGTTACGCATAAATACACTAATGGAGTCAGGTATTGCGTCTGCTCCCTAAGAATTGATGAATTTTGCATGATGACCATTTTAGCATAGATAGATCAATAGTGGCATATATAATTGAATTGTTTATGTGTAACAATAAGGTTCCAACAAGAATGCTAACTGAAAAATCGCGAACTAAAAAATTACAAAGAACAATACGAATAAAAAATCTGAATTTATAATAATGAGAGATACAATACTTAGGGAGTCAAATCAGGAATAGTAACGGTCTTGACGGCCAATGTCAATTTTTTAAAATTTTGGATTGAATATTAAATAAATACAGAAGTTGATTTATTTAAATATAAATTGGAAAAAAAGTCGAATTATGAAATATGAGGGCTGGATTTGTTTTTTTACTGTAGAAGTTCAAAAAAAAAAAAATTGAGCTGTGAAATTGCGTGGATCAGATAGTCGGTTATGAGGGAAAAAAAGAAGTATTAATTGTGAAAATAAAAATGCAAAATTTTAATAAGGGGATAAGCATACGCCTACGCGTATTAGTAGAACTATGAAATTCGGATAATCAGTAAAGGAAGAGCAGGTTTAATTTAGTGGGATATGCCTACGCGTATTATTACCCTAAAATAATGGTTGGGTCCTTGATTATTGTAATAGTACGAATTGTTGAATAATTGAACCCACTATGGGGTCTTTTCTTATCCTGTTCCTACTAGTAGTTGAGCTGCCTTCCAGGCTTGAACCAAATCAAACTAATAGACCTCCACAAAATAAAAAAAATAAAAAAATAAAAAATAGACGCGTGTCAACATTATTTCATGGGCCAAGTGTCAAGTGAGAGAACGGATAGTTCGATGGGATTAAAATATGCTCTTATTCTTGAGAATAGAATGACTCTTCTCTTCCTCAAAAGCAGCAGAAAAATGAAGGCCGCTGTGCTAAAATGTGGGGTCCACTGAGATTGTTGAAGATTAGGAGCAGCGGAGTCCAAATCTGCTGAAATTTCAAACATATCTCCCCTCTGCCCTTCTCTCTCTCTCTTCAAAGTTTAAAAAGAGAGAAAGAGGAGAGAGGAGGTATTTCAGGAATCTGAAATCGGAATTGAAATTTCAGCTTATTTCAATTCAGAGCAACAGCTTAAGTCTTCTATATAAACACTTGATTAATCTATATAAGTATTCAGCTCATCTATATATGCATGGAGGAGCAGATTTGGATCTGATCCGATGGATGTTGGATCTACTTTTGAAGATTATTCGATTCTTTTCAAGATCTGTGCACACGAAAACTAATGTCAAATGTATGGATCTTAAAGCGGATCAGACGGTTTTGAAATCCACCAAACCTACTCCGCACTCATGAAGTGAAGCGCTAATAATATAATAGAATAGAAATTGGAGTATAGTTTTTAATTTTTCTTTTCTTTTTTTATTGGTTCACACACACTAGAAGCTCTTGTATATGTTTTTGCCATAGCAATCAGTTTATAAATTATTTGTAACAGACAATAATGTCATATTGTCCCAACATGATATATAAAATCTGTCATTATCATCCTTGTCAGTCTGTTTAAACAACAGTCGGAAAGGAATATTTTTTTGGTCTCTTTTTGTTAGCATGTGTGAGAAATATACTATTTCAATTACGCTATCTTGTTTTAAAGTTTTATTTTTTAAATTCATAATCTATTAAAAAGGTTTAACTTTATATCTCCTTTGCTATTAGTTTATTCCACAGCATATGTGTTTTTTGTCCATGTATCATCTTTTTTCTCTAGATATTTGTACAATTTAACAGCTCATTTTTTTGTCGAATTAAAAAAAAATGATGTAATTGGATTCATCTAATTTAATGCATGAGTTGATTGTCGTGAATTCTCTATCAAAAATTATGTGCATGCTGCATTCAATTTAATAGTTGTTCGCGTGAAAGCGCAACGTAAGTTTCAGTATGTTTGGGAGCGTACCTTTTAAAACCGCGGTTACACCTTCTGATTAGAGTTGTAAGTGCACAACCCTATCGAGGAGTATAATCGGGTGTCAATCCACAGGGACGGTTTCTTTATCTAGAATCTATTTATTTTGACTAAAGATTAGAAGTGAGAAAGAGGGAGTTTTGGTACTTAATCTTCCTAAAGAATCAACTCAAGCAATCAAACAATGCAATAGAATAGTAACTGTGCAAGGAAATGTATAAACTGTGTTTTGATTTAGGATAAAATATGTTTCAAGGATTTCAGACTTCATCTCTGATTTGCCTCTAATGGTACGGGTCTTACCAAGTTGGTACGGCTAGGCCGCACCAACCTTGTTCCACCAAGCCGTGTGGGCTTGGTATGGGTAGGCCGCACCACTCTTGTGAGACCCGTACTGATTTACCAGAACAGAGCTTACAAGTTCGAGTTGATGCATTTCTTGCTGGTACCTTGTATTAAACTCTTGAGAAAGGTTCAATTGACCATACCTAAGGTTCCTAAACCTCAACTCTCGTTTGTTGGTTCAAGATCTAAGTTTTGGAGTCAATTCTTCACCTTCTAGGGTTTCTAAACCTCAACTCTCGTGTTTTGGTCCAGATCCTCTAGTTGATTGATTGGAGATCTAAGGTATCCTCTAATCTGTCAATTAGGGGAGAATTCAACCTTTCGGCTTCAATTCGAACAAGTCTACCTAAAGGGATTGGTTTGGTTGAGAGAAGGCAATGGTCACATGACCTTGTTAGGGTTGATCTACCACTATAGGCACACCACATGCAATCACAGAAAGACAAAGCAATCAAGACAAGCAAATACACAATCAATACAATCAAAAGAGTTCATACAAGATCCAAATCAAGAAAAGCAACACAAATCAAGAAAATCCATCTACAAACCCTAGAAACAATGATCTACTACTCACAAGTCATAGATCTGTCCAGAAATACAAGTAAAGAGATAAAGAGATGCATGATAGAACTAGATCGAAGATCGGGAGTGGAGAAGGGGTTGATCCGTCGATTTTCGCCTCTTCCTCTTCCTTCTTCTTCTCTCCTTGCTCCTTTGCTCTCTCTCTCTTTCTCTGAGCTCTCAATCTGGAATGAAATGTGTATATCGAAAATGGAGAGATCCCTCGCTTTAAATAGCCTCTGCCAAGATTTGAATTCTGTCAGGCGGCATCTATGTACGGCCCGTACCAAGGTGGTACGGCCAGGCCGTACAAGATGAGAGAGAGGCTGGATCGGCTAAGTCTGGTAAGGGCCGTACCAAGCCTGGTAAGGGCCGTACCAAGCTTGGTAAGGGCCGTACCAGAGAGTTCAAAAATATCGTTTCTTCGTTTATTTTGCTTCAATCCTGCAGAAAACAAACAAACTCTCAGCAGTACCAAATTCTAAGGATATATCAATGAAATGCACATGATTTTGACAATTTAGAACGTGAATTTGGTACGAAATCAAGTCAAATATAGGCTAAATATGCGAGGTATCAATAGTCTATATTTTAATTAAAAAATCAAAATTTTGCATGTATATATTTTTTAATGAGATGAGTAGGGGTGTTCAAATGGTTCAATTTGTTGGGTTTTTAACTAAATCGGAATATTTCGGTTTAAATGGATCGGTTTTTCGGTTTAAATAGATTGGTTCAGTTTAGACTTTTCAAAATCGACTAAACCGAACTGACCGGTTTATATCAATTCAACTCTAATTTTATTGGTGTTATAATGATTTCATTAAATCAAATCAGATCGAACCAAACCGAACTTCAGTTTGTGTATGACAATATATTCTTTCGTTAATAATAGCACCAATAGGTTTATTTCGATTTGAACTAAATAAACCAAAATTTACTTCGGTTTATTGGGTTGTTTGTTAATCGGTTTGGTTCTGCTATATTTTTTAAAACCAAAAAAAATTGATTTATTTATTTTACTTCTGTTTGAACCGAACCGACCGTTTGAATACCCACAGAAACAAGCTTCAAGAACAACTCTTGTTATCATAGCGATGGAAACATGTTGGTTCTTAAATGACACCCTGAGGCTTAATTGTTTGCTATTAAATGCATATGCAATTAGTCTAAAGTGTGTATTTAATTGGTTCATGAACTTTTGGAATGGTGGCATGCGAACAGTGTGTCAATTTGAAATCTCAACTTGCGGAGGTCCTGTAAACTGTAAACATTCCCTCCGTATAATTCGGCTCATATACTACTCGTATATACTTTTATTCACATGTTGATGTACTTGTTACCTCAATTCCCACTGCTCCAATTGCTCTACTAGTCTACTGTGAGGCTGTGACTGTATCTTTCCTTTTCTGAAACTATTCGGCGAAGTGGGAGGATTCAATTTGGCCACAACTGTCCGGATCCGGATTCGCCACTCTGTCTTAGTACTTTTTGGCGTGGTTTTATTCTTTTTCTTATTCTAGTGTACACAGGCTATATGATTCAGATCTCCCAATATCTCACCTTCCCATGTTAGTTTCCCGAAATTTTTATTAATACCATTTAAAAAAAAAACACCTCTAAAATTGAGAAATTCGAAAAATATCAGGGCCTTCAATTCAATCTGCAGTCGTATTCTTAGAGGCACAGATTGAATTGGAGGCCCCTAAAAACCTAACAAGTACATTACAATGTATTTTTTGGTTTTTTTGATTTTTTGGGGTCCTCCAATTCAATCTCCGTCCTCCAAAAATGAGTCAGCATATTGAATTAACAGTCTTGGTATTTTTTAAATTCCACATAAAACGTGGTCTTTTGGTTTATTTTTTTTTAATGTGGTATAAATAAAAAATTAGAGTTAGTTTCTACTTACATACTTAGAACTTGAACTTGCGCAATGCAAACGAAGAACCAATCTTTGATTTGGTGGTAAAGACTTCGTGTAAGAGATCGTATATTTAAAATCCAAATGAAAAATCTTCAATGAATGTTAAATAGTTTGATAGTTTAACTTCTACTTTTTACTTCAAAAAAAGAACAATCTCGGTAAATAGGATACCGGTCCTTATTTTATTTCTTGCGGATATTAAAAAAAAAAACAATCCTAAAGAAAAATATCTTGTGAATATGAATAAGGATTAAATATTATATCAAATGATAATATAATTTGAATATTATTATAAATTTGTTACATCATAGTTTCAGTCTCTTTGTTCGTGCATGATACCAACAATTCATAAATTGTTAGCTTGTAGTGTCATTTCAGAAATCAATCATGCATCTTAGTCATAATCCACTTCCCATTGGGTTGCCACTACAAAGTCTATTGATTTATTTAACCGTGGATGGATCGTGGATAGGTGAAGCATATGCGGAGAAGAAAACGAATTAATTATCCTATTATTTTGCCAAAGAATTTAGTGTAAATCTAATTTTTATGTACATTTTAAACTGCATATTTATCAAATTTGATTGATTTTTTTAATATGTTTAGTATTTCGTCAGACAGTTTGAAATTTGTTACTGTAAGTTTTAATTAAACATCACATAAGAGAATTGTTCTGATATCACTAGTCAATAGCGAAGCCAGTTGTTTCCAGGAGTGGGCAGTTGCCTATCCCTGGAAATTGATTTTTTTTGGACCGGATATAGCATTTTTTCAGCCTTTGTCTACCTCTAAATTATTTACTGCCTCCCTCTATCAAAAGAAACAGAGGCGCGGCCTGTTCAAACCCTTCGCTGATTCAAAAGAAAGAAGCAGAGGTGATTCACGGAGGCTATTCAAAGCAAAGTACGGAGGCGTGGCCTGTTCAGCGGCAATTCAGAGCAAAGGTTTATAAAGGCGATTCAAAGCAAAGCACAGAGGCGATTCAACCCTGCTCGCTAATTCACGGAGACAGACCTAAATTTTTGTTTATACCCTAGATTTCTGTCTATTAGAGTATCAAAGATGGACAAGTACTATAAGAGGACATCTAAATCTCCAATTGATTCACCTTCACAAGAATCACATGAGGTTGATATTGTTGAACAAGAGCCTCCCTCTGATCCTACCCTAAGGCCACCTATATCTGAATATAATCCAAATTAGCGTGACAAAATTCGTCGATTTTATCTAGTAAAAGGCCCATGTCAAATCCTGGCTACACCACTGTCACTAGTTGTTACGACATCTACTTTCAATTAATATATTAAAATTTAAATGACAGGTTTGAACAATTTTATTGTATTTCCAGTGAATGCTCACATAAAATTTCATAATTTATCATGACTTCTCTTCTTATAACTTTCTTTATGATGCTTGAGTAGATCTATCTTGTTTCTAGGGTTGATGTAATATAAAACCTTGATTGTGATGCATTAAATTTGAATTTGAGTTGTTCTTGTGTTCATTTGATTGAGTATTATTCTTTCATTGCTTGATTGTGATTGTTTGATTGAATCTTGTTGTCTATTGTTGAATGTTTCTTGCATTTCTTCTAATATTGAGACCTTGATATTTCTTGCAATTTGATCAAGTATTTGAGGTAGGTCTTGGATTTGAAAAGATAGATCAATTGAACCGAGAGGTGAGATTTCCATCTATTGAGAGATAGTGGATACCTTTAGCAAATCGATCAAATGACTTAGATTGAACACTTGTAAACGAAAGTTTGAGGTTGTAGATCTAAGAAGGTGAAATTGCAATCCTTACTAGGTTTCTGGTGCTAATAAACGAGAGTTGAGGCTCAAAAATCTTAGGTACGGTCAGTAGATCATTGCATAAGTGAATAACTCAGAAACAGATTCAATGCTGCATTCACTTGAGGATCACGCGGGTTGCATGGGAGTCCATGCAGGTCGGGGGTCGCATGCGAAAGCATGCGGATCGCGTGAAGGTCCAGAGAGGCAAGATTGAGGATGAAATCTGAAACCCTGTAAACTTCATTTTAAATCAATTTGAACCAACGTATATTTTTCTGTTATCTTTTGTTATTGAATTTAGAAATTTGAAACGAATTCAAACCAAAACTTTTCATTTCTAGTACCTAACTAGGGTAAGTAGTGGTCTAGAATAGAAGTGTCATGTCCCTGATGATCGATACCTGATTGTACTATTGGACAGAGGTTGTGCACTTGCAACCTAATACGAAAGCTCAATTACGATTTAAAGGATGCAGTTAGCTGTATCTAAAACTTCGTGTGCACGCTTTTGTGCGAACAGAACGTCTCGCTATTTTTTTTTTAAATATCATTTTTTGTAGAAGGTAATGGTTGTTTTTTTATTTGTGATTTGATAAGAGTTCAGATAATAAAAAGAGTGATAGGACAAATACTGTTGACACAGTGAATCTGTTTTCGATATTCCAACTAAATTATTAGTTCGACACTGTCCTCGCTGATATCATTATTGGCTAGGTTTGTTTGAGCTGGAAATCACAACTGTTTGTTACAATTCTAAAAGGTTTTTCTTTTTTTCTGAGAACCTCCAATTCTAAAAGGTTAATTGGTGAATTGTACATAAACGAACAAAAGTGTCAGTGTGAGGTGACAAATCTACGTGGCGGAATCACGACTTTGAATATACTCTTTTAACTTATCGACTGGGCCCACATAATTAAAATAAATTACTACGTGATACTGTCATAGATATCATTATGAATATCATAATTTATTTATTGCGTCAATATTTTAACAGACGACTAATAAAATTCCAACAATTTTCGACAGAATTCTTTGAGGGCTCAAATCCTCTATTATTTTTGTAACAATCATTTGTGACTGTCTTTATTTTAGTTTGCATAGTCAAAGTAACTGATTTGAACCGTCCAACACGATCTTCATATTAAAATATACTTAGAAATCAAATTATATATATATTTTTTGTAAAATTCTTGAGTATATTTTTTTTAAATAGGTATAAAATCACTGTATTTGAATGGTCTCAAATTTTTGAAAATCAATGATTTTGTAACTATCTATGAATACATATTAATATGGTGATCAGGTTAAATTATTCAGATCAGTTGTTTAGACTTTAAAAACAAATATACGAATGTAGGAGCACAATTGGAACATTAAATTAATGGAGCATTCGAAACCCTCGTCTCATTTAAAATTTTACATGATTTAGTGTACTGTTTGTATAATTCAATCTAAAAATCGATGCGTTAGTATACAGTGTTTAATTTTTCACTTTTATTTATTTGTTATTCAGTTTACTGGCTCTATTATTTTTTTCAATATTTTAATAATTTACTTTGATTATTTTTATTTCACTATACATGTGGATTATTATAGTGCTCATGATGGGTACTTCGGTATTCATATTAATTATTTCCAGCTTAAATACGTTAAATTTCCGTCACAAGCGGAATATTACTTATTAAAAGTATCAACTAGTCAAATAAATATTGTCAAGCGGTTAAATGAATTATAATATCCATAGTGTGATCAAATCAATACATCGCCTCCGAATTCAAAATTCAAACGGTTGAAAAGAAAGAACAGATACATTCCCAATTTCCCATATAGCTCTATTCGTTCTGTTTATAATTTATGGGAAAGGCACATCAGGTCTTACAGCTATACAACAAAACTAAATAATTGTCATTAAAGTCACAAAGTGGCTGTAGTTTAGTGGTGAGAATTCCACGTTGTGGCCGTGGAGACCTGGGCTCGAATCCCAGCAGCCACAGTTTTTAAATCTCCTTTTTAGATTCCAGGTCACGCTTTAGGTTTTTTGTTCTTTTTCCCCTTATATAAATAGGCTAACTGGGCCAGGCGAAGTTACTGACAGGGCCTGATGCGCTCTCATCGTTAGTACACGACCCGTTTGCCTCTACTAATGGACCCGGCCTGAAAACGCTTAAATATTATTGCACTTGTATACTTCTCAATGAAAAAGCAACATGTTATAAAATAGGATTTATGTACAACTAGTCAAACACAGCTAGACCGGCTATTTTTATTAATATCCCTAAAAAAATGAAAACTTTAAATATGTTCCTGTCTCTAATTTTTTTTTATAGATGTTCTGACCGCCTGGATCCAGGGCGGTCCAAAATACCCTGTGAGGCGCCAGCCTCTGGGGCGGCCCACAAGCCAAGTGAGGCGCCACACCCTGGGGCGCCCCATAGCCAAGTGAGGTGCCACACCCCCGGGCGCCCCATATGTAGTATGATTTAAATCTATTCGTTTTCTGCCTCTGTCACTTCCCGATTTGAGAACTTCTCTCGAGGCGAGAACCTGAGTGAATAGGTATTTTTTTAATTATAATAATTAGTCATTACTGTTGCAAGTACTGTAGCGTACTGTACATTCATTGTAGAAATTTACTGTTGCACGCACTGTAGCGTATCGTATATTTACTGTAGCAATTGCTGTACCCTACTGTAGAAAAATTATAATTTTTTTAAACTTTTTTTAAAATTATTTTTCAATTAGTCATTTATTACTGTACCCATTATTATGTCATGTAATACTTGTAATTTTGTTTTTTAAAATGTAGTTTGTTAAATAAGAGAGGTTAGTTGCACTGTATGTCGGCAGTAAGCTAGAAAGGGATGAAGATGGCGTGCATTACACGAAAGAAGTCGCATTTGGCTTCGAGATTAATGAAAATACCACATTTATGGAACTGAAGCAGTTAATATACAAAAAAACATATGTAAACCCCAACAGGTATGAAATAGAATTGGCTACACGGATTGACAACTCACATGGGGAGGGGGGTAGACCTTATTTTGTTAAGTTTCCAATAACAGATGCCAATTTGTGGAGAGTTGTGTATACTCAATTTGTAGCTTGTGGGGTCTCGGTAATGGACATATATTCGAAGAGGGTTCCCCGAACGAGGGCTGGACCTTCAAGTTCAGCTGGGGCTGGACCTTCAGGTTATGACAACCAGGGGTATCACCAGCACTCCCCTTGTGACAACCAGGGGTACCATCAACACTCCCCTTATGACAACCAAGGGTATCACCAGCACTCCCCTTATGACCATCAGGAGTACCACCAGCAATCCCCTTATGACAACCAGGGATATCACCAGCACTCCCTTTATGACAGCCAGGGGTACCACAACCCCGGTTATGACAACCAAGGGTACCACAACTCCCCAGTAAATACTGAAGAGTTACCACCACCACCCAGACAGACACCCATAATCCCTAGATTTCCAACTATGCCAGAGTTAGGACCGATACCCGTTAATCGAAGTGATATTGATATTGATGTTGATGCTATTGATGTCATACCAGGAAGGAAAATGGAAACAAAGGATGAATACCAAGGGGTTTGGGAAGCTGATGACTTATCAGATGGTGATGCAAATGTACCAGGTTTATCCAGAGCAGAAAAATTCCCGATTACAGGTTGGGGAAGTAAGCATCCAGTCGCCACATTCAACGACACCACAGCTTTCGAAGAGGCATACATTAGTTTCTTCGGTCCTCGTGTTGAATATAATAAAGAACTTGTCGCAGGGCAAGTTTATACCAACATAGACAAACTTGTAAAGAAAATAAGTGAGACTCATGTTCACGGCAACTGGGAATGTATAATACACAAAAGGGACCGAACAAGGTTAGTTGTGCTGTGTAGAACTCACCTGCGCTACGAGTTCCGCCTTTTTGCAACCCCTGCAGGTTCAGGGGAAGCATGGATGATTAAGAAGTGTGAACCACCTCATACATGCAAGTCTGCGTCCACAAGGAGAGACCATGCGCCGCTGACTGCATCATTAATTGTCGATGTAATTGAGGAGGACATTAAGTTGGATCCAACGATGAGCATCAAGGCGGTGGCTATGATCGTTAAACACAAATACAAATATGTAATCCCAAAATACAACAGGCTGTGAAGAGGTCGTGAACTTGCCATCTGCAGGATATTCGGTAGTTGGAAGGATTCATATGGCTATTTGGCACCATTGCTCCAGGCCATGGCAAGTACAAATGTCGGCACCGTATATGAGCGATGGCATGGCCCTTTTTTGATAAAGACGGAGTACTATTAGAGGGAGCTAAACAATTCAAGGGCATAGCATGGGCTTTTGGTGCTTGTATCCAAGTTGTGCCATACATCAGACCTGTTATCAGCATTGATGCATGCTTCATGTCTGGCCGTTATGAGGGGATGCTACTTATAGCATGCACATATGATGCTGAGAACCAGTTGTTGCTTTTGGCGTTTGCAATTGTTCATAAAGAGGACGGCGAGAACTGGGGATTCTTTATGCAGTTTTTAAGAAGACGGGTGATTGGGAAAGGGAAGTTTTTATATGTGATATCAGACCAGCACAAAGGAATAAAATATGTTTTTGATCGTGAAGATTACGGTTGGTCAACCCGTACTGGCCAGTGTGTGCATACAACACGTTGCGAAGAACCTTTCCAAGGCAACCGGGGGCGATAAGTGAGTTACTGATACATTTAGATGTAATTGTAGAAAGAAAAAGCCGAGAAAGGTGGTAGAGATGACTAGCAGTTTTGCAAAGGTACATGTATTTCAATTGTTTACATATATTATTGTACTTTAAGAAAACAAATTTTTTTAGTAAAATTGTTTACTTACATTATTCTATTTCCTTATTTTTTTATGTAGTACATGTCAAAGGCAAATCTCTACTTAATGAAGGTGGGCAAAAATAATCCCCGAGATGTCAATGAAGATCTAGCATACGAGAAAATATATCAATCCCGTGATGGAGGTTGGCATTGGGGAATTATGACCACCAACGGATCCAAGTCGCTGAATGCAGTATTCAAGCAGAGCCAGATGTTGCCTATGACTGCAGTTGTAGAGGACACATTCTACAAGTTAAATGCTTGGTTTTAGGAACGGCGTGCTAAGGCTGCAGAATTAATAAGGATGAACCAGTCATTTTCAACAAGGATGGAAGAGAAACTAGGATGACATAGGGACAAAGGTACAACTATGACCGTGATCCCGATAGGTAATGATGGAACAGAATTCGAAGTGCAAAATCCAAATGAGTATGTTCCTACCAGTCGTAAACCAGACGACACTATGGCGTTTGTCAATAGGGCTTACAAGTACGTGATTAAATTCGGAGATGCCAGGGCGGTAACCTGTACATGCCAAGGACCCCAGCTAAGTCACATACCCTGCAGTCACGTGATGGCAGTATGCCGAGTGAGGAACTACTGTGAGGATCACTATGTTGCTGACATGTACCGTACCGATTACCTTGCTTCCACTTGGGGTGGATCTTTCCATTCTTATCCACTTCTTTAGGGTTTAGGGTTTGCTGTCAAATCAAATCCGACCGGACCCACCCGGGTCAAATCCCGGTTTTCTTTTTTTAATTTCGAAAAACTAAAAGAAAAACAGAAAAAAAAACTAAAAAAAACAGAAAAAACGGAAAAAAAAGAGAAAAAAAACGGAAAAAAAGAGAAAAAAAAAAACTGAAAAAAAAAACGAAAAAAAAAGAAAAAAAAAACGGAAAAAAGGAGAAAAAAGAAAAAGAAAAAAACATTATTAAAAACCAAAAAAGGTACCCGTTACCTGAGACAGGCACAGGTTTGAAACGGGTAGAATATATTTTTTTAAAAACCTACCCAACCTATCCGTATCCATTCCACCCGACTACCCGTCCTACCCGTTACCCGTCCCGAGTGTATCCGAGGTACCCGTATTCTACCCGAGAGAAAATGTCTAAACACAGCCCCTTGCCTGTGTAAGAATGATTCTTCTAGTCAGATTTTTTTCGTCTACTCGTTATTTTCTAAGAACGGGTATAATAAAAGTTAAACTTTAATGAAACGGACGAAAAGCCTTTGATCCCAAAAAAATAAAAAATAAAAGTTAAACTATGTAAAAAACAATGAAACAACGATTCACTAAGAATATGGGTTTATTATCGAAAAATGGATCTACGATTGGTAACAGATTTCTTAAAAGAAAAAGGTTTTTTCAATACAAAAGAGTTTCTTGACATGCTTCACCTACTGCAGAATCTGCACCGTTCCACTTCTTTAAATTTTGAATTTTATTAAAAGAGAAATCCAATTAAAATTTTGAATTTTATTTATAAACTATTTTTGTAACTTTAAAATTCAAATAGTCAATTTGAACTGTTTGACATAATCTCCATATAAAAATGTGCTAGGAGACCAAATTTTACATTTTTTGAATTTTTTTTAGTATTTATTAATATACGTACACAATTATTGTTTTCAGACAATTCTGGATCATTGAAAAAGTAACGATTTTCAAAATTCTAAATAAATAGTAAATAATTTTTAAAAAATGTAAAATTTGGTCGCCAAATACATTTTAATATGAAGATCATGTTCAGATTGATTTTTTGGAGTTTAAAATAATACAAATAACTTGTAAATATATGATGTCAATATGTGTTATCATAAAAAATTGGATCCCTCCTATTTTGATAATTGTACCATACGGCAAGACTCAAGAGAGCAGGTTATTTTACTTTCAGCAATTCAAAAAATTATATTGAGGAGGCTTCATCATAAAACATTTATAGTGAGCAGGGTTCCAATGTGTAATCATGTTTCATTTTTAACTCATGTTCTTACTTTTATTTTCAGAGTTTAAGTAGGCGGTTTGAACCGTTCAACTGTTCAACGTGATTTCTTTGATAAAATGTACTTTGACATCAATTATATATTTTTTAAGTTCTCTCATCATTTTTTGGATAAATACAAACCACTGTTTTTCTGAAAAATTCTGGACCATTTAAAAAAAGTGATTCTATACCTATCTAATTATAAATTATCTCCAAAAATATAAATTTAATTTTCAAATATATTTTAATATGAAAATTATATTTAGCAGTTCAAATTAGCTATTTAAATTAAAAAAAAATAATATAAGGTAAGATAACACATAAAAGACACATGAAACATTTGAAGCCTGCTCGATTATATCTGTATTGTTAATAACCATGTAATTACATCCCAAATTATATGATCTTGAAAGCAGCCATCCATAAATCCATATCATACACAACACATGCATCATCGATGAGATCACTTTATCAACACAAATCAGCGCAAACAATCCCGGCTTTAATTATGATTATGCCAATATGGTCATGCAAAAGAAAATGCGCACGTAGATTTAGGAAGAAGCAGAGGAGGTGCGGTGTCCACTATGGAGATTTAACGAATAGCATGATCCTGCTAATGCATCAAGAAATATATAATGAATATATGAAATTTTTATTTATACCATACTTAAAAAAAATGTTTTGTGGGAATTTAAAAAAATATTAGAGCTTTCAAACTAATTTGGGACTTCATTCTTGCGGTCCCATTCTTAGAAGAGCATAGATTGGCTTGGCAGTTCTCCAAAAACTCAAATAATAATTGTAATATTAAATATATTTATATTTTTTAGAGACCTCCAAGTCAATCAGCGCTCCTCTAAAAATGGGACCGCATATTGATTTGGAGGCAGTAATATTTTTCAAATTCCTTATAATTTGAGGTATTTTTTTTTAAAGAGTATATATAAAATTTTTGGCTTTGATTTTAACCGTTTGCCAATAAATAATTAAATTTGAGAATTAGTTTTTGATCTAGTAACAAAAACAATATTCTCCATATAAAAGATTGCATGTTTAAAGTTTGGACGAGAGATCTCTTATTATATATATTAAAATAGTTGGATAACTTGATGAGATGATTTCTAACTTTACTAAAAAAAAAAAAACTAATCCAAATTGAACGGCCCTTGATTGACCTGTAAGTTTTAAACTAACATAATATTTAATCATTAAAGAACTGTAAAACCGGTCATATTTTTCCTCAATTTCAGTGCATTTTATTTAATTTAATTCAAAATAGAATTATTGTATTATAAATTATCACCATCTCACACGTCACAATAACTTGAAGGAGAAATCAACGAGAATAATGGAATGAGATCACCTGTCTCTTGGGTTGCAGAAATTTTCTGCCCCCTCAGTTACTGTTGGATGGAGTTGATCACTTTTAATTTTTAAACTGAATGTCCACCAACAGTGACTCTAGAGGAAAAGAATTCGGTCTCGAAAATAATAGCAACTCAAACGCTTTCAAGCACAACGAGAATAATCCTACGGATTGGTACTTTGTCTTGTTTTTATGTGTATGGACACCTAAAATACTATATAAATAGATCACACGTTTCGTTATTAATTAGCTCAGGAGTAGATTCTAATAAACATATAAACTACTAACACCCTAAATTCCTATTATTCTTGTGATCGAAAGATAGTTATTGAGAAAGAAAAATCATGCTAAAACCAAATGTGCCGTTCAACAAGGATTTTCTTAAGCTTCCTTAAGATTAAAGGAGTCTCATTTAGCTTTCTTACCCGCTTAATTTTGCTGAACATTGGTTCCTTGGTTCAGATTAAGATAACCTCTTTTAGTCTCATTTTGTTCGGATCTTAATCCCCTGCCCCTTCCTTGTGGCATCTCCCTCATTCCTTTAGCTTCCTTTAGCCATCTTAATCATTTGTCCATTCCTTTAGCTTACCGAACAACCCTTTCTTAGTTCTTAGCCCGGATTATTATTTAATTCACCATGTGTTGCCGAATAGTCTCAAAGAATCTAGTGATTTCTACTATTCTTGTCATTGAAAGATAGTTATGGAGAAAGAAAAACCATGCTAAAACCAAAGAATTGAGTGATGCTACAGTAATATGCATATTACAAATTAATCCACTGTATTTATAAAGTTTAAATTGCTAATCAAAGCAGTTAAACACGATTTTTAAATCAAAATGTATATGAAGATCGCAATTTGTATTTTTTAAAACCTTTTTACTATTTTTTAGAAAATAATTGTTTTAGATGACCCGAGATTTCTTTTTTAGAGTGAGTGTTAAATACCACTAACAAATATATTAATAAGAAAATAGTATTATTTACAAGTTACTAATTCCTAACTTTGTACCTTACATAAAGCTGACGAGAATTTTTAAATTGTGTGGTTTACTATCTATCTAATTTTTTATAAAAAATATTAAAAAAAATAAAAATTCAGTCTGTATGTACATTTTCATATAAAAATTATGTGAAGAAGTTCACAACGACTGATTAGATTTCAGAAACGAAAATGTGAGCCATAGTCCGTTGTGAAATATGCATTTTACTATAGCTCAGAATGTGAGCCATAGTCCGTTTGGATGAATCAAGGAATAGCTCATAATAGCAACTATTTCTGGATTCAGAATAGCCACTAACTCAACATTTCATAAAAAAAACGGAATAGCAGCTAACCCGAGTTATTCCTTTGTTGAGAATAACATCTTTCTTTTTATCCAAACGTGTTGTGTTGATAATAGCTTGTCAAAAATAACAGTTATTTCTGAATTAGTGATATTCCTGTGTCATCCAAACGTATCTTCATAATTTGTTGAAAAATATAGCTATAAAAGATAGTTTTTGTTCCCACTTGTCATATTTTTTTTTTTTAGTGGTCCCACTTGTCAAATTACTCCACACATAGGTACAGTCCGTGACGCTGTAGCAAAACCTGACTCTAACCCATGTGCTCACATCTATCAATGCATAATTAATTAGTGTCTAGTCAGTAAAAGAAGAGGATCTGGGATTCTCTTCTCTCACAAGTAGATTCCAAGATATTTTTCTTTGCGCTTTGCGCTTTTTAATTATCAAACCAAGGTGCCGAGCCGGAGAGATGCAATTTTCGATGGGAATGTCTTTTCTGATTTGGGTTTTCTGCTTTTCTTAATTCTCTTCGCTGGGAAGCCATTAATATTAATGATTAATGATAGCATTTTAATAATAAATCGTACATCGTAGACTGATTGGGTCTTCATGTCATCATGAATTGTAAATCATCTGCAAATACGCCCTTCTGAGTTCTGACTGCACCAGTGTTCACTAAATTGTTCTAGGATCTGTTTCGGTCGAATCACTATTTACGTGAGAAAAAAAAAATTCAATTTAACTGATTTTTTTTTCTCACAGAAATAGTGTTTTTTAGTTCAATTTCGTGTCTGTGTCATTTTCATTTGTCGGCTGAATAGGTCCTTACTGGAAAATAAAAAAAATAAGCGGACGGATCGGTCGCGTTGAACTAGGAGTGACATTGAGCTGTTCGTCATGAGTTGGATCTAGCTTGAATTCGTTACAAACTGGTTCGTCTGAGTCACAAGTAATGTCACTTTAAAGATCTGAGAAATCTAAGTTTAAAATCGCCACAAGTCGAATCGAGCTAGCTTGCGAGCTGACAAGCTGGTTCACTGAGTCTAACTGAATCTTGTTTTAAGAAGAAAATAAATTATACAATCATCTTAGACTAAACTAGATATTATAAAATACACACGAATTCATACAAATTTACAAATTAATACCTAACCAAGCTAACTCGCGAGCTGACGAGGAAACTAGATTTCAACTTGAACTCATTAATTCTCAACCGAACTAGTAACGAGTTGGCTCATTAACAACTTAATCCAATAACTAATAAGTTGTTAGCAAATAAATTAAATGTAAGTCACAATCGAGCCATAAGCTACGAGCTTTATTGCCACTCCTACTTTGAACGTAAGAAAATATGATAAAAACGGTTTTGAACAAATCCTAACGCACCGCCACGGCAGTAGATGTTTATGACTGCAAAAATTCGTTGTATCGACAGGTCCACCAACTGGCCTATCGTTACGGGTCCTATGGCAGGTAGACAAATTGCAATAATGAACTGGTGGAGCGGGTAATTCACACACCTTCATTTAATTTCTTTTCACTTCTGTTGGCTGTTGCCCTCCAAATAGCACTTCAGGTCTTTACTTCTACTCCACTGATTAACTTTCTGTTTTTGTTTTTTCTTGAGAAATTCTACTGCTCAAGTTATTTATTGCTGCCTAACAAAAGCGCGTTTCCATTTGGAAATAAATTGCAGATTTGCAGCTGCCAGAGCCACACTGTAACTTAACCACCTTGAGAAGTCCAATGCATAACATAATTTATTGCACATGTAGAGTGAAAAAACATACTGTGTCTAAATGTGTCTAAATGTGTTTTGTATGACTCATGTGACAATTTAATTATAATTTAAGTTAGTTTAATTAAGATTCATTATTTAATCATATTTAATAGTTCTAATTACACGTGACTCGTGTGATTTCGTATTGTAATTAGATTTTTCATGTGCCGTGTCGTGCTAAAGTTTACAAGATAATTACAGCACGTGAATAGTCACAACATGAGACATGTAAATCACGATACATAACTGACACACGTGTTGTCTGATGACAGAGATAATTTGTTGTGCTATTTTTCCCAAACTAAGCACATGAGCAAATCAGCCCACGCAAGAAGAACATAC
The DNA here is from genome assembly GCA_033356055.1 of Carex pumila. Lineage (NCBI taxonomy): Eukaryota > Viridiplantae > Streptophyta > Magnoliopsida > Poales > Cyperaceae > Carex > Carex pumila. The sequence continues at coordinate 50,183 of JARJHM010000252.1, forward strand.
ATTTTGCTTTATTCCTAAAAAAGATGTTGGATCAGGATCACGTTCGTTGGTGCTTTGTGTTCTCTATAAAATGACAACGTGTTATTTACTCAACAATTGTTACCTTTTTTTTTTCTAATTCAATTTTTTGTGAACACGGCAGATGACCATTTTCATGGAATTATTTCCCTAAATATCTTTAGGCATTTTTGATGCATCTTGATTTGTACACAATTTTGTTGTGCCGATACACACTAACATATCATAATGAGAAATAAGCTATTGTTCATCTTTCTTAAATATAATGAGAAATGGAGGACTATATATATGAGTAAAGCTAAAATGTGATGTGTTCATTAAGAGAGTTTGGTGAGCACAACTCCAAAAGTATATCAGATTGACGTCAACTGTCGAATTCAAACCGTTGAACTTCATGTACTTTATGAGTGATGCATATATATGCAAAATTTTAAAAGTTTCGAGTTTATTTGCTACAAGGTCAAGCGGTCAAAGGAATAATAAAAATTGAATATATAAAACAACTAATGAATTAACTTATAAAATGTTCATTTCTTTGACTGCTTGACCGTATAGCAAATAAACTCGAAACTTTCAAAATTTTGCATGTATATGCATTACTCATGAAGTACATGAATTTCAACGATTTGGATTCGGCATTTGACATCAATCCAATATATTTTTGGAGTTGTGCTCACCAAACTCTCTTGGTGAACACATCACACCCTAGCTTTAATTCTATATATATATTAGAAGTAAGACTTGGGTGCTATGGATAGTTTATTATATATAAGAATCTCTTTGTTAATAGTATTTCTTCATAGTATTTAAGTTGTCTATAACTATATTCGCAGAACAACTTATTAGCTTTTTTAAGCATCTTATTTGTCTATTTAAAGTGTCACTTTCACAGAATTTAGAGGAGCCGAACAGAACTTTAATAAACAGAAGTTGGTGAAGGGACTTTTACGCCAAAAAAGTTCAGATTGTTATGAATAAGTTAAAAATGTCTATTTCCAGTGTCATATCTGTAAATTCCCATGAAATAAAAAATTAACCGAACCGACAATTATACCCGCGCGTTAAACCCAAAAATAAATCTACAAAACAACTCGCACCTTCCTCTCCCTCTCTCATACCACTGTTAGTGTTGACACTGAGCTCCGTAACTATAAAACTCCATCCTATTGTCACTTCTCACATCTCAGATCCCATCTCTCTTATCACACTGCACTGTAGGTGACTAGGCGTGAGTGGGAGATAAAGCAAAGTTCTCCACCCATTAGACGCAATGAGGGGCATTTCGGTCTTTCTGACTCTAGTGTTGGTGAGCCGGGTGCATGGGTTCGACGGGTGGAGCAACCAGTCTGAGGCGGGAGTCTCAGGCAGGAAGAACCCCTGCTCTTTCTCAGCGTGGGGAAGACCTCTTTGTGTTGGCCTCACCTTAATTCAATCCGCTGCTTCCAAAGGAGCATGTAATTATTTATCTATTTCGTTTATTTGCCATGGTTATTTTTTTAAATCCGTTACTGTTAGGTAAAGTAGTGATAATGGGCATTGCGGAAGCACATTCCCATAAAGTATAATTTTTTTCTTTTCAATTTAATGATAATGCATTTCTAAAACGTTAAATTGATGCATTCAATATTCAATTTGGGCTTCTTTTTATTTTTTAATACATTGAGGCTAGTCACATTCAGATTTTATTTGATAATGATGTAAGGTTCTTTTGTAGGGGAGTTTGTGATGTAATCATTGAAAATATCAGACCAGCCATATATAATTAGTAACTTTTCTTTTTGCCGACGGGCTTTTCTCAAAAAAAGAAGAAGTAACTTTTCTTTTCCTTTTGGGGACTCTGGTAATCCTAAATATTTTAGAAAAATTACACTGCATATACAGTACAATTTGATCTACGTACTTCATTCAAAATCTGTTTTTCTATTTTGAGTCTCAAGTTTGGTATTTCAAGCTTTACGTACCTGCATTATTTAATCTGCTTATAGGAAATAGGTGGTTTGTTGATTCCATATTTATTTTCTGTTATTGTTTACCTTTTTGTTTTACTGATTTAGATTTTTGGTAGACGGTAATAATGTGATGTAACAATATCTATGTTTCTATTATTAGATTGAGTATGTCTTTATGTAATCATTGCATGTCAAAACTAAATTATATCTTTAATTTGTTGTTCCTATGTCCCCTCTTCAACCCTCTTCTACATGCTTTATGCCCTTTAGCTTTATGAAGTTCATTCTAAAATTGTACTTCATTTTAAGATTTTGCAGGTAATTTTGGATTTTACCACTAATTAAATTGACAAGCTAATCTTGTAATTCAACCATACAAAATTGTTCTTATTTAAATTTAGACCTGAAATTTCTGTCTTCTAATCATTTGAATATGAATAAAATTTGTGATTAATCTGCTAGTTACCCGTTGAAAATTATTTGGCAAAAATGATTAGGAACTGTCTGTTAATCAACCCCAGTTTCCTTGTGCATATTTACTTCCTTTTATTAATGGTTAAAATTAATTGGGATTTGGTCTTTAGTGGGCTAAATTTTTGCATAAGACTATTAGTCAAATTTCTGTGTAAATTGAAAATCTAAAAGTCCCAAGTAACTTTTTTCCTCTGATCTTGCTTAGTATGCATGGATGGAAGCGTACCGGCTTATCACCTACACTCTGGATTTGGGTCTGGAGCCAACAGCTGGGTTGTTGTACTAGAGGTGAGAATATATGTAAAAGCAAAGTTCTAGAATTCTAGAGGGCTCTGGCTCCTCTCAATTGTACAGAAACAAATGGTGAATCTGAGGCAGATCCACTTATCCACACCATTCATTCCAGATTACAGATAGCTCCTGAGAATCAATATCTAGTCAGGAGCAATCTAATCTGTGTTTGTGCAAATGGAGAGGATTTGGACCCTTTGTCTAAATGTGTGAATGTTAATAATGTATTTTGGAACTTTATGCATGAAGGGGGGCGGTTGGTGCAATGACGTTGCAAGCTGCAATGGCCGCAAGTACAATCACCGCGGCTCCTCCAAATACTTTGAACATGAAATTCCTTTTGAAGGAATCCTCAGTAACAAGCAGAATGAAAATCCCGGTATTTCATTTTCCTAGAACCTCTCTCAATTTTTCCTTTTAATTTTTTTTTCTCATAGTGTTATTGTTTTTATAGATTTTTACAACTGGAACAGAGTGAAGGTACGGTACTGTGATGGTGCATCTTTCACCGGCGACACTTACAATACAGTCAGTACTATCACTTACTATATTGTGTCTATTTAAGAAACCAATCAGGCTTGGTGTTGTTATGTTCCATTGGTAATGTGCTATTTTGATTTAAAATATGTTGGACTTGTAGGGGGGGCTATATTTTAGGGGGCAACGCATCTTTGAAGCTGCCATAGAGGAACTCATGTCAAAGGGGATGCGTTACGCAAATCAGGTGTGTGGAGAATAATTCTTAACATTCATGTCTGTCCTTTTTCCTTGAACAGGATTAAATAGGAAAGGTATTTATTTTTGTACTTAATTTTCATCACATCAGGCACTTCTTGCGGGATGTTCAGCTGGTGGGCTTGCGGTCGTTCACCATTGTGATGAGTTTGCAGCATTTTTCCCCAGGGACAGAAGGGTGAAATGCCTTGCTGATGCCGGCATGTTCCTTGATGCGTACATACTTCTGATATTCTTCTTTCTCTTCTAACCAAATTAGTAGCTAGTGCTGACAATTTCTGACCCAAACCGATTTGTCCAAACTCACCCAACCAGCTCGAAGCAGCTTACAAGGTCAATGGCCTGCAACTGACTCAGGAAACAGCAAAGACTAAATTTATCTTGTACAGTACCAGGTCATAAGAAGCAGAAAAGTAAAAAGTACAAATCGGGTGCTTGCTTTAAAAACTATCACTATAATTTCTTATTTTTTCAGAATTGCTCTAGTACACTAAGTTTTTATTGGATGGTTGTGCTATGATATTGAGCTTTCATAAAATCAAATGACAAGGATATAAAAGCAATTTTATTATCATCCATATTTATTAGTGAATAGTTTCTTACTAAAATTAGGAACTAGTCTTAAAAACAAAAGCGAACATAGCCTACTCACCCTTAATCAGATGGTCAAAACTAATCACTGGATTCTCTTTCTTTCTTATGTAGGGTGGATGTGGCAGGACGTCGTACCCTTAGGTCATTCTTCAATGGTGTTGTCAGATTGCATGTAACTACTATCTCTTTTGACTTTTTCTTTTGTTTTTTTGTAATTGCTGAATTTACACCCTGTGGAGTAAAAAACATTGGACATTTTTTGGTTAACAACCAACAACTAATCAATGGAACTCAGATCAAGCCTTAAGAATGAAAACTCATACTATTCAGGTGCTATTTTATTAGAAAAGTTATCAAATTAAGATTTATATATAAGAAAAATACTGATTACAAACTCTCTAATTTTTCCTAATAAAAAATTGAATAATTATCAGAGGTCGGCGCACACTTTAAGCAGGACATGTACTTTGCGCATGGACCCCACCTCGGTAAATCTTGCATTTTCAATTACTTTGAAGTTAATTAATTATACATATGTTTTCTAGTTTCCAATTTCAGTTTTCTCTTTTTGTGTTTTCTATTGCAGTGCTTTTTCCCTCAGAATGTGATACCTAACATCAAAACACCACTTTTCATCTTGAACACCGCCTATGATGCATGGCAGGTACATTTTGCATACAACTTAAAAAAAATGTCAATTTAATTAGTGCAAAAAAATCAGAAACACCCTGCAAAGTGTTAAATAAATCATGCACTCCCCTGTAAAAAACATGTATGGGGCGGAGCCAGACTTTCAGGTTACGGGGGTCAAACGTGAATGGGGGTCAAGTATATAAAATTTTTCTACTACGAATGGGTGTCAATTTCACACTATCCATAATATTTTAGTTTAAACTATATTAAAAACTATATTGAATGTGGATATGCCCCCGTGTATTAGTATTAACCCCTATAAAAGTTACCGATATGTGATACCCTTCCAAAGAATTTATTTTGTATAACCCTTCTTAACATTCTTAAATAAAGTCAAACTACCTCTTCTTTGTCATTGTATCCCTTTCTATCAATTAGGAAGAAAGGGGTTAATGAGCTACATTTTGGGAAATCAGGGTTTGGTGGTTGATATGTATATCCTCTATGATTTGTTGATGTTTTCCGAGGGTAGATATGAATTTGAGAAACATATTGTGTCTATTTTATTTAAGGTTTTAGAGAGTTTGGCTACATCAAGATCTGACCGACAAGGTCTGTGGACGAAGTGCAAAAGCAACCATGCCTTGTGCAATGGCAACCAAATACAATTTTTGCAAGGTAAAATTTTAATACGCGTGCTTCTGAATGCTACTATTCTCAGTCAACTTAAACTTTATATTTGATCCATATGGTTGAAACACGTACACATTCAATTGGAGGTTATCAGAAACTGTATCCTGACTAATAATAATTAATCAAACCAGAACCTTGCATGACAAAAGTGTCCTCTGAAAAGTAATAAAGCCCATGTTAAGCTCAGTCAAGTATATATTGCCCTTATATTTGTGTCCCTATTCTAAATTGAATCCACTCTTGCCTGAATTAGTCTGACCAATATGGCATCAATTCATCCTCATGTTCAGTGAAGAACCAAATAACAAAAATAATCAACAAGAGAATTAGAAGTGGTTTACTCAACCATGTAATTTTTTATAATTCTTGGACTTTTGCTCAAATGAAATAATATTCTTACAAAAGCATGATGAACCGGTAATTGTGTAAATATGCAGGTTTTAGGAACCAAATGCTGAACGTTTTGAGTGGCTTTTCCAAGTCTAGGCAAAATGGTATGTTTATAAATTCATGCTTTGCACACTGCCAATCGGAGAGGCTGGAAACCTGGTACGCTGGCAACTCTCCTCAAATTGGCAATAAGGTAAACTTTTTATTAGTTTAGGGAAAATCAGCTTGCTTTGATTTCACTTGGGATGGGTTGTAATAGTCAGTAGTGACTGGTACTGATCCCGATTATACATATGTTCTATAGGAAAGATTGCAATTATATGAACTCTTGCCGACAAGTATGATACTAAACCTGACCGCACTTTAACTGATAACTAAGGGTGACTAATGGTAATTTAGCCTCTGTTGCTTGTGAGTGAACTTCGCCTAACCAGGTTGTTTAGCATGACACCAGCTACTTCGTTAAGTGCATTTTTTGGATCTTAAATTACCAGTTAATTCTTCTTCAATTTATAAGGTCCTATTGGAAAAAATACTAATCTCAAAATCCGAGGTGTTCTAGATAAACAAAGGCAAATGTGTCTTTTATATTATTTTTGCAAATTAAAAATAGATAACCCAATTATTTATTATCTTCTCCAAAATCAAGCAGAGTAAGGACAACCTGTGAGAGTCCTTTGTTTATATTATCATGTTGACCTACAGGTAGCGGAATTCTATGGTTGTTATCCCAAGTTAAAAACAGGGATTGAGATTTCATTATTTTCAACTGCTAGAAACTCACTTTATGGTGGTGCTCATTTTTATAATTAAGATCATGTTGAGCCAATTTAATGCTCAGTTTTCAAAGTATCTTTGGTTAAGCATCCATCAGTTGTTTAATTTAGCCACATTTGGGCACAATTGGTTCTCAATTTAGAGTTTAATAATTGCAGATACAAAAGTTCTTCCAATCAAACAATAACAATGTTTTAATAAGGGCTAAACTAGTGGTACAATCATCATATAATTTACACCTACCAACCTGTTGTGCTGCTTAATTCCGGTGCCAGGTTGTGTAAAATGTGCTATTCTGATGTTGTGTACTTTGTGCTTTGAATATCTTGGTGAAACCCTATTTTTGATTCTTTTCCTTTGTCTCAGAGAATTGCAACCGCCGTTGGTGATTGGTTCCTTGACCGATCAGAAATAAAGGATGTAGACTGTGCATACCCTTGTGACGGCACATGCCACCACCTATTATAACTTATGATTCATTGATTTTATCACAAGTATATGGTAAATTGAAAGGTTATTGTTTGCTACAAGCCAGAAATCAAGACTTCCAACTATCGCACACATTCTTAATACAGATTGCTTGTGTTAGTGAGTCCGCAAAATGCAACCTATAAGATTTTGCATATTTTTCTAGGTTGAGATTATAACAATCTTGTATAAGACTATCCAATTTTTCATTGATTATTATGCGCAAGCAGAAAATCAATAATATTTCGTTTTTGTATCAAGTTCTAACGAGTTCTGCCTGTCTTTCATTTGTATTGACATGCCTCATCTCAGCATAAGAAAATATTCTGAAAAAAGGTATTGTGTTTTTGCTTCGTTGCATCATTGAAATTGTAGCTTGAGGTAGAGGGGCAATTTCTCTTGGAAAATATACCACCCTTTACTCGTATTTTCTTTCATAGAATTTAAGTGCATTTTCATACTTTTCTTTTATAGACTGCATAGTAGGCATACTTCAACATACTTCCATTAGGCAAGTACCTTTGCATGCCTCTTTCATTTGCCGAAATCAATTAAAGTGAAATTGATCATATCTGGCCCTAAACCCATTTGTGAGGCTGGCATTTCTAGCACTGATTTTGACAAGGGTTCAATTTTATAACATCAGAGATTGCAAATATGCAATGGGCCTCTAGACCGGGCCGAATTGCATCCAGTGTTGGATCAAGTCCGGAGTGCCTCAGCTCAAGTGGGGGTGGGCTATCCCATTCATGCTGTCACTGTGAAGTGTGAACTATGAAGTATGAAGTCAGCTTGTCGTTCAGATGTATTTTAAGATGCAGTATCTAAACAGTAAAAGTATTCTCCTTCGCAGTCAGAAAAAGTGAAAGCAAGCAATAATTAAGATGATTATTTGAATCTCTCAACTTCACCAAACTTGTAGAGTTCCAATATGAAACATCTCTATACACGCCTCTTTCATTTGCTGAAATCACAATAAATTCAAACATACGGCTTCGCATATATTACATGCCTCTTTCATTTGTCAATTTAGCCCAGTGGAGTCTCCCTCGAGGCGTCTTGTCTAATAATTGGAATCAATAAAAATACGAATTGACCATAAGCAGCCCTAGTGTTTGGTAAATGTCCTGGGGGCCCAATCCGGACCGGTCCGCCTGTGTCCGGATTGGACCGTGCTCGTGCCACGGATATGCACGAGTACACGGGCACACTGGCACGGGTATTAAACGGGCTGGATCTCCATATCCTTGAACCAATCCCCGTGAGTCTGTGTCCGTGAACCCGTGCACCCGTGCACCTTACCTTGCCCGTGAGCCCGTGGTAGTTTTTTTCTTTTTCTTTTCCTTTTGCTCTAAAATTCAAAATTTAAACCCAAATTCTCCCCATTTTTATTTTTTAAATACTGTTTTTTAATTTCTGTTTTTTAAATTCTGTTTTTCTTATTTTTGTTTTTTTTATTTATGTTTTTCTTATTTCTATTTTTTTATTTCTGTTTTTCTTATTTCTGAATTTTATTTCTGTTTTTCTTATTTCTGTTTATTTTATTTCTGTTTTTTATTTTTGTTTTTTATTTCTTCTTTTTATTTATTTTTTTTATTTCTGTTTATTTTATTTCTGTTTTTTTTTATTTCTGTTTTATAAATTCTGTTTTTTAATACAGAAATAAGAAAAATAAAAATAAAAAACAGAAATAGAAAAAACAGAAATAAAAAAATAGAAATAAGAAAAACAGAAATAAGAAAAACATAAATAAAAAAATAGAAATAAGAAAAACAGAAAAAAAAAGAAAAAAAAAAAACGGATCTAAACCCGAACCGCCTTGTCCCCGAACCCGTGACGGGCATGGGTATTAAATGGGCAGGGCAGGATTTTTGAAAAAAAAAAACTGTGATGCCCAGCCCGTTATGCCCGTGTACCCGTGACTGTGGTTACCCGTGTCCGTGCTCGGGTTTTGCCCGGACCGTTCGGTCTGACCCGTTTACCAAACACTAAGCAGACCTAAACCTATAAAGAGGCTGACAAGAATATATCATTATCTTCGAGGGTAAAAGTATTTTTACGTTTACCTTTAGTCATCGGAGATCACTATGGTCCCGGTCTCCCGGACAGAGTTGAGGTGCCTTCGGGATTGGATCGGATCGGCGATTCTAATTAGGTTAGGTTTGATCATGTTGGGTTGACCCTATTTAGTAAGACGTGATATCAATCCCTAATGACCCTATACGTAAATTTACTAGTGCTAGATGATACTGCAAAAAAAACAAACAAAAAGGTATGGCTTTTGAATTATAATCCTTTTCAAAAGCAAAACTAATAAAGAAGAAAATCAAAGTGACTTCAGAAATAAAATCTGAACACAAGGTAGTAGTCAGCCCAGAGTACTGATGTATTCTATACAATGGAAAACCGTGTCCCCTCAGATTATCTGAAGGTGCAATTAGAAAATTCAGACTGTTATTTAACTCTGGTAGGAATCTCAAAACAGACCCCTATATCTACAATAAACACCAAATTTCTTTTAGTCCAACTGAGATTAAATAGAGACCGTTCATTTCTAATTGTAGTACCTGACGTAGCAAAGGATGCATTCATGACAAACAATTTTGTAAATTTCTTCATTTGGGTTTCTATATTTGAAGAAAATTTCGATCTCTGTTTCTTAATTAACAAGTGTGAGCTTTAAAAGATATTACGGACTGTCCAAAAAGACTGAAAATTACGTTTGATCAAATTTAAAGCAAATATAAGAATAGTTATATGAAACTCCTCATTTCCATCTCTCCATTTCCCCGCACTCTCTCTCTTCTTTAACTGTCATATATTCTCCCACTAATTTCGTTAAAAATTTTCTTTTATCCCCGCATTAAATTAGACTGTCATTTAATACCAATCTAATTATGCATTCCTCTAATAACAATTCCCGCATTAATTATTCATTTAAAAACAATCTCTGCATTAATTATACTGTTATCTAATAACAATCCCTGTTAATAAATGCTTATCTGTTAATTGATATTCAAAAAAGTATTTATCATTATTTATGAGAAGTATTTACCCTTTTAACATATAGTATTTATCTATGTAACATAGAGTATTTATCATTATGTCTGAGAGTATTTATTATTGATGTTTTATTGAAAGTTGCAAGTATACCTGAGAAGTATATATCTATGTAACATAAAATATTTATCCATATAATGTAAGGTATTTACCTATGTAATATAAAATATTTATCATTATGTCTCAGAGTATTTATCATTGGGTGAAGAGATTGTTTATTTAATGGTCTCCAATTGTACGGGGACGATTAAAAAAAAAAAGAAATTTTGTGCGGGAACAATTAATGAATTGATTTATTTTTTCATAAATAGAGATCATTGCAAATGGTTTAATACCTAACAAATTCAAGTTAAATACTTTGATGCTTCAAGTTAAATACCTGCAGTTTTTTAAACGCTCATTAATGATTGAGCTGTCTCCTCATGTTTAATGGTCTCCAGTTGTGCGGGGACGATTAAAAAAAAAATTTTGTGCGGAGATAATTAATAGATTGATTTATTCTTTCATAAATAGAGATCATTACAAAGGGTTTAATACCTGACAAATTCAAGGTAAATACTTTGATGCTTCAAGTTAAATACCCGCAGTTTTTTAAACGCTCATTAATGATTGAGCTGTCCCCCAATGTGTTTTTTGGCAGTATTTGCGGGATGGAGGCTGCGGGGATTGTTACGAGTGTTCCAAATATAAATGTTGTTTCATATTATATTAATATATTTAAGCACGTGGCGTATAAATTGTGATGCTCTCTCTCTCTGTCCGAGTGCTGTGAGATCGAAGGGTACGTTTCATTAAAAATAGTCAATTCTTTCCAAATAAGCATGATTTTTGCATCAAAGTCTAAAGGCGACGTCGAGTAAAGATAACCGTTCAATTGAATTTACTTCAACATTATAATATTCGTTAACTTAGTTATCATAACATTTATAGCCCAGACCTCATGATTTATATATATATATATATATACGGCAGACAGCATTTCGAATTAATGTTATTTTTTTAGCTGTTGGATCGAGTACGTACTCAAATTATCTCTAGCTAGTGTAGACATTGTAATTCTAGTTGCTAAAAAAAAGGCCAACACTGCTCCTTGAAGAACCGGTGGACAAAATACTTAACATTGTATTAAGATAAGAGGTAGATAAACGAGAATCACTAAAGCTCAAAACAAGAAATAAATTAAAATGTCGTCGATCGGTTTTTGTGATCATGTGTAGAACGATAGCTTTGTTGTTGCATGAGGGGACCAACTTTTGAACACATGTTAATTAGAAGGGAGAGGTAATTAAACTTTATTTTGACATGAAATGGCGCAGTACTAACATATATAGGAAGATACATATACATAGGGCTGTCAATGGGTACGGTACGGATTGGGTGGATGCATTTTCATATCCATACCCATAAAAAATGACTTTACTTATATCCATTAAAAATTAACCATACCCGTTAATATTATCGGATAACAAACGGTAGTGGGTGAATAATGGACAATACTATTATAATAATTAGTTTTATTATATTTTACAAACTAAACATAAAAAAACTCATTCATTTCACATATATGTAATTTCATTTCTAATAAAAAATAATAATTATGTAATCAATTCCAACTAAATTATTTTTTATAAAGAAAAAAATTCAAAAACATGAATATATATTTAAGCGGATTGAAAATTGAATTGAATATATATTTAGATTTTATAATTATCCTATAGGGTAACGGGTATGAAATAGCTATTACCTGTACCCTTATCCATCTGATTAACAGAACAAAATTATTATTCATATCCATACCCAACAAGCTAACGAAAAAAAAAATCTTACCCATACTTGCCTTATCAAATACAGGTCGGGTAAATGACTAAAAAGGTACCATTGACACCCCTACATATACAGAGCAACAATAATTTATTAAAATCCATGATGATTCAAAAGTTTTGGAGTAGAACTAGGGTGTTCTTAAGCTCACCAAAGTATTTGGTGAGCTTAACTCTAAAAACCCATAAAATAGGTTTCAAATGACGAATCCGAACTGTTGGAACCCGCTTACCTTACGAGTGATGCGTTTACATGTGAAAATTTTAAATATTCGAATTAATTTAGTATAAAGTCAATAGGTCAAAATTAGAAGGTTAATAAATTAGTTTTAGTGTATTTATTTTTTGAACGTTTCTTGACCACTTAACTTTATACTAAATTAATTCGAATATTTAAAATTTTCACATGTAAACGCATCACTCGTAAGGTAAGCGGGTTCCAACAGTTCAGATTCGTCATTTGAAACCTATATTATGGGTTTTTAGAGTTAAGCTCACCAAACACTTTGGTGAGCTTAAGAACACCCTAGTTCTACTCCAAAACTTTTACTATTTCTTTCTATTTTAACTTGCGCCGCAACCCTTTTAAAATGCCCCATCCGAATCCGCTGTGAAGTCTACGAGTGATTAATGAGCGAGCACGAGCGAGTTAGGGTATGCTCATGCTTGTTCATTTACTAAATGAGCGAGTTTAAGCAAGTTGATAAATGAGCGAGTCGAAAATGAGCGAGTTATGAGTACTAAAATTTAATAAATTGACATAATTCATTTAAATAAAATATAATAAAAATCCAACAAAAATAGAATCATATTACAAAAATCAACAGTATCATCAATACTTTAATAGTGATACCTTCACAGCTATCATCCTACAAACAACAATAGAATATAATAAAAATCAATAGTATCATTCAACAGAGTATAATACTTTCACTAATAAAAATAGAATAATCCAATAGACAACAATCAACATATTACAAAAATAGAATAATCCAATAGAAACTAATAATAACACTAATAAAAATCCAACAACTATCGTGGCAGAAATTATGAATATTACACAGGATTTAATGATGCAAGATTGATGTGGCAGAAATTTATTTGAGATTGAATGTGGTAAGAGTTAGATGTTAAATGAGCGAGTTGGAGCATACTCATGCTAGCTCATTTAATAAATGAGCAAGTTATTAATAAGCGAATTTAAGTGAATTGATAAATGAGTGATTTAAAGTAAGCATTTAACGAGCGAATTATAAACGGCTCGAGCTATGAGCAATTTACTCCCACCTAATGAAGTCACAATTGATGAGAACGAAAAGGATTCCGTAAAAATCACTGTTGAGTTCTGCCTGCCGAGTCAGTGACACTGAGACAAGACATACATATACTGTTAAGACATATACATATACTGTTACAGTTACAGTTACGAGTCACAATTGATGTTTGCATGAGATGAAATTAATTTTCTCAAAGGGGACCGACATGGTGTCTGTAATTAATTCATTAATGAATAGAGTACATCCAAATGGTCCGTTCAAAACAAAGACTTTAGCCAATTGGAATGTGACCGTACATGAAGCCGTTGCTTTCACCTATCCAGCTCCAATTCCCCGGTGAGTATTACTGAGTGACAACTGGTTCAACCGTTAAGAGGCTCCTTTCTCGCTGTATATACTACGTACACCTGTCACTCGCGCTACGTGTTAGTGGTCCCTATGTTTCTGCGACTCTAACTATGTAACCGTTTGTGTGCATTGGGTGTACAACAGAGCCTATTAGACCATATGACAAATGAATTATTCGGGTTCGGTTTGGCGAGATCAAAAATTAATGATTCGGGAATAATTCAGGTATACTTCGGGAATGATTCGGAATTATCTAGAGCAAAAAATCTTTGTCCTGCAAAGGAGCAAAAAAAAAAACAAAAAAAAAATTATTGGAAAAATTCGAAAAAAATTCGTGAATAATACGGAAAAAGTTCGTAAAATTCGGGAATTATTTAGGTTTAATTCGGTCAAAGTTTGGTCAACAGAATAAATCGACGTTCGGTTCGGCATTACCTCAAAAAAGAATTAAACGGGTATAATTCGGGTATCTTGTCACTATGTATTAGACTGCTAAAGTGATATATGTTATATTACACGGATTTAGAACACAGAAGAACTGGAATAATACAATGGTCTCGTCTCTACTTTTTCTCACGCGAGGGCACAGTTTCGGCCGTTAGTCAATTAATTCCTCACGCAGACCAAACGGAGGTTTTTTGTCTTTTTGCTTCAGTCTCCCGTTTTTTTTTTTTTTTTCCTTCTTTTAAAAAAAAAAGAAAAAAAAATTCTCTCTCTTTTTCACATGCAGATAATGTATACCTCCGAAAAAAATATGACCACAACTTGGGAGTATATAAGGAAATTAACAATTTGTTTAATTTATATATATAAAGGAATATGAAGTTGAGGTCCATAGAGGTCATGCATGATAGATAAGTACAAGCGATTACGGGCTTCACAAAACAATAAATAAATAAAAAAAGAAAGGAAAGAAAATTCAGCACGCATTTATGCCAGTGATCGTTTATTCAATATACTATAGCGCAATGAATAACTTCAATTTAAGTAAAGATCGCTACCATCAATTTCCATATACTACAATTATGCAATGACAATTACTCAATTAGTATATATAAAGGTATTTGCATTTGCAGCTATCTCAAAGCAGTATTTAATCAAAATCAAGTAGGTGACTTCCAAAAGAGAAATAACACATGTTACATCTCAACATTTTAGAATCAAGTGAAATATGACTGTTATAGGATTGTTAGAACTAACAAATTTAATTTACATAATTTAACCTTTTAAGTTCATAATTAAAATCAAAATTTACTCATTTAAATTTATAAAGTAGTACTTAAAAAGCAGAGAGCAATTCTAAGAAAATCCTGACCGCCACCCCATCCTACCTCTCTCTGTTCTTCTCCAATCCGTTCCTTCTTTCACCCTACATCCCTTCTAAGTGAGTCTCCTTCGCTCCACCACCTCCGTCAGCAACTCACCATCTGTTCTTCGTCTCCTCCGGATAGAAGACAGAGACTGACAACAAGTCACCCTTTGCTCCACCGCTCAATGCTAGCAAGTTACCCTCCCTTCCCCACCCCCAATGCTCCATTGCAACTTCTGCACCTCCTCACTGTCCTCCACACCTTTCGGAAGAAGAGAGGGTTGGTGGCAACTACCCTAACAACTAGCTCGATCTCTTGTCTCCTAGCACCTTCCTGTCCTCCTCAACTCTCGTCAAGAGTTTCGGGGACAGTTGACGACAATAATTAACCCTACCAACCATGCAACTCCCCGTCTCCAAGCTCTCCCCATCCTTCCACCCACACACTCGTTACACAAAATAATTGATGTGGAAGGGGAGGCTGAAGTTGCACCGACCTCCTCCACCCGCAAACTTAGCGGAAAAAAAGAGAGGATGTCCCCTTTCCTTTGTTCGCAAGTCAATCAATGCTGAAGGTCGTCAGTGTTTACCGATGAAGAGAGTTTGTTTTAATTTGTTAGTTTGATTGTTTGTGTTGTTAGATGTTAATTAATTTTCAGATGTTGATATAGTTTGATGTGGATGATAAAATTATATATAAGAGCTACTGTGAAGGGTTTCAACGTAAAAATTATAAATTACCAATTTTATCTGCTCTTAAGATAAATAATAAATGTATAGATTTTTAAAAAATGTCAGTTTTTTAATTAGTAGATTTTTGAGAGTAAATGAATTATTTTTTTATTCTAACACTTAAACAAGCATATACTCAAAATGTTGTGGTGTATGCATTGAAAGTATAGAAATGATCTATTTTTCCTAATAAAACAATCAATTAGTAGACTGTCATTTTTCTAAAATATACTACATATTGTTTATTTATTTTAATAAAAAATAAAATCAGTACTTTCTAAATTTAAAATGAGTTTTAATAGAAAAAAAATAATGAAATCGGAAAATTTGTGAGTTTTCGAAGTTTAGAAGGTTACGTAAATATGCTACTATGAATTTAGAGGAAGAAATACTTAATTTTAAAGTTTTTGAGGGGTTTACATGAAAGTCCTCCTAAATTGAGAAGCTAAATATTATTTGGGTGGATTAAGAACTAATTTTTATACGAGGTAGAAACTTTTTAGTGCCGAAGCTTAATATACGAGGTAGTTCTTTTTTTATTAATTTGCTTCTAGAAATCACATAAAGTCATAAGAGAAACGACTTAATAATCATACATTACATTTTTTTTTTCTTTCTCAAAAAGTAGTTATAATTTCTCAATGCTCAAATTTTATTTAATACCTTAATTACTATTCTCTGTAATAACAACAACTTTTACAATTATGTTGTACGCATCTGTATCTGACAATACAATAGTAAATACGTGTCGGAAAAACATATATATACTAATTAATATACACCAATATTTCTAATAAAAATTCATTTAAAAAATAATGTGTTGTATCAGCTGGCTGTATGTATCATCAGACAATAATGTCCATATCCATGCTACTTAGATTACATTGCATGATTGCATCCACTAAAATTGGTTTAAAAACATATAACCGCTAGTAGACGAGGCAATCAAGTGATAAAGCATGGGGATTAGCTGGCTGTGGTTGCTAATAATGTATATTATGGGACCGACAAACCAAAGAAAAATTGAGCGAGAAAAGAAGCCTTGACTGGTCACTTTTAGGTCGAAAAAGACCAGAGCCTTCTCGTGACCACTTGTTGGGAAGCAGATATATGGCTCCTTCTGGAACAACGCACGCATGGAGGTTGATACTTCACATCGTATTGTAAATTTATTCATTCAGATTTTTGCACCCAATTATTTTATTTATATTTTTTTGGCCGTCCGTGCAGCTGATTTCTTAATAAAATATTCTTGTGAGTAATTCGAACTTAATTTTTTATCCTTTCCAGTTTCCACCCACCTCACTTGGTTCTACATTTTTACAAAATTACTTTTAGTCTAATTCTCTTTTATAGTGCCGTCGGTGGTTCGAGTTCTGAAAAATATCTAGAAGGGGAAGCAATGGCAAAATGAAGTTCACGAAATTCACGAGGACATTTAATTTATTTCAACTTTTAAAAAGGAAGGACATTTTGTAAAAAGATTAGTCAAAACAGAGCAGATGGGAAGATTGATTATGCACCCGTGTTGAAAATTGAGAATCAAAGTTATCAGAGAGCATGGGGGGCATGGGGCGGTCCAACGTACGCATGAGCACTTCCTTAATGTACTCAAAAAATGAAGAAAGAAAATGCATCTTCATGATCCGTACGTGATGGTGTAGTTTTAACGGTAGTACACGAGTAAAAAGGGCATGTGTTCCAAAAACTCAAATGAGTTATAATAACAGTCAACTATTTTTTAAAAATTAATTTTTTTTAAGTTTATAACTCTCTTATATCTCTAAAATTAATTTTAGAGTTTTTATTAAATTACGTTAACAATAAATTAAAAAGAAAAAAAATATTTGAGTCAATTATTTGATCAGCACAAAGTTTATAAACAGTTTATTAATAAGAAACTTTTATGCATATATAAGTTTTAAATAAAAAACTCATTCACATCTTTAAAACTGAATTAGAAACTATCACATCAGATTAGAGATTCTTATAATATTAGAGACGTAGATACTTAACGTCAGAGGTACGTACATATGAATCAAATATACTACAAGTTTAGTTTGTATTTGATGGATATCATGACTTAACGTTCATTTAATTAATCTATATGATACATCATACTCTTATTTAATTTTATTGTAAATTTGTTCATAATTATTTAATGGAATCAAATAACAATACCTCCATATTAGTCCCTTAAACGTCCTCTGTGCTAAAAGACAAAAAACGTGCGACAGGAGATCACTAACTGACTTGGACATTAGATAACTGCCGGCAACCTGCAGGGCTAGCGTGATTTTTTCATCGTTGACATGCATAGTATTCATACCTATGAACCTAAGTAGTATTACTTATTATCTATAATATTGGTCAAATGTAAACACAAATTGTTGGGGGACCATTAATTTTGGGGACCAGTAACGACCACTGATGACGTCTGACAGCCTAGATTGGGGACCGCAACCGTCTGAAAGCGACATTTGCCAAGATTGGAGACCGAATCTATACAATGAAGTATTCATATCAAATTAATGAAATATTCATATATAAATAATGAAGTATTCATTTCTAACAAATAAAGTACTCATATGTTGACAACATGAAGTATTCATACATATAAGAAATCATTTATACAATTCAAAATTATATACCTCTTCTGGGACATCTCTTCTAATATATACCTCTTCAATTTACTTAAAATCTTCTTTTATAATAAGTATTCACACATGACATTAACATTATTCATATTGAAGGTATAAAGTATTCATATCTAACAAATAATGAAGTATTTATAACTAATTAATGTAGATATGAAGTATTTATATCTAACAACATGAAATATGCATATCCAACTAATGAAATATTTATATCTAACTAATAAAGTATTCATATCTTGCACTCTGACAACTATCGCTGGGCTAGCATGGACCCCCTCTAATGGTGCACCACGCTCTCCCCACTAGATCTCGACGATGCGTCACGCTCTCCTCACCGGATCTCGACGGTGCACCACGCTCTCCTCGTCGGATCTCAACGGTGCACCACGCCAAGAAAGAGAAAAGGCGGAGGCTGTGAAGGCCGTGAAGAGCGTGAATTTTTTTTTGTTGATCGGGAGAGAAAGAGGTGTCAAAACAATTAGAAAGACTAATTATAATGGAAGAGATAGTTACCATTAGAGGTGCTATCGGGTCGTGTCAAGTCCGTACACTATTATATTTGGACCCGTACCCTAAAAATATTTGGGTCCAAATTTCAATCCATACACTTATTTGTTTCAATTCGGGTTAGGTCCGGATTCGGGTATCTATCTACCCGTAGATATTTTGGGTGTAGTATTTCGGTTCCGGGTAGATATATACCCATAACTTGTTTATAGATTATCGGGTCCGGTTTGGATATGGGGCGGTTCCGAATTCGGAGCAGGTATATGGCACAAAAAAATCAGGAGGATGAAGAGAAAATAACTTTTGAAAAAAAAATATTGAAGTAGAGATATAATTTTTAAAAAGTAAAATATTAGAGATGACGATTTCATTTTCTATGGTTCAAAAAATCTATGAATAGAATACTAATAATTTGTAGAAATGACATATCAATGAGAGCAATAAATTTTCATTATTATGCAGAGGATATCAAGGCAAATATTGAAGGATATATCCATAGTAATAAATTTTATTTAAAAAATTTATGCGGCTATTATAGAAGGAATAAATTTGGCATCCATCTATGTGTATAAATATAGCGGATATGTCACTACATTCTATTTCTCATATTAAAAAAAGTACTGGGCTCACCACGGTTTATGCAAAAATTAATATGCAAAGTTGTATTTTTATATATTAATAGTTATTAATATATATTTTATCGGGTATTTATACGAGTCGGGTCGGGTTCGGTTACGGTTCGGATAATTAAATAAAACCCATATCCTACTCATTACAGTATCGGTTCCAGTTCGAATCCAGGTCGGATATTAAATTATTAATTTTGTAACCATACTCATAATTTAATCGGTTATATTTTTTAAATTATACCCTATCCAAATTAATCGGATTTGTGTTGGTTCCAGGTCGGATCCAGTTCGGTTCCGGATCGGATCCGGGTAATCAGATAAAAGTAGCACCTCTAGTTATTATAAGTAGTTAATGGCTAGAAAGACTGTTAGAGGACTAGAATGGGAGATGAAATCATTACTCTTATTTAATTAAATAAGCGGGTATCAAATTTGAATAAATTTGCATTTTGATTAGTCATTTATCACAAAGTCATTATAAGTACTCCACCGTTAATTTTTTTTGTATTGAAGGCTAATTAAATAACATCTTTTAAATCGATCAATCTGTTGATTTGAAGACAATCAAAGGGCTCGGCCCATTTTTTCTTTTCACCATCGGTTAGAAGCCAAACCGATGGCTTTGTTGCTTTTTGTTATTGGTGGAAAGTCAACAGTTGGTAATTTGATTTATTGTTATCCGTAGAAAGAATAAAACCAATAGTGATTAGATTGTTCTGATTTTAATTCAAGTGGTCAGCCGTGATTTGGATTGCGAGAGCCATTTCGTGAAATCAGTGAAGGTGCTTTCTGGCTCTGTTGCTTCTTTACTAAGTATTTTTAGGTTTTGCTTTTTATTTTATTTGAAATTAGTAAAAGAGTGCGTGAAAGAATGTTATTGAAAATTTTAATTTTCTGTACTCATAAAATTATTTGATTTATTGAATTTGTAATAAAAAAATTTGTACCTATAATTATCCTTATTTTTTAACTCATAGGTTGAGAATCAAGTCACCTAATATACTTTCAAACTTCTATTTATTACATATAATGTTTTCACTTTATAGATTTTGAATGACTTTTATAATAGAAATCATGTGTCTTTACTACTAAATCAAATACATATTCTTAATACGACAAATACTTAGTAGCAACTTTTTTTTACTTTCATGCATAAGGTTAGTTAACATAATCTGAAAACGATACTATATGTACCTCTAGACCTAGACTCTACTAGATTAATTTTTCCTACAGGAATTTAAATATTGTGAGCTACTATAGAGCTACACCCTCAATAGTCAATACAATATTGATGACATTAATTGTAAAAGATAAACACATTTAGGTTCTTCTTTTTCATGAGGCGGATGATTCATCGATAACTACCATGCACGCATGCAGTCTTTCTTTAATATAGAAAGTACAAGGTGGTGTTCTTTGCACGTAGTGGGGGTTGTTTGATAGGTATTGGACCAAATTCAGTATGGTACTATATTGGAGCCGTCCGATTAGCACCAAAATTTGTGTGCACTTAATTCAAACAAATTTTAAAATTGTATGCGCAAACTTCAATGTGATCATCACAAGACTCCTAATAGACATCGGACCGTATTTGATTCCTTTTGCGCACGCTTTCCAACATCGTGTATGTTTGATATTTCGGCTTATTTTTTCATATTTCTTGTTTTTATCGTTGAGTCTTTTTCTTTTATTTTGCCTCATATTTTTTATTCTTCCACTCGATCTGGTAGTACGGTCGCAGATCGAATGATATATAAGTACTAGTTAATTAGTTTGAATGAATTAATATAACACCGTAATTGAATTATAATATAAAATTCGAGGAGAATTATTCTTTTTGCAATGAATAAACCTCTAATTATATTTGTGGCTTTTTTTTTTCATTCGTTCCTTTTATATATGTACGTAGGGGCCTGGATACGACATATATTAATTATTTTTTTTATTACAGGATATATTAATTAATGAATAATGTTCGGTCCATATTAACCATTCAACAAAACTTGATATATAATGGAGCAATTTTCTAATTCAATTAATTAATACCTTCAACCAGTAGCAACGTTTGTGATCCATATAGAGGAATTAAATGATAATGTTTTTTAGATCAATAAATTAAGTATCATATGATGAGGTACACTAACGGTATAATTAATTAAATTTAAGTACTTCATTTTGACTAGGTCTAATATAAATAATTGTAATCATATCTTAGAAATTCTAATATTGCTAACAATCCCCATAAGTTGTAAAAACTTTCAAATATAGCAAAAGACAAAAAAGTATAAAATACTACAAAGTGGTATATCATAGGTAGGTCAATCAGATCAATTTATAAAGATAAAGAAGACATAATGAAAAAGTTAAGAGGTTAAGAGAATGAAAACATTTGAGTAAGGCTATGATACTATAGTTCAATATTTGAGTTTTCAAAATTCTAACGGTTAATCTGAACCGTTAATCTTGTTTTCCATATTAATGTGTTTGGAGACAAAATTTTACATTTTTTTGAAAATTTTTTACTATTTTTTAGATAGATAAAAAATCACTTAATCTAAAAAATTATGCACCATTTAAATATTTGATATTTTCTACCTATATAAAAAAATAGTAAAATTTTTCCAAAAAATGTAAAATTTGATCTCCAAATACATATTAATATGGAGAACAAGATAAACAGTTTGGATCGACCGTTAGAATTTTGAAAACTAAAATATTGAGCTGTAGCACTGTAGCTCTCTATACAACCCATAGCACCGTAGCCTTACTCTGAATTAGAATGCAAGAGCTAGCACAATACCTGCACATTATTAATTGCATGACTTGGAAATTTCTAGCATTACTCTGTCATAAGTCATAACAGACAATACTATTACGTACACTGTTGAAATATATATACATGACAGGTCCTCCCCCAAAACAATTAATTTCCTCTATTGAATAAAAAAATGAATATTTTCATACCGACATTATGCTATAAAAAGAGTTGAAAAATATCAAATACATGTACCCCACCAGTGATGCTCATATATATACACACACACGCATTACCCGCTACCATATCAAATACCTGTAACAGTCGCCAGTTATAAGGAAGGAGAAAGCTTGGCAAAACGAGAGCCTTCCCTCCTCTGTTCATCCAACTAACTTAAAACTATTTTCTCATATATTGAGCAAATATTAATGGGGAGGAACTCAAGCAGCCAACAGAAACCGAAGCTAAGAAAAGGGTTGTGGTCCCCAGATGAAGATGAGAAGCTTCTAAACTACATCACCAAACACGGCCACGGTTGTTGGAGCGCAATACCGAAGCTCGCAGGTACATTGGATTTAATCTTGCATGTCTTTGCCAAGAATATATATATGATGTGAATTCATAGGTAGGTAAAGCTTTCTTGGTTGGTAATTTCTTTTATTTTTCTATTATATGTAATTTTAGGTCTTCAGAGATGTGGAAAGAGTTGTAGGTTGAGATGGATAAATTATTTGAGACCAGACCTCAAAAGAGGCACATTTACACAGGAAGAGGAGGATCTTATCATTGAGCTCCATGCAGTTCTTGGAAACAAGTATGAACCAAATTTAGTTGTTACTCTTAATTAGTCTTTATATATATTAAGTTAACTGCAACTATTTTAAGTTTTATCCGTGCGGTCACGTAGATTTTTGTACTTGAAACCTGTTGAGGCACACTTTGCACACAATGAATCATAAAACCACTTCAGCACATGTTATTGATATGCCAGATATCACATTGCTAGCGGATTTAGTAATTCCAGTAAAATGTGGTATGAATACAGGAAACAGATTCTTCTCTTGGCCAAAGTTTTATCCAAATACCCCAGTTTCAAACTATTTTTCATCCCTGTTTTAGAATATTATCAAATAGAATTAAATGCAACAAAATTACAAAAACTGATATACTTGTACCAACCATATATTGTCAAATTTTGAGCAGGTGGTCACAAATAGCAGCACATTTGCCAGGAAGAACAGACAACGAGATAAAAAACTTATGGAATTCAAGTCTCAAGAAGAAGTTGAGGCAGAGAGGCATTGACCCAACCACGCACAAGCCCCTTTCAGAGGAAAATATGTCCCTGACTAATACCGATGAGCGCTCACCTACCGGCACCTATGTCGACAATAAATGTACCGCTACATGTTCCTATAAAACGACACCAGTGGATATGTTCCTTTTAGACGATAATGTGCCTAACCCTTTCGGCAACATCTCATTTCCACTATTAAGCCATGGTTTCGAGGTGAATTCAGGGTTTGGTTATGAAAATTCCATCCCTAATATTCCAAGTGTTGTGCACCAGGATTCAAGCTCAGAATCATTAGGGTTTCCTAACGTTGCGAATAGTATCTGGTGCGACATGCGGCATGACGGTTCTTTTTTCGATAGTAATCATCTTTCATGGATAGATCAGGAGATAACGACCAACCAAAATGATCAAGTGGGAGTTGGAATAGGAAATGGAATTGGAATGGGAATTGGAATTGAGGCCGATTGCCTTGGTCAATCATTATCTCTGCCCATTGAAATGCAAAACCACACGATTTCATTGTTTGATGAGAGCAAAGGATTGAACATGACACAACAATTATTTTAGTCTCTGTCATTGAAATTAAGTTACAAATTACAGCCATCAGAATGACTTTGAATTTTGATTGGAATTTATTTTAAGAGTTTAAATTAAGGATGTACAAATTCTTCTAGCAAGGGACCCCATGTGTGTGTGCGCGCGTGTGCGTGTGGGCATTTAAATTATTTTTTTTCTTAGCTTTCAATTTTAAGCCTCTGAAGTTTGAACTCCCTTGATTATTGCTTTTACTTTTACTAACACTACACTTTTTGTGGATGTGAGGCATATATATATGGGCCCATCGCACCTATTTGTAAAAGAAGTTGTCAAGAACAATGTGTGCTTAAAGTTTCACGAGTAGAACTAGGTTTTATTTAAGTTCACCAATGTACCTTTGTGAACTCTTCAGTCTAAAATTTATCAGACTAACTTTAAACAATAAATATAAACTGTTAAAATCCATCTATTTTATGAATGATGTGGCCTGATGAACTACATAAGAACAACGTACCCTAGTTCTACTCAAGTTTTATAATTATCTCACAAATAATGCTGGATAATTTGATCATCATGCTATATAAATTGGAAAAGCATCGTGTAGTGTGGTAGATAATACCCTATAAATGAAATACTGTAACTTAAAGGAGGTCTATTACCTATAGACATATATAAGCTCATAAATTACAGTAAGCCTATTCATCATGTTTGGTTGTAGTCTAAGGAGTTTAGGCCTCGTTATTCCACCAAATGTACCTTAATTGAGCCGGACTAAGATGACACAAGCCGATCTTTAGGCTGGCCTAAATTAAACCACCTCATATAGTGGTTTAATTATATGATATTATTATTATTAATTATTATTAGTATATAATTATATAATTAATATATTACATAATAATTATAATAATATTATATAATTAATATCCTTTTATTAATAATTATTATTAATAAATAATTATATAATTATAATGTTTTATTGTTAATATATTAAATAATTATTATATAATTTTGTAATATATTATAGTTATTATTAATATATTAATATTGTGTAATTAGTATCTTATTAACGATATATAACTATATAATTAATATGTTATATTGTCAATATATTAAATAATTATTATAATAATATTATAATATTTTATAGTTATTACTAATATATTAATATTATATAATTAGTATCTTATTATTAATAAATAATCATATAATTAATATATCCTATACTGGTAATTATTTATTTAATATTTTCTTATTCATAATTATTATTAATATGTAATTATATAAATAATATGTTATATTGTTAATATATTAAATAATTATTATAATATTATTACAATATATTATAGTTGTTATTAATATATTAATATTACATAATTAGTATCTTATTATTAATCATTATTATTAATTTATAATTATATAATTAATATCGTTAATATAGTAAATCATTATTATAATAATATTATAATATATTATAGTTGTTATTGATATATTAATATTATATAATTAGTATCTTATTATTAATATATAATTACAATTAATATTCTATATTGTTAATATATTAAATAATTATTTTAATAAGATTATATAATTAGATTCTTTTTATTAATAATTATTATTAATATATAATTAATATTTTATATTATTAATATATTAAATAAATTTTATAATAATATATAATATATTAATATTATATATTATATAATCAGTATCTTATTACAAATAATTAACCAATTTAGGGTTTCAAAACTTTAGTCCTCCACCAACTCTGACCAAAAATGAATAATTTCAGTTATGATTTAACTTTAAGTCTCAACCAAACATGAATAATTTAGATCGGCCTATATTGCAATAACCAATTTAGGTCTCCTTAGCTTTAGATCACAACCAAACATGAGGATTTTTCTTAACAAAAAAAAAGAAAAAAACTTGAGCTTTTCAGCTGGCATATATGCATGACTAATAGAAAAATCAAAGAACAACGGAGATAGAGTTCCTCTCATATGTATTGACATGACATTCATAAACATTTTCTTTTTAGGAATAAGATGAGGACCTACTTTAATATGATATGATCGACTAAATTAAGTGAGCTGAATTATTGAATCCATGAGAGTATCATAATTAGTTAAGACACTCTCCAATCAGCTAGAGGACACGTACCCTTCACTCAGGAAATACTGTTAACCATCAAATCAAATATATTAAAAGAGAAATAATCAAACATTAAATTAAAGTTTGTGTAGATCATATATACTTGATTATATTTCACTGGCAGCTTTTCAACTACAAAAAAATGAAATGAAATTCAATTATTTTAATTGAGTTAACTTGTTTGCGTACTCGTATATATATACCTGTCTTGAGTTATATATGCTTTATGTGTAAAAGTAACTATACAATATATATATATAGAGAGAGAGTTAGGCTGAGGTGCTATGGATAGCATAGTGACCTCCTGTGCTACGGCTCCATATTCAAGTTTTTAAAATCCAAACGGTCGATCCGAACTGTTCATTGTTTAATCCATATTGAAATGTGCTTGGAGACCAAATTTTATATTTTTTGGAATTTTTTTGCTATTTATTAAGATGGTTTCAAAATCGCTGTTTTTATTAAAATTCTGCACCACTGGAAAACAGCGGTTTCAAAAATGCTTAATAAATAGTAAAAGAATTCCAAAAAATGTAAAATTTGGTCTCCAAGCACATTTCAATATGGATTAAACAATGAATGATTCGGATCGACCGTTTGGATTTTGAAAACTTAAATATGGAGCCGTAACACGGGAGGTCACTATGCTATCCATAGCACCCCAGCCTAACTCTCTCTCTCTCTCTCTCTCTCTATATATATATATATATAGTACGAAAACATCCCAAAACACTGTTTCAAAAAACCACAAGATTATCGATATCGATCTCGACAGAAATATACAGAACAAGATGTTATTATACTATTTCCACCGGTTGATGAAGCGGTCCCTTTTTGCACTAGAGAAAGGATCTCCATGGAGTATATATTGAAGCGGTCCCTTCTAATAATTTCCTTTTGACGTGAAGTTTGAGTGGTCCTTTATGAAGAGAAGCTCATCCCCATGCATGCAATGCTTAGAGAGAGCTACGTAAGCATGATGGTCATGTCTCAGCTGCCGCAAATTAATCCCCTCTCTCTCTCTCCGTCTCTTTTGAAGTGTCACGTTCACTGTTTCATTGTTTGTTTCCTGTCTTATGGTAACACTACCGTATTATAGCTAGTCGGTCCTATTTGGTGGACATAACGGTGTGTAGGGTCGAGAAATCCTGACCTCCATGTACCGACCCGTTAGTGTTTAATTGGATTATAGCCTTAATTAGTCGGTTAGGAGTAGCGTGCAATTGCTCCTGGAATCAAGGTGGTCTGATGGGCATGAGATTAAATTCGGTTCAATGTCAGATTAATTAGATTAGAGTTGTCTGATCTGCATATATTCAAAATTTTCATGATTTAACTTTATGATTTATGATGTGTACGGATCAAGTGCATACGAATCTTAACACAAATCGGATGCATGACTTTGATTGAGAATCGGACCAAATTTAGTTTGGTGCCCATTGGACTGCCCTCCACTATATTGCTCATCAAGTAGCATATAGGAGCTGAGTCACATTGAATAAAAAATAAATCGCTACCTAACCGTGAATTTTGAAAATCATATATAAGGATAATCAAACTTTTTCTGATTATTGATAGACCAAATTTTATATTTTTTGAATTTTTTTTACTATTTTTTTGGTTTTATTGAAAATCATTGTTTTTTTATGGTTCAAATTTGTCTGAAAACAACAATTTTCAATAAATCTAAAAAAAAAATAAAGAAATTTCAAAAAAAATGTAAAATTTGGTCTTCAAATATATATTAATATGGAGAACAAGATGAACGATTTGGATCGGTTATTTGGACTTTGAATCCGGTGATTTATAGTCCAATATACAAATATATATATATATAGAGTGTGACTAATATGCATTAGGTAGCACTTCGGCCGAAGTGCTACTGATTCATTTTCCGATTTTTAAAGTCCAAATGATCGATCCAAACCGTTAGATGTCATCTCCATATTAAAATGTGCTTGGAGACCAAATTTTATATTTTTTGGAATTTTTTTATTATTTATTAAGCCACTTTAAAAATCGCTGATCCAACGGTGGCTTACCAAACAGTAAAAATCAGAAGCTGCTGTTGGATCAACGATTTTCAAAGTGGCTTAATAAATAGTAAAAAAATTTCAAAAAATGTAAAATTTGGTCTCCAAGCACATTTTAATATGGAGATCACATCTAATGGTTTTGATCGATCATTTGAACTTTAAAAATTGAAAAATGAATCGATAGCACTTCAACCGAAGTGCTACCGAATGCATATTAGTTACACTCTATATACACACACACACATTGTAATGTACCGTAGTCCATCTCTCTCTCTATAGTAGGAATTGATTAATTCACAACATTTTGCATTTCATTAATTGTATCAATAAAAAAAATTCACCTACTCATAATAAAAACTGTATCAGTAAAAAATTTCATCTACTCATAATAAAAATTCTAGCTACCTTCTTGAGTTAGCATCATCAGTCGCTGCCTTCACTTAGGGGTGTCAATGGCATCCTTTTACTCATTTACCCAACTCATATCGTATCTGAAAACACGGGTAAGGGTAAGATTTTTTTTCCGTTAGCTAATTGGGTACGAATAAGGATAATGATTTTTTCTGTTACATTACCCGTTTTCGTATAAGATAATTTTTAAAAACAAAATTATATATATATGAGGAGGGTTCAAATGCCTCCATTTTTTAAAACTTAAATAACTCAAAGTTTAAAACTTAAACGTCAAAATAAGACCGTTAGATGTGATCTATGTTATTTTCTCTATGTGCCCATAAAAAATTATCACATTTTGATTTTGCTTTTATATGAATCAATAAGTTGAAAAATCAATGTCTAGAAATTATCCACATTTGTATACATTTTTACAAGTTCAAAATGACAATCAAAACAAAGTTGAAATATCATAATTTTTTACATGTTCATAGATAAAATGATATAGTTCATATCCAACGGTTTTATTTTGAATTTTAAGATTTAAATTTTGAGTTATTAAAGTTTTTAAAAATGGAGGCATGATGGAGACACAAAAAATGGAGGCATTTGAACCCTCCTATATATATATATATATATATAGAGAGAGAGAGAGAGAGAGAGAGAGAGAGAGAGAGAGTTAGGCTGGGGTGCTATGGATAGCATAGTGGCCTCCCGTGCTACGGCTCAATATTCAAGTTTTCAAAATTCAAAAGGTCGATCCGAACCGTTCATTGTTTAATCCATATTGAAATGTGCTTGGAGACCAAATTTTACATTTTTTTGAATTTTTTTGCTATTTATTAAGATGGTTTCAAAATCGTTGTTTTTATTAAAATTCTGCACCACTGAAAAACAGCGGTTTCAAAAATGCTTAATAAATAGTAAAACATTTCCAAAAAATGTAAAATTTGGTCTCCAAGAACATTTCAATATGGATTAAACAATGAACGGTTCGGATCGACCGTTTGGATTTTGAAAACTTAAATATGGAGCCGTAGCACGGGAGGCCACTATGCTATCCATAGCACCCCAGCCTAACTCTCTCTCTCTCTCTCTCTCTCTCTCTATATATATATATATAAAGATATATTTGTATGAAGATGATACATGACACAATAAAATTTTGTATTTTATTAAATTTTCATAATACAACTTAGTTGCATTCATTATTTTTTCTTATTTTGAAAAATATTTTATCAAAAACACAAATCGAAATGTTAATAGAACTTTGTATCCGTTTACCCGACCCGTACCATATTCGAAAAGACGGATAAGAGTAGAGATTTTTTTCATTATGATAACGGGTACGAGTATGAAAATATCTTCATCCGACCCGTACCGTACCCGTTGACACCCCTACCTTCACTATGTATATAGTTTGTCAAGTGTTGCCTCTTTTCATTCTCTCCTTTTCCAGAGTCTACACACGGGCATACACACAGCAAAATATATAAATAATCACACTGGGGTCACTCTGGTGTCACCATCCTGTACATGTTTCATATGGACTGAAAAAGGAAGCATTTAAATTTGGAGGTTATCATTGTGTTTACTACTGGACAATGTGTCGCTTCGTAATTGGATCCCCAAAAGAAAGGTGCTTTCTCATCCCGTTCATGTACAAAATGCTTTCTTTCATTAGTTTCTACGTTTTTTATTTCTGGTTGACATAATGGTTTATTAAATTGAGAAAAATAATATATTAAAAGTTCAGCGGTGCTAAATGTTTGCAAGAAGAAGGTTCAAATACTTTTTTTTATTTTTTATCTCCACTGTATTTTTATTTTTAAAACTTTAATTAATAACTCAAAAAATAAAAGTTAAATAACAAAATAAAACTGTTATATTAGATATATATGTTATTTTTTCTATATGAACATAAAAATATTATTACTTTTGAATTTTGTATAATGTTAATCAATAAGTCAAAAATTAATGCTCAGAAATTATTCATTTCAGTATGTTTTTACAAGTTTTTCATAACAAATAAAATAAAGTTGAAATGCCATAATCTTTTACATATACATATATAAAATAATGTGGACCGGTTTTACTTTTTGCGTTGAAGTTTTAAATTTTGAGTTATTGAGATTTTAAAAATGGAGGCATAATAAAAGCAAAAAATAGAAATAATTGAACCCTCAATTATAAATATTATTTGTCATGAGTCATTACTTGAAATTTGTAATTTGTCAAGTACTATATCATGAGTTATGTTAGGAAATTTTCTCACTTTTAAGGAACTCAACCTTATCAATGTAATTAAAATGGTTGCCTTAATTAGTTTAAAGTTCAATTGTACGGCTCAATTATTTGATATATATACTTATTGAGCCAGGGAATTGTTTTAATAATGTATATCATGTCGATGGCAAAAATCACTGATATATGATTTTAACAACATGGAATAGGGGGATAATTTCAAATGATGCATCAGTCTCTTTCACTGTTGTTGTATAATTTAGAACATTAATTCTTAATTAACTATTGCTTAGTGACCATCAAAATTTCTTAAATTTATATATATTTTTTTCATCAGAAGTTCAAATTTATTTATTTCTCGTCAAAATTCAAAAACCTTCCATAAATCCCCTTTTCTTCATTATTTGACAAGAACAACCTAAACTAAAACTTAATCCTTTTATATATTGAAGATCAAAGTTTCATTTTATTCTCACTACAGAACAAGTAAAAGGAATAAACTAATAGTATACTCTCTTTCATTTCCAGCATTCGTTTGATTTTATTCTTCATTTAACTATAAAATAAAAAAATATTTATTTTATTTGAAGAACAGGGTATTGTAGTTTTAACTTTTTGTAAGTTCAAAAGACAAAAGGTACTGAGAGCAAATTAGAAATTTTGATCAAGAAGGGTAACAATAAAGTTATTGAATTTTAGTTAAAATTATTTTTAATAAGTGAAGAAAAAGGGAAATATGAGTTATTATGGTTGATTTTTTTTAAATATTTTGATAGAGAAATAGAAAATTTTAAAAACCTTGATGGGCACATGAGCAATTAAGTAACCTTTTCGTAACTATATATAGGGGAACTAATTTTAATTATATAAAACATGCGGATTAATTGCAAAATGTCCGATGCATGATGCTTGTTATGATTTTAGTTATTGCGAACGGAGGGGTTGATGGATTAATTAATTGTTTGATAGGAACACACCATATATAAATTTTATTGCCGATTTCAACGAACTTTTGTATCATGCATGATTTCCAATTTAGCTCTTCTCATTGATAATTTAACAAATTTAATTATTAATTAATGAGTTAGGCTGGAGGTTCATAGATCGATTTTTCTACAGGTTGGAAAACTTTTATATACAACGAGAATGCTTGTTTGTCTGCTAAAAAATTTCATGTGAGTTTAGGTCATTTCTATTCCATTTCATTTCATTCTATTATTCACCTCCCCTACCTTCATCTACTCTCCATCTAAACATGGTGTACAAGTACACTCAAAAAGAAAATTAAGTTTTTTAATTCTTAGATAATTAATATAAAAAGATGCATCCAGACATCTTTTATAGGATTGTGTTGGTTAGGATTTAGGAATAACGAAAATATAAACAACTGTCTGTATAGATAAAATAATTTTCAATCTTTTCATCTGTTGAGCCGGCGGAGTTAATTTCTTACAATCCGGAAAAAACAAAAAAAATACAATACTCCAGGAAACAAATTTCACATGCCAAAAGTTATCGTCACACTACAGCAGAAAAGACTATCAGCGACCGGTTTTCCGGTCGCTGATAGTCATGGCGCCGGTCTCTGATAGTGATCCCGGTCGCAGATATCCAATTACGGTCGCTGATAGTCCGGTCGCTGAAAGCATTGTCGCAGATACTCTTCTGATGACGTCACCGGTCGCTGATTGATGTCATCCGGTCTCTGATAAGTTTTCTGCGACTAATATTTTTTTGTCGCTGTTGTTTTTTGCTGACGTCAGAAAATAGTATCAGAGACCGGTTTACCGGTCGCTGATACTCAAAAACCGGTCGCTAATGATTCTACCAACATTTTTTTTTGTTTGTTTTATTATTTACATTTCTCCATGATATTTGATAACAAACATACAACATTACATCAATTAACATAAATAAGACAATAAATATCAAACATTATAGATATCAAACATATAAGTGCCAAAAAAACATAACAAACATACTAAAAATCAAACATAAATGCCAATCATATCTCAAACTCTCTTCTGAACTCAAACTAAAGATTTAAATCATACTTCAACAATGCAAAATCAAGCTCTTGTAATTATTAGCTAGATTAATATCAAATTAACGAAAAAAAAATTTAATCTAGAATCTCACTAAGGGAGAGAGAGATCAAACCTCTGCTGGCCCACTTGGCGTAGGGCGCGAGATTCACGTAACGGGGCTGCCTCTGCTGGTCCACTCAAGCTCCTTCTAACCACGAATTGAAAAAAATACGAATTGAATAGAAAATCAAATTGAGCAGAAATTTGAGAAGAGATTTGAGGTTCTAACTTGTTGAGCAGAGATTTGAGCACAAAATCACAGCAAATCACCAAAAATCACTGAAATTTGAATTGGGCGCGCGCAGGGGAAGATGAAATGCGGGGGAAAATTGAAAAAACTATGGTTCTGTCTGACGCGAGGGAGAAGGCTGACGCCTTTTTTTTTTATCCAATACTTTCAGCGACCGGCAATGGCGCCGGTCGCTAATATGGTCGCAGATGCCAGTGGTCGCCTGATGAATGGAATTTATTTATATTTTTTTCGAGAAATTGAGTTTCTGCGACCGGCGTCAGCCCCGGTCGCTAATACCGGTCGCAGAAATTTCATTCTGCTGTAGTGTCATCTCATAGGCTATGGCCTGAAAAAATAATACAAAACGCTCAGTAAAACAATTTTACACGCAACATATTTTTGTGACCGAATTAGAAAGTTTACATGAAACATGATTTCATTTTCTGAATTTCTTCAGTCCGATTTCCTTCTTTCTCTGTTCGGCCAAGTCCGAAAAAATTCACGGAGGCTTGCTCTGCATCAAATTTGTACTGCTAGTAATTATTATTAATTTTTAAATAATTCAGCGTTACTGTTATTATTATTATTCTTATTTTCCTATTGAGCCAACATTACTGTATATGTTGTGTCAGCGTATGTGTAACATCGTAACAGCATCTTTTTGATGAAGCGGTCACTTGACCCGAATAGGATATTTCGTAAGAATTGAAGTCGTCGTTTGCAAATATCACATTCATTTATTTTGTTTCATTTGCGATGTGGACCATGCAAACCCACCCTATATAATTTCCAGCATTCGTTTGATATTATTAATTCTTCATTTAACTATAAAATAAATAAATAATTATTAGAAGAACAGGGTACTGTAGTTTTAGCTTTTTGTAAGTTCAAAAGACAAACGGTACTGAGAGCAAATTAGAAATTTTGATCAAGAAGGGTAATAATAAAGTTATTTTAATTTAGTGAAGAAAAAAGGGAGATATGAAAGAATTTTTTAGTTATTATGGTTGAATTTTTGTTAATGTTTTGATAGAGAAATTAATAGAAAATTTAAAAAACCTTTCTGGGTACATGAGTAATTAATTAATCTTTTCGTAACTATATTTAGGGGAACTGATTTTAATTATGTAAAACATGCGGATACTATAGTATGCTGAATCTTTGTCTTCTCTACAAGAGAAATGATTGCTGATACGTAGTACTATAGTATATTAGTATGCAATTCTATCTTAAATTT
This sequence comes from Carex pumila, assembly GCA_033356055.1. Lineage (NCBI taxonomy): Eukaryota > Viridiplantae > Streptophyta > Magnoliopsida > Poales > Cyperaceae > Carex > Carex pumila. The sequence goes on from JARJHM010000252.1 coordinate 84,516, forward strand.
ATGACAAAAAAATATATTAACATAATAATAATAATAATAACAAATTGTGGATGTGCATCAGTAATCTGTATTGATTTTTATTCAGAAGCTATCGTGTAAGAAGTTCTCTGAAGTCAATAATAAGCTCACTTTATAAATATATGTGTGCATAATTAGGCAATCACGTGTATGCTTCAGAGAGAGAATACTCATTAACTTTAACTTAAATGGTAAAGTTTTATACTAACTTTATAAATATGTGCATAATCAAACAAAACAAGAAATAAGATGAAAAGAAAATTTTAATTTATTTTTCTCCATTAATCATCTAAACACAAAGAAGTTAAATATATTAATTTTCCTTTCTATTATATTCCATTTCCCAAACAGGGTGTAATTGTAGTTTTTTTTTAATGAAAATCTTCTAAACACAAAGAAGTTAAATATATTAATTTTCCTTTCTATTATATTCCATTTTCCAAACAGGGTGTAATTGTAGTTTTTTTTTAATGAAAATCTGTGGGCCTTTAATTGTAGTTGATTTATTTTTCTTTAATTGCTAATTTGAAGAGAGAAAATCTACATTAATTGAGTCAATCGAAGAAACAACTGTCCAAAGAGTAAAACTGGTATTAAGAAAGAAAAAAAATCTCTCAGCACTGATTATTACATTTGCTGCGTGTAGAATAACACTCCCTAATTTATATATATAGTGAAAATGCTGGTTTGTCTGTTAAAAAATTTCATGTGGGTTTAGGCCCTTTCGAGCAGACAACGGTAAATCATCCATAATTTTAACACAGTGGATGGTGATAATTACTTTTACAAGCACACTCAACAAAAGAAAAAACAAGTTTTTTTTAATTTTTAGATGATATAAAAAGATGCATCCAGACATCTTTTATAGGATTGCGTTGGTTAGGACTTAGGAATAATGAAAATACAAACAACTGATTATATAGATAAAATAATTTTCTATGTTTTCATCTGTTGAGCCCGTGTAGTTTCTTACAATCCGAAAGGAAAAGAAAAAAACATAATGTTCCAGAAAACAAACTTTACGCACCAAAAGTTACCGTCATCTTATAGGCTATGGCCTGAAAAAATAAAACAAAATGCTCAGTAAAATAATTTTAGACGCAACAAATTTTTGCTACCAAAATAGAAAGTTTACATAAAACATGATTTCATTTTCTTAATTTCTTCAGTTCAATTCCTTATTTTTCTGTTCGGCCAAGCCAAAAAATTTTCTTGCTCCGCATCAAATTTGTACTGGTAGTAATTATTATTGATTTTTAAATAATTCAGCGCATCAAAGTTATTTTATTAATTCAGCGTTACTGTTATTATTATTGTTATTTTCCTATTGAGCCAACATTAGTATGTATTTTGTGTCAGTGTATGTGTGACATTGTAACAGCCTATTGAGCCAACATTTAGTATGTATATTGTGTCAGTGCATGTGTGACATCGTAACAACATCAGATTTAACAAAGCGGTCACTTGATCCGAAAAGGATATTTCGTAAGAATTGAAGTCGTCGTTTGCAAATGTCACATTCATTTCTTTATTCTTTTGTTTCATTTGGGGTTTTGGGTCTTTGGGATGTGGTCACGTTTTTACGCAGCCCACCCTATATTATTTTTTATTTTTATTTTTATTGCATTTCAAAGGCCCGTAGGCAAGCAACCCACCCTATACTATATTAGCAGCTAGATTAGATTAGGTCAAGCCAGTACGGGATTACCTGTCACCTATTAGGCTATTACTTTGGATTGGACTGAGTTTAGTTCTAGTCTGGTCCAGACTGTAATTAAAAATTTGGTCCAGACTGTAATTTATGTTTCCAATAATAAAAAAAAAAGTTTGTGAGATGTGGTATGTATTATTCATTACATGCATATAGAAATTTATCAAATTTTTATTTTATTTTTATATAAAAAAACAAATTAAAAAATCCATGTTTAGAAATTATCCATATTAATCAACTTTAGTAAGCAGTTGGTAACAATTGAATAAAAACTGAAATATTAGAATCTTTTATATATGTAAACATAAAGAAAACAATATAAATCATGGTTTTATTTTGCCATTTAAATCTTTAAGTTATAAAAAATTTACTAATGGAGAAAAAAATAGTCACATTTCAACTCTTTAATAAAGGGCGAAATTAATTCTAAATGAAAATCTAATATGAGCAAAAAAAATCCTCAAATGCTTGCAGTAAAACAGTTTTTAACAGTACAAGAGAACTTGTGTTAGACTGTTAGTACTACGGATATTATAAGGCATTTGAGCCCTCTTTATATTTTTTGAAACAAGTCCTCTTCTTATATTACATAGTAGAATTAAGTTGTTCTTAAGGTTACCAAGTTATTGGTAAGTTTAATTTTAAAATCTATTAGATTGGTTTTAAATTACAAATTCAAATTATTGAAATTGATATATTTTATTAGCAAATTATTCACATACAAAATTTATAAATTAATTTAGTATAAATTCAAATGGTCAAAAATAAATGAAAGATTAATGCATTGAAATTAACTTATAAACCTTATTTTCTTAACCATTTGACTTTACACTAAATATATTCAAAAATTTATAAATCTTGCATATAAACGTATCACTTATGAAATAGTTTTCACAATCATGTAATATATTATTAAAATATATTTTTTTTTTTAAAAGGAAGAAATTTGGGCCCAAAGGAAACTATTTTTGGGCTTCTGACGCGATCAACAGAATTTGGGCTTAAAAAAGGCGCACTATTCGGGTTTGACGTCCTAATAATATAGCAAACTGTTTAGGCCCAAGATTATTATTAATTTGGGCCGACGTTTTAACTTTGAAGATAAAAGACCCCTGAAGAGATTTTATTGTACGAGATCCCGTTATATTGTGGAAGACATAATAAAGATATAAAGGTAGGATAACAAATGACGATCCATCTGCAGTGGAAAATTGAATCCGTTGAATTTTTCATGAACTTTTTAAATTTGGGTAACAAATGCATTTGGATTTGGATTTGGATATTGAATCCGTTGGATTTGTCATGAACTTTAAATTATTAATTAATCCTGATTGAATCCGATCCATCTGAAGCCCGAATTGCAATAACAATTGACGATCCGGGAAGCCCAGAAGTCAAGAATTCAAGATACAGCTAGCTGATTCCAGACTAAACTGGAACCAAAACTCTGGGCCTGAGAACTTTCTAGAAAGCATCAGACCCATCTACAGCCTCATTCCTTTCTCCTCTTCAAGTCCCCCGTCTTTATATATTCACCAGCACAAGCACCGCTCGCTTCAGCAAAAACAAATCACACTCACTACACTATCAGTCTATCACTAGAAACTTGATCATTTCTTCTCGCATTCTTATCAAACAACAGCATTACAGCAATCACATCAATGTCGATCACCAGGAGGAGCAACATTTTCGACCCATTCGATGGCTTCCCTTTTAACCAGAGTCTTTTCTCCTTCCCTCGCCCCTCTTCCTCTCTCTCCTTTCCGTCCGACACCTCTGCCTTCGCCACCGCGCACATCGACTGGAAAGAAACACCTGAGGCACACGTGTTTAAGGCCGATCTTCCGGGAATCAAGAAAGAAGAGGTCAAGGTGGAGGTGGAGGAAGGTAACGTACTTCAGATCAGCGGGGAGCGCACAAGAGAAAACGAGGACAAGACTGACACGTGGCACCGTGTCGAGCGCAGCAGTGGGATATTTTTGAGGCGCTTCAGGCTGCCTGAAAATGCCAAGATGGATCAGATCAAGGCTGCTATGGAGAACGGAGTGCTAACTGTTACTGTGCCAAAGGAGGAAGTCAAGAAACCTGAGGTCAAATCTATTGATATTTCTGGTTAATTTTGCTCTAGAAATGTGAGAAGGGAAGCGTGATACTTGAATCTAGGTGTAATTGCTGTGTATTTGTTGACGATTGTTAATCGGCTAAGTGTGCTGTGTTTTTTTTTTTTTTTCTTTTCTTTCTTTTTTTTTTTTTTTTTTGCCAAAATGCCACCGTAAGCTGTAGGTGCTGTGTTTGACTTGAAAAAAAAAAGTATGTGCTATGGTTGATGTATAATTTTCTCGGTGGAATTTCATAATTCATTTTGGTTGTTGTTTACTTTTCCCCCACAATTAGGAAATTAAATTCTTTAAAATTGTAAGCTAATTTATGGTTTACTGTTCTGTAATCATATCTCAGTCTATCTATTTGACGCATCTAGAAACCCAATAAGTACCTAGGACTTTGTTGCATCTTATCCTCTGCATTAACACACTGTTTGAGTTTAGATGCTCTTGCATGTTAGTATGAATCTTAACGAAGCACTGTGCACTAAAGGAAGCACTGTGCAATAAAGGCTTTAGGCCGGATTGCGGATTGACCCAGATTAGACCCTTCCTGAGTACGGCTAGCACAGTCAGGTGCCGATTGGTCTTTGGGTAGAAACCTGACTTGTTTGATAAAACCTGCTTTACAAGTCTGCAGTTTGACCCAATCCAAAACAATTACGTCCTTACTGCATTTAATTCAAAAATTATTTGCATTCGGAAAGCTTATCTTCCCAATCAATGGGAGAAGTACAAACCTACATTTATACCGTTGTTTCAAACATCTTCCTTTTTTTAAATTGAACAAATACATTCCGTTATGTTTTCCAAAATGTTCTAAATATTCTATGCCATAAATGTCCAATTATACATCATGTTGCCACCTCAGTGTAGGATGTCACTTGAAACCCAATTGCTATTTCACCGCACAGTAATTTGATGTTCCAATATTTCTTTCTCACTATCACTTCTCGTTACAATGACACCATGTAAGTTGATGCCAAGCTAGAAGAATGATATGATAATTGGATACTGGTATTGATATTTTTTGCCTTTGAACTTAATAAAAAGAAGTGGATTGTAGAAAATACGTGCATCCTTATAGAAAATGTTGAGAATATTTATTCATTGTCAATGAATGCTTTGTGAAAATATAGGCATATACAGGGAATGTTTCTAGCTTTCCACAACTTATTCTGACAACAGGTGAAGCAGTGTAACCAATGCAAAGATATACCAGGAATGAAACAAGCTGATCACTCACTGACCTAGAATCAGAGTGCTGATTTTACCTCAAATCTTTTTGCTTCCCAAGTAATATTTGTCTTGTCTGACCTAGAATCACTCACTGACCTAAAAAATGGTATGTGCAGTAACACAATACAACATCGAAGAATTACCCTGCTGGAGATCAGTGGAGACAGTTGCAAGGTGCATCCAACAGTCCAAGCACTTGATGGCCGACTGACAATACAACATGTGAGGAGAGGCAATACAAAACCCCCCACAAACTAGCAAACTGGGCTAGAACCACAGGTCAGCACTTCCGTGGGTAACCTTATCTGACAGTTTCATGAGGGAAATGGAATAGAAGCCGGTATTTTAAATGATTTTTTTTGGGATGAGAGAGTAGTAATCAAGCAGAAAGGATATAACTCTAAAGCACAAATGAGGAGTTTGAATTCCTTAGTCTACTGCATAGGGGATCTACAGACCCTTGAAGAATAGAAGAATGGCACAATACTAGGGTCTATGCTACTGCTTTTGTGTTGAAGGTTTTGTTTAATCAAATTCTGGTATTAGCTTTCTCTGTAAAGTAGTGAAAATCCTGGAACTTAGAAGTAGGCTACTGGAGGAAATGTTTTTTTTAATTTTAGTAATAGTATAATCTACAAGTGGTATCAGAGCGGATTAGGTCATCTTGGCTAGAAGATTCGTATAATTCGTGAGTCTGTCGTTGTGCCGAAGGTTCTGCTGATTAGGAGAGGTTTGTGTAACCCTTTAGTTTGTCATGGTCTTGAAATGTTAGACTTGGCATGAGTGGTCTAATTGAGAAGTTGAATAATTATAATTATAGAGACTGACGTACTTGTATTAAGTCATATCTGTAGGGTCAGACCGAATTCGATTTGAGCTTATAAGAAGTAGAGGCATGGTATAAATAGTACAAATAAGAGCTCAGATCAAACCGAATTCGGCAGCGGTTCAATCTCATCACCACCCACAATCTCTCACAATTCTGATCCTGCAGATATGACTTAATACAAGTACGTCAGTCTCTGTAATTATAATTATTCAACTTCTCAATTAAACCACTTATGCTACTCAAGTCTGATATTTCAACACCACGACGGAATAACCTCCTAATTAGTAGGACTTTCGACAGACTCACGGATTATAAGAACCTTCTAGCTAATAGAATCTCACTCACTCTGGTACCATTCTGCTTGTTGGTTATATTATTATTACTAAAATTAATATTACTCAACCATTAACTTAACTACTACACATAATTCACTATTTCTCGATTAAGTCGGTTTGAAGACTTGAGAAAATTCTAGATTATATTTGATTAATATCCGTATTGGGCTTGGACCTTGAAAGGCGATGATGACTTTAGCAGTTCTTTTCTTTTCTTTTCAATTCATTTTGTCCAGTTCAGTTAGGGTAAACATTTGTTATTTATGCAAGGCTATTTTAAAGTTCAATGAAAATACCTACAGATTTTAAATAAAAAAATATTTCTCTTATCTATTTCATTTGCTACTGAATCCTTCCATTTTCTATACGATTTGATTTTAAAAAAAATTAAGAAAAAGAGTCGTATTGGATTTTTAATTCTGCAATTTATACTTAGACATAGAGTTCAGATCAAATTGAGACTTGTTTTTTAGTTTGGAGTTTATGCTGTATGATGCTGTATCATTATGATTTGAAATGAGAAATGTATTTCTTCCAATCGGAATTGGTCCAAATAACATCCAACCACTTATTTGTTCACAAGCACTATTTAATATTTACACAAAGTAACTAACTGGTAACAATGTAACATTGACAAAATATAGCTTATGTAATTATTTGGGTGGTGGTTAGTAACAGATAATTAATTTTGTTGTTCTTAACATTTAGATAGTCAATATTAATAAATAAACGGTTGAATAGTTTGTAAGACAGTTCTCAGTTAGTACAAGCACAGTTAGACTGATTGTACGAGTCACTTGAAATTTTTTTTTTGGTGAAAAATCCGTAGGCAATTGCGTTGATATTAGACAATGAGTGTCTTTGAAAGCATTCAACTATAAAACAAATAAAAATATATAGAGATATGTGCATCCTATGGATACAAATTTGATAATTCTTGTTTGATTGAAATTTTAGAAGCCTTATGATTGTTTCGTCTGTGTGCTTATTTGTCTTGTTTCTTCTGGCTTACTATACCGAATCATATCTGAGAAGGCATTGAAATTGATCTAATCCGAGTTAATACAAGGAGTCAAAGGAGTCACTTGAAATTGACCTAATCCGAGTTAATACAAGGAGTCAAGGAGATCCATGTCAAATCTAAACTCATAAAAATTCTAACCAATTTCATAAGTAGGTCAACAGAACTTTACGGCCGCAAATGGAGATTAGTTTCAACAACAAGGAAAAAGCCCAAAATTTTCTCAGCCCATAATTTTCTCGTGCTCAAACCTGGGAAATTCGGTGCCAGATTAAGGAAAATAGATAGGGACGCTTCCATTATGTTTATTGCTGGCCTGCTATTGACTTGTGGGGTTTCTATTTCTAAATCACTATTTCATTAGCAATTTAGCATGATTGCTATGTGATGCGGAGCAGGATTTTTTGGATCGTGCCGACAAAAAAAAAAAAAAAAAAAAAGGCAGCAGGTTGAAAAAAGTTTAACGAACATTACAAATAAATTTTGAACTTCTACCCTGACCTGCGTCATTTTTTTTTTATGTAAAATTTGATTTTTATTATGAGTTTATCACCTAAATTGGTCACTAGATGTTGCTCTTAACAATCATTTTCGGACTAAATTTCGTATTTACTGCATTTTAGAAGTTTTTTTTTTTGTATCTATTTAAACAGTTATGCAATTTTCTTTTATTTAAAATCAAAATATCTTTTTGAAGAATCAGCGGAATGTATCCTTTTTAAAAAGTTAGAAATCAACCTAATTCTTTTTTTTTTTTTTTTTGCTACGTTCTTACTAAAGAAACTAAAGTTAGTCGCCGTGTCATGTTGTATTTGTAGTTTTTAACACGAGCATCAAAGTTTCTTTCCGGTGACGTGGCTTATGGGGGACCGTTTCCTTTTTCTTCCAGGTGGGGATCATCTAACAGGCTGGATTTTTCGAATTAATATCCTCCTCGGTACCGTAATAGGGAATCTTTTATAATTAGTGGATCTGGACCGTTATTTTTTACTTGGCATGAATCTTAAAGTCCAACAATACTGTCCTCTATGCAAATTCGAATCTCAAAACGACTGGGAGTTAATCTCATACCGTAAAGTGAGGAGAATCTTTTACATTGCAGATTTTTCTAGGCCTTGGTTCGGCCTGAATTCACATCCTCGGTATGTTCTCCGAAGATATTTGAGTTGGTTAGTCTCAATGGTCAACGCAAACTTATCCAATATATACTGGTGGTATAGTTCAAAACAAGCCGACATAGATATATTGACTTTATTGAAGCCTTATGGAGCAAGCAAAAACGAAGAAAATAACGGAAAGGTAGAAAGGGCAGAGCAACTCGTCATTTTCTCTGCATTTTAATTTGAGGTGATAAAATTTACTAGTTTCTTTTTATTTATTTTTTAAGAGGATAAAAGTTACTAAATTTATACAGCCTCTTTTCGCTTCATTTTTCTTTTCAGTTTGCTCTCTCTTTTTTATATTTTAATGTTGCGGAACAAATAATTATTTGTGATCATGATTGATCTGTTTTTCGTTCTCTTCTGTCTCCGCATAATTCCTTCATGAGTATAATATAAACAGTAGTTTTTAATTAACTCTTTCTTGATTTTGTGACTGTGATTAACTAAATAAATTGAACACATGTTAGAAATAACTCGTTCAAAATCAGCCCATTTACGATACTACTTAAATGATACTACCTGAATTCCTCGATATGCAAATTCCAATTTGTATTAATTAACCTTAACACCACCACCACGTGGGACCCCGTCGACCCTGTCATTTCTTAATAAACAATCAGCGATCCGCCACGTAATCATTTGGTACAAATAAAATAAGGAACCTGTCACGTAACCTGGATCTCGCGTACACCTGTCAAGAAAGTAGAGGAACATGGCTTTTCTGGAAAGGAAAATTTTCTAGCGAGGAATCTGCGGTGGGCGTGGTGTACACGTGTACAGTTAACCTGTCAATCCACTGTTTTTATTTTATACTTCAATAACTTCCCATTACTGTTTCATAAGATAAGAAATTGACTTTTACACCTTGTTTGGATGGAGAGCAGAGGAAAGGAGGGAATGGAAAAAAAAAGAGAGTTTTTTCTCGAATTGTGTTTGATTGATAAAATTATATTGAAGGTAAAAGATTTAATTTTATATCATTGTAATTAATAAAATTGACTTTCCTTCTAATTTGAAGTGTAATAGATAAAAAAAATTTTTGTTGCAAATATTTTTAGAAAAAATAACACAAATATCAAACTCTATATCTTACAAATATAATTCTCATATAAATTTTTATCACAAACCTACAACAGCCACCAAATTTCTCATTAACCTTCTAAATTTTAATCAACCAAACAAGAAATAAAACAGAAATGAAAGTTAAATTTATTTTTTCCCATTAATCATTCAAATACAAAAAAGTTAAATATATTAATCTTCTTTTCTATTCCATTCCATTCCTTTATATTCTTTACCTCCCCCTTCCTCCTACTGTCCATCCAAACAGGGTGTTAAACAACAAATTCACACCATGACAAATCCTTGTCAAGTGAGCGTTCTGACTCCTTGCTGTTAGATTATTTTCCTCTCTCTGTTTATAACAAAATGGACTCGTCCTTTTCCATTTTTCAAATGTTTTCTATGCATATTCTATTTATTCGTATGAAATCGAAAACTAAAGCATAAAATATATAATATGTCACAGAAAATTTTGAATTTAGAAGCTCACAATAATTCAAACCACTAAACTACAAATATATATTTAACATTTTATAATGGAGTCAATTTATATAAAAAAATATCAATTAAATTCAATATACATAGTTAAAAAAAATTAAAATTATGGGTAGCTGCTTGATTGTAGATTCGTCCCTTCCTGTAATAATTGTCTTTTCAAAATACTCAACGGAAATAATTTGAGGAACAACATATAATAACATTTTTAATTTATTAGTTTTAAGTCTCGCATGTGTACGGATGGCAACGAGCTGCTAATGAGCGAGTTAGGTCTCATCCGTAATCATCTTGTTTATGGATCAAGTTGAGCGAGCGAGTTTGAATTTTAAGTTCCGAGTTGAAATTGCTACTCAAGACTGACTTGTTGTTTGTCCGAACGAGCTGAGCTAGCTTGTTATTAGCGTGGCAGATTTATAAATTTGCATATATTTTTCTTGCTATATCTTAAATTTTCATAACACATTTTATCAATTATGACTAAAATAAAATAATATTTATATGACTAATTACTGAGTAATACTCTTAATTTAGTTGTAATTAAGCTAATCAACTACTATAAATTAAGTTTAATTACAGCTAAATTCATACATACAAATATATCAAAATCCTAAATTCATACAAACATATTCGCATAAGAAATTCATGCATATCAAATCAAACAAATTCATACAAATTAACTTAATTTCTTATAATTAATTTACACATATTCCATACAAAATTATCAATCAACTTAAACACAGTACAAAGTACAATAACCATAACACTGGCTATAACATTCATCGACCATAATATTTCCAATCTGAAGTGAATGGATCCTATTAAACTATTAAACTATATATATTAAATAGCTTGTTAACGATCAAGCTGGCTCGTGCCAAGCCAGGCCATACTCAAACTCATTAATTCTAGCTTAAGTATATAGCAAGTGAGCTAATTTTAACTCGATCCATTAACGAACGAGTTGTTACCGATCGAGTCACGAACGAATACCAAGCGGACCACGACCTACAACTTTTTTTTTTTTTTGCCAGTCCTACACATGCGTTTTAAAAGTTGATATCCCAAATTTTTAAAAAGGCAGGGCCCAAATCTGCCACTCGTGCTCTGATTCGTGGTCCGCTTTTGACAGCTAATTAATCTCTCTCTCTCTCTCTCTTTTTAAGGAGAAATGTGGGAGTCAGCTCTCAAATTCCATATATAAAATACCAATGGTGTCAAATTTTAGACAGCTAATTAATATTGTTTAAGTTTTTATTATAACATAAATTTAACTTTATTTAAAATATTAGTGTTGGCATCTTCATTTTCTGCACTTTATTCTTTCAATTTATATTAATGATCAAGATTTTAAACAGTGGCTTCAGTTGTCCATCAACGAAATTTTACAAGAAAAATAAATTACAATGGAAAATGATAGTTTTCAGGAAGCTATTCTAAATAATATAGTTCTCATGTTGTTCTTCAGAATTTTGTAGTTGAAATTTCTAATCTAATTTATTATAAGTGCTTAGCAAATCATAGGATCTCAAGTAATGATGCAGTATATATATATATATGAGAGATCAAATGACACCATTTTTTGGTGACATCGGATGACACCGTCCATTTTCAAAGTCCAAATAGTCGATCCAAACCATTCAACTTAATGGATATGTTAAAATGTGCTTGCAGATCAAATTTTATATTTTTCTGAATTTTGTTTTGGGTTTATTTAGAGGGGTTCAAAAATTCAACGGTCTGAATATAGCGATTTTGTTAAATACTTAATAAATAGTAAAAAAATTCAGAAAAATGTAAAATTTGATTTCCAAGTTACTCTTAATATATTCATCATATTGAACGGTTTGAATCGACTATTTGGATTTTGAAATTTCGAAAATGGACATTGTCACACAATGTCACCAAAATAGTGGTGTAATCCGATCCCTCCTCTATATATATATATATATATATAGCACAACACAAAGAAAACAGTCTAGAGATTCACATTGCAATATTAGAAATAGTAAGACTATACTACTTTGCAATTTGCACGCTAATTAATCCTTACATTATTCCAAGCATCACAATCAATTGCATTGTAAAATAAGTTGGAAATTATGTACCAGCTCTACCAAGTAACAAGTTAACAACAAGTGGTACAAATACACGGTGCTTAATAAAAGTTAATTATATGAACTGTGTTAAGAGTGAGGATCGATATGGAACTATGCATGGCGTGGATTAGTTTGTATTGTGGATCAATATTTTTGTTTTCAAAATTCAAACAATCAATTTGATCAATTTAACAAGATCTTCATATAAAATTGTACTTGGACATTATTTTATTTTATTTTTACTTTTTTTAATAGTGAGTTTCTATATATTTAAAAAAAATACTAAAAAATAAAAAAATAAAATTTAGTCTACACGTACATTTTTATATAGGAATCATGTTGAACGGTTCAAATTAACTATTTGAACTTTAAAAAAGAAAATATTGATTCATAACACAGACTAATATGTATTGTGATAGTACCATAGTCTCACTATTGTGTTAATATAATGTTTAGGAACTTGTGATTTGAATAGAAGATTGCAAATTTCTCTAATGGTTAATTGAGGTTGTTGAAGAAATGACTTTGCAGTCTCTACGAAAATTTAAAAAAAGAAATGTTGCCGAAGAAAACAATTGAACATAATTTAGAAAGTAAGAGTTATTTTGACACAAATATTAAAGAGGATCCGCACATTCCGCCTCAAAATATATAAATTGGAATTCTAATTAGATAGTCTGAATCTAAACTCAAAATTTAAGTTACTTCAGAGAATCCGGACTCGATAGGAGGAAGGGAACGAGGTTGACAGCGAGATACGAGGCAAGAAGGAGAGAATTAAAAAATGTGATAAAAATGCTCAGATCCGTGATTTAATTCGCTTCCGTGTTTCTCTTGGTGGATTGCTTATAATTATATATCTCATGTGTACGTGTGATGTTGAAGGATACATGTGATGTAATGGGAAATCGATCACGGAGATATTACAAACGGCTGAAGGGATTTTCCAGAAGCACTTACCGTGATTAATTAGCTAGGACTGATTTGTTGTTAATTAATTTTGGGTGTCGTTTTTTTTTTTGAAGAAGAAGAAAAATAGAGATTTAGCTTGTATATTTTATTAATCAGGACATAAGAGTACGTGGTTTCAATTGTATAAAAGTTCAACGAGATTAAAACATAAAGGAGAAATTGAAATAAATAAAAGAAAGAACTAAAGTTGATAAAACGACAACAATCTCTGGGGTTGTAGACTTTCTAAACAATCCTGTACCAGGCTACCAGCTTCTTATTTCTTCCAAAATCTCTGTTGTAATCATACTGGCTGTTTTTTCTTCTCATAGGTTCCCAAATCCCAATCCGTTTTAAATTATCTTAGCATTGAATGAAGCTAGCTGGCCAGTGGGAACTGGGAAGTGCCAGGTGCCAAGTGGCGACTGGTGAACCAAGGAAAAGATTACGATCGAACAACCTACAATTTTGGAATAAGAAAAGTGTTATTAATAACAAATTTAATTTAATAATTTGGTGAAAAAGACTTGCGGGTTGCAGCCAGAGCAAAAGGGCATGACAGAGAGAATAGAATCCGATCCGCCAGCGAGCTTGATAGGACCGTCGGAGCGTGTACACGCCGACATGCACATGCTCTCGCATTCGTGTCACCATCCTCCGATTTCTACGGGACTCTACATATTATACTTTATCTGAAATGCTTGCTTATTTGTGATTCCATTTTTTTTAAACTGTGTTTTCTTTTATATATTTTTAGAAAATATTAAAAATATTTTTATTTAAAATAATTATACAATTATGTCTTATTTTGAAAATTGTCCCATTATATTCTAATTTTAGACTTTGTTTCTGACTATTAGCTGCTTTGTTAGACAGTGAGAATTCACATCGCCTGAAAACCTCTCCGAATTTTAGCGATTGTGAAATTTCTATCCTCTCCCTTCTTTCTCTCTCTTGAACTTTTTGAAGAGAGAGATAGAGAAGATGGATTTCAGGGTCGCTAAAGTTCTGAGAGGATTTCGGTAGATGCAGACTCACGCAACTGTTGGTTTGTAATAATCTAGAAGTCAATAATACGATAATTTATCATAAAACTTTGTTCATGAATTGGATGATTAATATCATTTTGTTGCGTTGAGTATTATTGCATTTATGGATCATTTCGAGTTCATGACTGAAATTGTGAAACTCCATAATATAGATGATATATACTCTTAATCTTAAAATGTCACTGACCAAGGTAATTAGCAGGAACACTAATTGCCGCTATAAGGTTAGTATGTGGATTAAAAGATGGTTAAGTTTTACAAACCACCTGACACGAGATGTCATTTTAATCACATAGATACATGTTCTATGAACATGGTATTTGACATACCTCGAATGAAACATTAAATAGAATTGTGTTCGTGTTATTTATGTTTTCATTCAGTGTCACGTTCTACAGTATGAGGTATTTATCGTTCCCAATGAGAAATATGTATGTGTCATTGTTATCCACCGCTGTCCGTAAAAACAGTCATAACGGTAACATTCCCATATGTATAGCTTAGCTGAGGAAGTGATAGTCTACCAAGAATACTATTTGTCCCTCCTATTTTATACGAGCTATAGCATCACTGGGCCCCTTGATAGAGTAAGATTATCAGCGCGCGGTATGATTACAAGAGTAATCATATTTGATAATCTGCTCAAGATCAAGAAAATATTAAGTTTAAAAGGATGACACACATCTACCTTGAAACTAATATGATAGCTATGAGACAGAAGAACAGACACAAGTAAATTGTTTACTGGATCGTGATATTGTACTGTACAGCATCATCTGTGTAATTGGATGGTCATGATGTGTTGCCAGACGCCACCCATGATTATAGAAGTTAAAACAGTTTTAACTCTATTTACCAACATAACACAGATCCTATTGGGTCACATCACATAGGAGTTAATCGGAGAATCTTATTGTGATTGATTATAAATTGGTTATGATCAATAGTAAGATGGTTATAATTAATTATACGTGTTATAATTAAATTATAAATGTTATGTAAAAATAACAAGCAAAAACATTGGTTAATTTATAAACGTGTGTGACACGTTGTATAAAAGTTAACCGGTTAATTTATAAATGTGCCCGACACGTTGTATAAATTACCGAAACAACAACCACAAGAAAAATATATATAATTGTTCAGAATAATTATACGAGCATTATTTGTGTCCGGGCCGAGGGCATTCGGGTCTTTTCAGATTCGTCCTTATCCGTATGACATGTCATTGATCATATCCAGATGACACGTCATCGATACCGAAACAAACAACCGCAAGAAATATAATTGTTCAGAATAATTATACGAATATTATTTGTGTTTGGGCCGAGGGCATTCGGGTCTTTTCAGATTCGTGCTTATCCGCATGACATGTCATCGATCCTATCCAGATGACACGTCATCGATCTTATCCACATGACACCTCACCCCCTAGGTGGCATGCCTTGTCATAGGGGTATTTTGGTCTTTTCACACCATTTTAGAGGCTATAAATAGAGGGGTGCATGAGAGGATTAAAATACTAATTCACTTGTATCGTTTCGTGCAGAATCGAATCGGTATTTTCTCTCTTTCTCGATTTCTCTCCCAAATAGTGTTTCGGTTGAGAAAAGAAAGTTATACGTCGTTGACGTATAATCTTGCGGGTTGTTGTGGAGTATATTTACGAGATCGATGAATAGTGTTTTACCGAATTTCACGGTATGTCAGTTTTGCATATTGATGAAACTGAGCAACCGAAAATTCGTGTTTACGGGTTTTCGTCTTTTCCCTATGAATAGTGTTTTTGCAGAATTCTGCGGTTTACAGTATTTCTGGCAGAAGAAATTAACCGCTCTCTGGTTAGTCCTGGTGGATAACCGATAGAGGCATCAGACGTCTGATGCTCCGAGACGAGTCGATTCCTTCCGTGATGTAGCTCTACATGCTCGGTCTGCATTCCAACTATGATTTGGAAACAAGGTATAAATATGTTATATTAATCTATTTAATTGGTAAGTAGATTAAAGTTTTAGAAATCAATCATGGAGTAGATCTGTAAAAGGATTAAATTGGGTTTTGATGCCAAAGGAATACTGAAGGTGGACCGCCTTGGAAAGTTTCCTGACATACCCCGTTTAATCCTGAGCTTAAGTTGGTCGTAGAAATTTTTGTTCTACGGTCATTCCGCACCTTAAGCCTAAACGAGTTTTGGTTACTGCGAAACCCCAAAAATGGTATCCGAAACCCAACAGCAACGACCTGTCATTCTATATCATGTCATTATTTTTTATGATTGAAGACAAACTATCATGCCATTTGATAATGGCAGTGTTGTAAGTGTTAGTTTGTAATAATCTAGAAGTCAATAATACGATAAGTTAATCATAAAGCTTTGTTCATGAATTGAATGTTTATTTATATATCATTTTGTTGCCTTGAGTATTATTGCATTTGTGGATCATTTCGAGTTCATGACTGAAATTGTGAAACTCCATAATATAGATAATATATACTCTTAAAAGGTCACTGACCAAGGTAATTAGCAGGAACACTAATTACCGCTATAAGGTTAGTATGTGGATTAAAAGATGGTTAAGTTTTACAAACCACCTGACACGAGATGTCATTTTAATCACATAGATACATGTTCTAGGAACATGGTATTTGACAGACCCCGAATGAAACATTAAATAGAATTGTGTTCGTGTCATTTATGTTTTCATTCAGTGTCAAAGTTCTACAGTATGAGGTATTTATCGTTCCCACTAAGAAATATATATGAGTGAGTGTTATCTAACGCTGTCCGTAAAAAGCAGCCATAACGGTAGCATTTCCATATGTATAACTTAGCTGAGGAAGTGATAGTCTACCAAGAATACTACTTGTCCCTCGTATCTCTATACGAGCTATAGCATCACTGGGCCCCTTGGTAGAGTTAGATTATCTGCATGCAGTATAATTACAAGAGTAATTATATTTGATAATCTACTCAAGATCAAGAAAAGATACAGTTAACAAGGATGACACATATCTACCTTAAAACTGATCTGATAGCTATGAGACAGAAGAACTGACACAAGTAAATTGTTTACTGGATCGTGATATTGTACAGTACAGCATCATCTGTGTAATTGGATGGTCATGATGTGTTGCCAGATGCCACCCATGACTAACAGAAGTTAAAACAGTTTTAACTCTGTTTACCAACATAACACAGATCCTATTGGGTCACACCATATAGGAGCTACTCGGAGAATCTTACTGATTAATTATAAATTGATTATAATTAATATTAAGATGGTTATAATTAATTATACGTGATATAATTAAATTATAAATGTCATTTAGAATGACAAGCAGAAACAACGGTTAATTTATAAACGTACACGTTACGTTGTATAAAAGTTACCGAACAACAACCGAAAAGAAATATAATTGTACATGACAATTATATATATTTGATTTGGATTTTAATTTGTTAATTATGGATTTGAATTATGGGTTTAAAAGCCCAAAATAATCAAAGCCTTAATTAAAATTAAAAGCCCAAAATCAAAGCCTTTTACTATTCATGCCTTAATGGGCCAAGGGCAAAATGGTCATTTCACACCTATGCCACCTTGCATGACACCTTGCATGACACCTTAGGGTGTAGAAGCATGGAGAAGAGTGTGGAAGGGGTATTTTGGTCTTTTCACATATTAAAGGATGAGGTGTCAAGGGTTTTTGGTAAATAGATTTGTTTTGAGGGGTATTTCGGTCTTTTGCGAACCTCCTCAAAACACTATAAATAGAGAGGTGAGGGTAGAGAGAAAACTTACTAATTCACGTGTTAATCTGATTACTTCGTTAATCGGTTTTTCTCTCTTCCTCGGTTTCGGTTATTACGAGATTAGGAAAATAATATATTTTGCGAAATCCCGCGGTTTAGCTTTTAAGCGATACCAAGTAACCTCGGGACACAAATATATTTATTTCGTCCTTTTTCTCGGTGAATAGTGTTTTTGCAGAATTCCGCGATTTACGGTATTTCTGGCAGAAGAAATAAACCGCTCTCCGGTTAGTCCTGGTGGATAACCGATAGAGGTATCACACGTGTGATACTGCGAGTCGACTCCTTCCTTGGTGTAGCTCTTCTCGCTCAGCTACATTCCAACTGAGATTTGGAAACGAGGTATAAATCATGTTATATTAATCTATTTAATTGGTAGATAGATTTAATGTTTTAGAAATCAATTATGGAGTAGATCTGTAAATGAATTAAATGAGGTTTTGATGCCGAAGGAATACTGAAGGTGGACCGCCTTGGAAGGTTTCCTGACATACCTCGTTTAATTTTTAGCTTAACTTAACCGTAAATTTTTGTTTTACACACTTCCGCTGTTAAGCTAAATCAATGGGTTTGAACCGTCAAAACCCCAACAGTAAGTAATGGTATACGTTGTAGGACAGATGGGGTACCGCTAAGTGATTAATCGATATGCGGCCGATTAATCAGAATTATGCGGACAATTTTTAACATTTATATAAAATTTATGTCTATATATCATAATTTATTTAACTCATTAAAGTTATCAAATAAATTTAATTTAACTTAATTCTATTATTATAACATGACACTACTTTTTTTTTAACACATAAGCACTCTAATGTATTTATTTAATGAAAAAATAAATTCAAGAATTAAATTTTTTTCAAATACTAATAACGTATTATTTGAAAGAAATAAAACATTCCAACATAAAATCACTAAATTTAGTTTATGATAACAACTTAGTTTTATAAATGAACTTGTCGTACTAATTAAAAAAATTACATCAGTAATTAAGAAAAATATATGTTATATAAATAATAGAATAATTAATCAATTTCAAAGTAAGTAAGAAGAAAAAAATATATATAAAAATATTGGATATATTTATAAAACTTATTATCGAACACTATTACAAAAAAAATTAATGTGAAAATAAATATTCCTTGAAATAAACAAAAATAAACAAAAACAAACTGGAATAAATGGTAAAATGGTAGATTAATCGGAAAAAATGGCTGATTAATCATTTTCATCCGCAAACAGACATCCGTTAAGTGTATTTTTTTTTTTAAATCATGGATTGGTCAAGCCACCTAACACACTTTCAAACTTTTATGTATATTATAAAAGATTTCTCCACTTGTGGGTTTCGAACCCATGACCTCCCACATGGAAGCCATGTGCCTTTGCCATTGGACCAAATGCAAGTTCTTCTGTTAAGTGTATTCTTAATGGTTTGATCACCGTTAATGATTAAACAGCCGTTTAATCGGACATTAAGACCATTTTTTACAACACTGGATAATAGAAAAAAAAAATTAGGGGAGGCACTTGTCTAACTTTAGATGAAAAAAATAAAAATAAAAAGGGGAAATTAGATCCATGCCACCTCAAAATGGTGAATTTAGAAAAATGTCACCCAAAAATTTTCCTTTTGTTAAATGTCACTCCAAATCACATTTATTCAGAAAATTGCCACAATTAACAAATTTGTACACATTTGTAATAAAAAATAAATAGAATATATTGTATTATGAGTAGTATTTTCGTATATTCCAAAAATGCCTTCACAGTAACCCATTAAGTCTGATCTAATCCGATCCAAAAGAAATGGTGAGCCGTCTCCTTTCTTCCTTCGAGCAAGCTCTCCCAGTCAAGTCTCTCCTCTCTTCCATCGAGCCTGTCCTCTCTTCCGTTGAGCCTTTCCTCCCAGTCGCCTCTCTTCTGTCTCCTCTCTTCCGTGGATCTGGAATTTATTTGAATTGCGTAACTATTAATATCTCTTTTGATTTTATTTGGTTGAATACATTGGAATTTATTTGAATTGCGGAACTATCAATTTACTGCTTGAACCACTCAGTGCCACATTTTTCTGATACTAAACCCAGCACATATGCTCTAAGGTTGCTCCTAGTGTGCATGCATACCCTAATTATCACACAATTCCTTGTCACATAGCCATATTAGTAAACTCTAATGGAGACACGACTATTCATATGTAGATGGTTTAATAGATACAATTCCTTATTGTTTCTTTTCACATCGATTTGAAATCTGATGGATCCCACTTGAAGTGTTTCGTTAACCTTCATTAACCTTCATTTTAATGTGCCAATTTTGAAGAGGAAGCCACGCACGGAGAAGAGGCGAGCCTAAAATTGTTTATTTCTGTCACGTTAGAAGAGAAATAAATTTTGAAGATAAGGCTATTTCTGTCACTTCACTTACACTATAAATTGTTTATTTAAAATTATACATTAGTATGGTATTTGTGATAATTTTCTGAATAAATGTGATTTGGAGTGGCATCTAGTAAAAGGGAAATTTTGGATGACATTTTTCTAAATTCACCATTTTGGAGTGATATGGATCTAATTTCTCCAAATAAAAATTGCCAAATTTTTTTTTTTTAGAAAAAATTGTAAATATACGTTCGTATTTAAAATAAGAAAATAATTGTGTTTGATTCTTAAACTTTGCATCACTTTATTATATTTTTTTTTATGTATCGTGCAATTTGATAACAGAAATGGTTATATAAATAATAAATTTATTAACAATCGTGATAATTACAATAGACGATGTTATAATTATTATTGAAACATGAATCATGTAAACTGAAAGTTATAATTTTTAAACTAAAATTTAGATCTTTGAAAATAACAATTGTGACTCATAAATTGAAACCTAAAGCAATGTAAATTTGCAACAGAGTTTTATTGAAATCTATAATTTGAAACTCATATAGATTAAAATATGAACTTACATATATAGATTTATAAAATGAAACCTAAAATCTTACAAAAAAAATATAGAGTTTTAAATAAAATCTTAAACTTGAAAACAGAAATCATATAAAATGAAACTTAAAATTATTAAAATGAAATCTG
Source organism: Carex pumila (assembly GCA_033356055.1). Classification (NCBI taxonomy): domain Eukaryota; kingdom Viridiplantae; phylum Streptophyta; class Magnoliopsida; order Poales; family Cyperaceae; genus Carex; species Carex pumila. The sequence continues at coordinate 105,496 of JARJHM010000252.1, forward strand.
AATTTTAAAATGAAGTTTGAAGCTATAAACCGAAATAATTAAAAAAAAACTTGTATATATAATTTGAAACTAAAACTTAAAGCATTTAAACTTAATGTATAATTTTTAAACTGAAATTTAAAGGTTGTTTAATAAAATTTGTCTGTAGGCCTAAAACTAAAAAGAGAGAGAGATGAAGCTACCTGACGTGTCTGCCTTTCGCAGCCAAATGAAGACTAAGAGCATCTACATCCCTGAAACTCTTTGAGTTTCTAATCTGATGTGACAGTTTCTAAATCAGTTTTAGGGATGCAGATGGGTTTCTTATTTAGCAACTTTGCTCTAAAGTTTCTTAATAAGAAACTGTTTATAAATTTTGACGTGGCCAAATAATTCGCTGAAATTATTCTCTTGTAATTTATTTGCTAATATGACAATTAAGAAACTCTAATTTTAGTTTCAGGGATGTGGGGGTTTAGAAACTTTCAGAGACAAAATTTTTAAAAATTAGTTAACAGTTATTTAGAAACTCCAAGAGTTTTACGGATGTAGATGCTCTAACAAACTTCTAAATTCGGATAACCCCTGATACCGTTTTTTAACTATCATTCAAATGTCTTTATTTTTTATGCTTTTGCTATACCTTCGTTCTTAAAACTACAATTACTTAAAATTTAAACAGTTACATATAATCGATATCATTCTCTTCTTGCACATGTAAAATATCCCAACATAGTATTTTTTTTTTTTATTTGCATCAAGAGTTTATAAAAAATACATCAATGTAGATAAATTATGGATGTTGAATTTTCAGCTTATTGATTCGTATAAATAAAAATCAAAAAGTGATAATATTGTATATGCACGTAGAGAAAATAAGATTGATCATATCTAAAGATTTTGCTTTGACATATAAATATAAAAAAAGATATTAGAAAATTAAAAGACACGGATATAATGAAAACACACAAAATAGAGGTATTTAAAAATAAAAAAAACATCTATTCACCTAAAAAGTTTGTTTTTTTAAAAAATTAAAAAAATTGTTATTTGAAGTATGACATCTATTTAATAACAGTAATAAATAGTAAATATGACATTTATCCAATTTTTGTTTGTCGTCCAAAAATCTTCCCAAGTGCATTCAGAAAAAAAAAATCACACATCTTAAAAAATAAATTGAAATAAATAAACGTATAAAAAATAATATTTTTTGTCAGCATACCATTTTTAAAAAAAAAAAATTTCGTAAAATTATAAATGAAATTTTCATGTAGAATCCATAATTGGACAATTGACATCCCCGGTTTTCCTTCAAAGTTCAAACGAGAAGTCGGCAAACGCAACTCTGACATCTCTAAACGCGGTGAAGTCACCGCCAGCGTGGTTTTATCACGAGAGTTCCACGTGACACCTCCATCTATTTAAATCCGAAGCTTTCTCATCATTCCAACAGAAGCCTCTCCACTGTAACTACTCAAAGCACAATTTCTCTCCTATTCGGTTTAAGAAAAAAAAACACGAGAGATCAAGAAAAATGTCAACTGCTACTTGCGTAGATATCATCCTTGCTATTATCCTCCCTCCTCTTGGTGTCTTCTTCAAGTATGGTTGCAAGGTATACTTATACAACCATATCACACTTTGGTCAAGTAAGAAGTTCCATAGATTGAGTTTAGTCATTTAAAGAGAGAAAAGGGGAAAGGGGAAAGGGCTTCCTTAAAATAAGTTTTGATAAGATATTTGAGGAATCAGAATTAGGCGATTTAATTTGTATTTCAATTTTGCTTCTTGATTTATTTAATTTAACTATTTGCTTTTATTGTATGTTTTATACAGGTTGAATTCTGGATCTGTCTTCTCCTGACCTGCCTTGGATGGCTGCCCGGTATCATCTATGCTATCTGGATCATCACTAGGTAGAAAATTAAATTCTGGTAAGATTTCTTGAATTGATTCTACTTTTGGTAGTAGTTTCTGTTTCTTCTAAATTTTGTATGAATTCAGTTGGGTTAAAATAGTACACTGTTTGAACCAACTTTACTTATTTCTTGAATATATTTTTCTGTTGCAAAATATTTTGTCTTCTTGCTTAATCTTTAATTGTTCGTTGATATTTTTTAGCCATAAGATTTAGATTAACTAAAAAGTTGGAAACCGTTAGGATATGGAATTCACATCCTCTCCAATACTATACAATGGAATCTTTTTACAATTAATTTATCTGGACCATTCTTTTTAACTTGGTACGAATCTCAAAGCCCAATAAAAATGTCCCCTGCACCAATCTTAAATCATAAAGCGAGTCCCATCCCCTGTGGTATTCTTCAATACGAGTTGAATCCTAGGATACGTTCCTATCTTCTTTCAAACCAAAAGATATATTCCCTCAAAAAAAAAAAAAATCAAAAGATATATTTTATTTATTTATTTATATTTTGATAATGATTAACTTTAATAATTTGTTTGCATTTTTAGGAAGTGACGGCAGTGGTCCTGTTGGAGAGAGATATCTATGGCTGTTGGATTAATGGTTGAGTGGTTTAAATGTCATTTGTATGCTTGTGATTTATTTATTTGAGGAATTTGGTTTAATATGTATTATTAATTATTTTAGATGTTCATCTTTTGATATTTGTGGTTAATATCTTGTGTATGACATCTTGGTTTTATTTTTATGTGCTTGTGAATTCGCTTCAAACAAAAGATTAATGTGTTATAAGCTTTGAATTATATTTTTTTGTTATCCTTATTATAATTTAAAATCCTTATTATAATTTAAAAATGGACTCAAATCGAAACCGATCAAAATCTGTTGTTATTATTTTACATGAACAATGTTCCTGCTATTCCTGCCTTTTCAAATCTAGTCATTGAATTGTTTTAACATGCATGCACAGAAAAGTTTTTAAAAAAAATTGCTTTGAGATTCGTTACCGAAAAAAATTGAACAATTGGATTCGGAAAAGCAGGAATAGCATAGTTACAGGAAGAGAGTTTTAAAAAGAGTTTTGCTTTGAAATTTGTTTCAAAAAAAAATTAAACAGCTGAATTCAAAAAAATAAAAATAACAATATTACTGTTCACAGAAAGAAAATAAAAACGGATTTCATTCCACCCAAATGAGGATGTGTCCTTTCCAGAATAAATAAAGGGTAAGATGAAAGATACATCCAACTAAATATCATTGCAAATTTGCTTTTTCTCAGCGCACTAGCTAATTGGGTGACCCGCTATTTATTTTAAACATAAAAGAAGCCCATAATTCGAATCAGGTAGAATTGATAATCATAGAAGGCCAAATTTCTCTAGAAGTCCTTAAGTTTTTACTAAAATAATATATAGTTGTTGGATTTTAGTATATCCTTCACAAGCCACAACCTAATCAAAGTTCGTTTGGTACAAATTCAATCTAAATGTAGAACCTAATTGAACAATTAAAGATTAAGCAATAATGGTAAATATGATATTTATCCAATTTTTGTTTGTCGTCCAAAAATCTTCCCAAGTGCATTCAGAAATTTAAAAAAAAATTGAAATAAATAAATGCATAAAAATTAATATTTTTGTCTGCATATCATTTTAAAATAAGTTTTACTAATTTTTTTTTCGTAAAATTATCATATACATCTGTAAAATTATAAATGAAATTTTCATGTAGAATTTAAAATTGGACAAATTGGCATCACCGGTTTTCCTTCAAACGATAAGTCGGCAACCGGAATGAAATCTGCTCCTTTTCTTGAGAAAAGGAGGGCCCTCCTATTCTCCAATTCGAACCGTTCAACATCGATCAAACGGCTTCAATTATATCTGATTTATTTTGTGCTTTGAGATTCGTGTTATGTTAAAAAGAAATTGAAACAGTTTGATCGATGTTGAACGGTTCGGATTGGAGAATAGGAGGGCCCTCCTTTTCTCAAGAAAAGAAACAGATTGGCTTCCGTCGGCAACCGTAGCTCTCACAAAATTCGTATCCTCTGAGATATCTCAAATTTTGTGTGACTTTATGGAAAATCCTAACCGTTTAAAGACGTTCTGCACGAATCTCAAAGCCCACATGACACTGACCCATACATCATCTCTGAATAGGCACCGGACACGTCGGTCACACAAAAGTTGAGATATCTCAAAGGATACGCACTCAGCTCTCACATCTCAAGCAACCAAATGGGAGCAGCTTGGTCCGATGCCCATCGGACCTAGTTTGAGTCCGACAGGCAGCGATACCATCTGATTTCATCAGATTTAAATCGCGAAATTGGCGGACTTTCTAATCAAATTTGATTTATTCTCAGTCAGACCCGATAACTGCAGACTCTCTCCTTTCTCCCTTCACTCTATCTATCGCCGCGTCGCCCCCTCTCCTCTCGCGCGCGCAAACCCTCCGCCCGCTCTCTCCTCAACAAAGTCTCTCTCTTAGCGCCCTCTGACAGAATCTCTCTCTCGCGCCAGCTCCATCACGCCTACCGCAGCTTCTCTGAATTTTTTACATGGGTTAGGCTTTGCGTGACTCCACCTCTCGCTGAGCTGGTAAGATGAAGTGCCTTGGTGGCCCAGACAGAGCCGGTAGTGTCACCATTGTTGGTGTTGTATCTCCTCCTGGAGGTGATTTCTCTGATCCCGTCACCACCGCAACCCTTGGTATTGTCCAGGTACGTTCAATATTTTATCAAAGCAGGCAGTTTGATATTTAATTGACTGAACTGAGTTAGTTGTATGTGCATATCACCACTAAAGACTTTTTAATCCATCCTCAATTTATATTCTTAGGTGTTTTGAAGTCTAGATAAGGAGCTTGCTCAGATTCAGATTTCATGACATCAGAACAAAGGCTCGTGAGGTTTTACAAAGAGAAGATGACCTCACTGAAATCGTACAGGTACACGTTTTAGAATATCTGAAATTTACCACTTTGTTGCTTATCTGTAAGGGCTATTCTAAAATTTGTATTAATCATATAATTTATGGTTTTTACAAACTCAGTTGGTTCTAATAAAATTTTAAACGAAATTGGAATTCTAATATCATGCTACATATGTTGTACTTTGGTCTCTGTATCTATGTATATGCTGTGCTTATGAGTAAATCTAGCTAAAACTGATAAATTTAATTCGTTCAAAAAATGCTTCATTAATCAAATCATAGAGTGATTGATGAAATTAGATGGTGGATGTGTCCATCAAATCTAAAATTGGTCCGATGGCCATCGAAACTATTCCCATTCTAAAAGAAAAGGGAAGCGGTGTAGGTCTGATGCCCATCGTATCTACTTTGGTTCCGATGGGCAGCATTACCGTAGGATCTAATCGAACTCAGATCTTTATATTATTATGAAAGAAAAGGATGTATAACATCACCAAAAGCAAGATGCGTGAGAATTATTGCAAAATCGAACATATTATGAAAACTTTAAACCCCAATTAGAAATAATTAACATCGTGCATACAACCAACTGTTATGTTCCTACGGCTTGGTCATTTGTTCTTTCAAACTATTCATCCTTGTCCTAGGTTGCATTGCATACAACACTACGACATGGTACGTAACAAGGGTTTAGATTGATCGTATAAGTATTTTTGTCTTTGCTGTATATTATTTTTTACTATTTGATTTGACTACATAATTTGTGAAGTCAACTTTTAAATGTCTGACATTATTAATGACTTTTCTGTAGATAATGAAATTACAACAAAAGATACAAGGTGCGCAATCAGAAAATACCAGGGCCTAGTCCCATTATTTAAACTATTGAAATTTGTACTTTTATACTGGTACCAGTGGTACTGTACCACTGTAGATGGCTGGATGAAGACAATAGCGATGCTATGGCTAGATGAAGACAATAGTGATATTGATGGATGTAATATTTTGTGCTTGTAGCAAAAACATTTTTTTTAGATGGGTTAGGACTTGGTCAATTATGTTATAGTTTGTATTATGTTGGTACTTCTAGATGTATTGAGGATTGAAAATTTTGCTAGTATGCGTTATTTCCATATTTATTGCATTATTTTTGTGTCTTCTTTCTCGAGGGTCACCTCTGAATGGTTTATGGTTGTAAATCTATGCCATAAAAATGTCTTCAAGCATTCAAGCAAGATGAAAATGTGTATCTGTAAAGATATTAACTTTATATTTGAATTAAAAATCGTATTTGTTTTGGTCGACTGTTAGTTGATTTTTCTTATTTATTTTTCAGATCCAGATTGTTTTGCTTGTTTCTCCATATCTGTTGATCCAAAAATTCTAAATAATTCAGTAAAAATGTATTTAAGTGTGCTTGATATGCTATATAAATTTTAGAAAGAAATTCCAAATAATAGATTAACTAGGGTTTCTGAAAGATGAAGGGGTATTTTTGGTACTGATTTGATCAGTAGGTGCTTTATTAGAATTTTAAACAAACATGTCTTATCTTTTTGAACAATAAGATGATTTAAACTACAACTCAGATGCAGGAAAGAGAAGAAGCAAGAAAAATTAAAAGAAACATAAAAAAAAAACCAAGAGATTCACATAAAAGCAACTAATAACATTCTATTATGAACAACAGTGCTCTCTAACAAAACCACAAAATTCCTTGTTTGTTGCTCTCTACAATACAGTAGTGTCAGGCAGAACATTCTTTATTGCTTTATTCATAACAAAGTCTTAATCAGTCAAAATTATCTAAAATTATTTTGCCAAACTAATTAGCTAAAAATAATATATAAAATAATTATGTAAACATAACTAAATTATATATATGTAATTTATAACATCACCTTAGAACCTTTTCCCCCATTTGCCTTCAAAAAAACACAAAACAACCACTCAAATGAAGGAGCATGCTCGTCATAGAGCAAAGCGGCACCAAATATGACACTTTGTCTATGGTGGTTAACACTCACAAAAATAGCAAAAGGTCTTCCATATTCATTTGTTTTATAAGTACTATTAAAACAAATGACGCCACCAAAATATCTGTAATCCAACAATGATTTTCCATCAGCTCAAAAAATGTTAGTAATCTGATCATCACTATCAAGTTGAATTGCATAATAGAAAGATGGATCTTCTTTTTGACGATCTTGAGGATATTGCAATAGTGCCACAGCATCTCCTAAGGTGATATCATACTCCCTTTTCGTTCTCAAGTAGTTTCTGTAGTCATCTGAAATGAAAGTATATTTCTTTTGGTTTAATACCAGCAACATCAGCCAAGTATCCCAATGCCTTTTGTGCCTTGCTTATGCTTCTATGGGACTTCAACAATTTCGCTTTGGTTGGGGTTGAGGTGACATGATTGTGGTCCAAATTAAAAGAAGGAACCTTACTACAAATATTGATTTTCATGTGTGCATTACATCCAATTCTATCTCTAGCCGTTTAAATTTTGGTAGAGCTTTGGTTAGAGATCTTTCTCTAGGTTTGCTTTCTCTATTACAAGTAAAGCATTTGATGGTAACAACATTTGACTTGTTCTTTCTATTAAGGTTTTTCCGCACACTAAATCCGACTTGTAAAGCATAATCATTATAAAAATGATATGCCTCTTCTACTGATGCAAATTCCATTCCAACTGTAGGTATCAGAGATTTTGGCAATTGATTGTCATCAGAAGTACCATTTTCAATAATGTTTGACGTAGTTTCTAACAAGAAGAATATTATCAGTGCTATGTTAACCAAACTACAAATATTGATTTTCATGTGTGCATTACATCCAATTCTATCTCCGGCCGTTTAAATTTTGGTAGAGCTTTGGTTGGTGATCTTTCTCTAGGTTTGCTTTCTCTATTACAAGTAAAGCATTTGATGGTAACAACATTTGACTTGTTCTTCCTATTAAGATTTTTCCACACACTAAATCCGACTTGTAAAACATAATCATTATAAAAATGATATGCCTCTTCTACTGATGCAAATTCCATTCCAACTGTAGGTACCAGATATTTTGGCAATTGATTGTCATCAGAAGTACCATTTTCAATAGTGTTTGACGTAGTTTCTAACAAGAAGAATATTATCAGTGCTATGTTAATTAAATCTAAGCAATACCTCTAACAAAAAAATAGGTCACGAATTAATTTAATATCAATTGATACTAACCTTGAGAAGAGATCGCCGGTTGATCGACTTGTAGGTGTTGTAGTGGTTGCTTATCCAGCTCCATGGTACATGTACCAATAAATGATGATGTTTATTTTTTAGATTATGAAAATTGGCAAATTAAGTAAAATAATTAAAGAAAACTCACTGATTTTGGTATCAGAGAATATCATTCAAATTCTTCAGATTCTTTTAAAGTAAATTAAAGAGGACTTGAATGTAAAATAAGAGTGATACAGTAGGCATTTATTTATAATCTAAAGCTACCAGTATATAAATTCATTTTTCATAGCTTTCAAGATATGAAAGGCAAAAATAAAAGTGATATCATTAAAGAATGATGTGCTGGTTTCAAGATATGAATAAGACTTGAATATAATAGAAGGGATACAGTAGAAGTGATATACTGGTTAAGCATTTTAATGTAATAACTTGTTTGTACTGAACACTGTTACTTTAACAAAACTGATTCAAACTTTGCCTAAAATGATCTTGATACTCAGGCTATTCAAGCTATTATCTTAATTAGCATATCAATTCACACTAATTTCTTAGCATAAGAAACATATTATTAAAGCAGATATTCAAGCTATATATTACCTTAGCATAAGAAAGAAATCAATTCTTAGGTCAAGGAGCAGTACCTTTCCAAGTGAAACTGACCTTGACGCTCGCACTGTGAGAGAGAAGCGATACGAGTTGCGCGTGCGGAGGAGAGAGAGAGATGCGACGGGAGAGAGAGAAAGGCGCGGCTGATAGATTTGACGAGGGCGGCGGAGTGCACACAGTGCCTTCGATCTTCTTCTTCTTTGGTTCTGTAGCAGACGGAGAGAGAGCGGTAAGCTAGGGGAAGGAAAAGGGGGATCTATTGGATTTTCAAGAGTTATTGGGTTTTCAATATTGAAATAAATCAAATTTGTTTACAGAACTCGTTAATTTTCAAGAGACTAATCAAATTTAATCTACGGTAGATTCGGCCATCGAACTCAATTTGAATCCAATGCTGCTCCCAGCGAACCAATCCAACTCGCAATTGGCACCTTTAAACGAATTTGTGTCCTCTGCATTAATTCAAAAAGAATCTTTTGAGGTGATGTATACGGACCGTCAGATTAGTTTTAAGTTTCGTGCGGATTAAATCTGCACTAATATTAAAGATCCCTGCATTACAGGCGGAGGCAGACGGTCCAGATGCATAACTCAAAAGATGCTTTTTGAGTGTTTTTTTTTTTTTTTTTTTTTTTTGCAATTATGCTTTTTGAGTTAATGGCTTAATGCAGACGATGCGGGCTCCCTTTAAACGCGGTGAAGGCACCGCCCGTGTGGTTTTTATCAAGTTAGCTCCACGTGACACCTCACACCTCTCCATCTATTTAAAACCCAAGCAGAAGCTTTCTCATCATCCCAACAGAAGCCTCTACACACTCTGTAACTACTCAAAGCACAATTTCTCTCCGATTCGGTTTAAGAAAGAAAGAAAAAGAAAAAAACACACGAGAGATCAAGAAAAATGTCAGACAGCACTGCTACTTGCATAGATATCATCCTTGCTATTATCCTCCCTCCTCTTGGTGTCTTCTTCAAGTATGGTATCCAGGTATACTCATACAACCAGATCACACTTTGGTTAAGTAAGAAGTTCCATAGATTGAGTTCAGTCATTTAAAGAGAGAAAAGGGGAAAGGCCAGTTTTGATAAGATATTTGAGGAATCAGAATCAGGCGATTTAATTTGTATTTCAATTTTGCGTCTTGATTTATTTAATTTAACTATATGCTTTTATTGTTTGTTTTATAAAGGTTGAATTCTGGATCTGTCTTCTCCTGACCTTGTTTGGATGGCTGCCCGGTATCATCTATGCTGTATGGGTCATTACTAAGTAGAAAATTAAATTCTGGTAAGATTTCTTGAATTGATTCTAGTTTTAGTAGTAGTCTCTGTTTCTTCTAAATTTTGTATGAATTCAGTTGGGTTAAAAAAGTACACTGTTTGAACCAACTTTACTGATTTCTTGAATATGTTTTTCTGTTGCAAAATATTTTGTATTCTTGCTTAATCTTTAATTGTTCATTGACATTTTTTAGCCATAAGATTTATATTAAATAAAAAGTAAAAAGCCGTTAGTATACGTTCCTGTCTTTTTGCAAACCAAAGACATAATTTATTTATTTATTTTATTTTGATAATTGCTAACTTAAATAATTTGTTTGCATCTTTAGGAAGTGTCGGCAGTGGTCCTATTGGAGAAAGATATTTATGGCTGTTGGATTAATGGTTGAGTGGTTGAAATATCATTTGTATGCTTGTGATTTATTTATTTGAGGAATTTGGTTTAATATATTATTTCTTATTTTAGATGTTTGTGGTTAATATCTTGTGTATGACATCTTGGTTTTATTTTTATCTGCTTGTGAATTCGCTTCAAACAAAAGATTAATGTGTGATTAAGCTTTGAATTATATTTTTTTTGTTATCCTTATAATAATTTAATATACACTGAAAAATTTTCTGTCTAAAAAGGAAAGGTGAATCCAGTAAACTATAATATATACCCAAAACCAGGGATGTGTCCTTTCCAGAATAAATAAAGGGAAAGATGAATGATACATCCAACTAATATCATTGCATATTCTCTTTTTCTCAGCCCACTAACTAATTGGGTGACCCGCTATTTTAAACATAAAAGAAGCCCATAATTCAAATCAGGTGCAATTGATAAATCATAGAAGGGCAAATTTCTATAGAGGTCCTTAAATTTTACTAAAATAATATATGGTTGTTGGATTTAAATATATTCCGCACAAGCCACTTAACCTAATCAAGTTGGTTTGGTACATTTTTCAACCAGAAGTTACAAAATTGATCATTTGACTTGCCAGATCAACAATAGGATCAAGTTGGTTTGGTACATTTTTCAACCAAAAGTTACAAAAACGATCATTTGGCTTGCCAGATCAACAATAGGAAGTTAAGTCTCTAAATCATTGCATTGATAATTTAATCTAAATGTAGGGACCTAATTGAAACAAATTCAAACTAATCATTTCCAAAGGTTAAATGGTAATAATCCTAAAGACAAGCAACTATGGTTTGTTATTTGATTGGATTTGTGAAAAAAAAAATACCCAAAATGGATATTTATTTTGTAGGTTAGTCCAAAATACTTAATCTAGCTTTGCAGGGGTATACATGAATATTTTTTTTCTTTTGTCGGAGACAGTTTCATATTTGACTCACATGCCAATAATGCGTACCTGCTTTATAAACTTTGTTACAATGGAATTGAGTTTTTATTCAAGGGACTTTGGACAAAATCACATTCAAAGCTAGACATAGTTGTCTGATCTACATTAAAATTTATGCAAACATATAGAAACATAATAAATTTAAATAATTTTGTAAATCTAAATCGTTCATATAAACTTTAGTACAGATTAGATACTTGAGAATTGATTTTGAATGAGACTTTGTTAAGAGTTTTTTGGACAAAAACTACTTCCTATTTAAATAACATGAATTACATTAGTTCAGATTTGTTAAACAGAATTTACACACTGATAACGTTATTTCCTTGATTGACGAACTGAAAAAAAATAAAGGCAGCTCCAATGAATTTGGAAATTGATTTACTCTTGGATCTCTTTATAAAAGATTTTTGCTTATCGGTCCTGGCCTAGTATTTATTGTTCATGTCATGAATCTGTAAGCCTTTTAATAAATAATTGAGATAGATAGCGAAAATATTTGTTTTGTTGAGGACAATATGCAAATTACTCCCTTGGAATCATAGTTATGAGTTATCTGGTGTTTTGGTGCCTTCCCCTTGAAGCAAATACAGTCACACAGATAAACCATCAAGAAAAGAAAAGGCAAAAGAGCGCTTATTAAGTGACATGCACGTCGATATGATGCAATTACAAGTTTACAACCCCACTGGAATATTTAATTCCCTGTACATGTTCCAAAATGTTAAATATAAACCAGAGAATTAATATTGCACCGAATGTTCTACATCTCAAAATTTATACTTATCATATAAGTTATTTTATCTTAATTACAAAATATTTATTCTTTTATTTTCTGAATTATCGTAAAAAAATTCAAGTTAATTTTTTTTTGCTGAATAAGTAGAAGTTACAAGGATCTATTTTTGATCTAGTAGCAATGTAGCACCGAAATTTTTATTAATAGGAAATATAATAAATAAATATCCAAATTGAAGAACGCTTTTGGATTTTTTTGAGATATAGGGAAAACGTGATGATTGATCACGGTCTCTGGCTGTTATGGTTTATCACGGATAGGATTAGCGATGCTAATCACCGTACCTATTAATTAACAAAAATAAATAAATAAATACATCCTGGCCATGATTGATAATCACGGACAGCAATTGCCTATAGTATGCTTGGCTGTGATTGATAGTCACGGACAGATTTTTTTTTTTTTGTTAAGTTAATATGTGCGGTGATTAGTATCGCTAATCCTGGCCGTGATAAACCATAACGGCCAGAGACCGTGATTAATCATCGCGTTTTCCCTATATCTTGAAAAAATCCAAAAGCGTTCTTCAATTTGGATATTTATTTATTATATTTCCTATTAACAAAAATTTCGGCAATGTAGCATAGATCAATGCCCTCTGTGTAGACGATAGTGCTTCTATGTAGCAGAGATCAGTACCTTCCGTTTCCAATTTGCTCAAGTCAGGTATCTAGGGGGTGATCTGAATTCCTCGAGTAACTGGGTTCGTAGCAATGTTATCAGAACCGGACCGGATGTCGAACCGGTAAAGCTTCGGGTCAACGGTTCACCGGTTAAACTTGCGGGTTAACCGGTTCAACTGCTGATTTTCTATATATGATATATTCTTTTCTATTTCTATGCATTTAATCTAAATATCTTATATATTAATTCTTTTTACCTGTATTTTCACTTGTAATTATCACTGTGACAATAAAAAAGAATGCAAAAGATACCAAATTATATATTCATTGACACATGGGCAGAGATGAAACTTATACACATATCAGCACATGACGCACAAGGCCTAGATGGAAAGTCTGGTCTTGATTTCTTGATGCAAATGAAAATTACCAGTGAGATTACCAGTCGGTTTCATATCACATAGAATTCACAATCACTAGGAAGTTATAAGCTTGCGATAGTATAGCACTCTACTGTCATTATTTATTGATTTCATATGTAATATGCAATATGCAATATTTCGATTTCATTATTATTTATTGATTTTCATATGTAATATCTGATATTCTGAAACTTTGAAACCGGATGACAAAGCCTGTCTTCATTAATGAAAATTTGCCAATATAAAATTGGAGTCCCTGACCTCCATTTTTTCTTCACAAAAAAAGAAGTTTGTATTATGAATTAGTGGCTACCGTAGATAATTGTACACTGGACCAGTTAAGCATTGATGTTGGATCTAATCAATACTAATTTGGATTTATTATGTTTGATTTGGTTAGAACTTATTATTTACACCGAACAAAAATAATCTCCCTATGAATTATTCAAGGATTACCAAACTAATTCTCTATGTTATCAGTTCTTGGCAATCATTGGCAACCACACTACTCTCACCAAAATTTCTATCTTCATTTGAGCATTTCATCAAACACGTCAAGTGCATGCATCCATACAATAAAAATTTACTAAAAAGTTCAAACCTTTTATGCAATTCAGAAATTCGAATCAAGTAATTAAATGAGAACACTTACCGTAGTGAATGTTAGTAGCTTATTTTGTGATTTCGTTTCATCTTTTAAGCTAATCCTTGGGAATAATATTGTGCCACTATGAAAAACACAAAAAAAGATCAAAAATATTACTGGTTGTCGTAGGAAGAAGGAGATTCAAATTCTCAGTGGTTTTCATCTTAGTGATTTGAGAAAAGGCAAGAAAAACGGAGGATTATAGAGAAATACGCGATGTCTGCGAGATTTAGAATCAGTTTTGAACCGGCTTTTTTCCTTTGGTTTTGTTCGACGGTTTAACAAAAACCCAGCGATTAAATGGGTTGTAACCGATATAACTACTTAGGCGGTCTTATAAAAGGATCGAACCAGACAAGTAACTGGTTTCGGTTTTTTTCGGTTTAACCAGCGATCCGGTCCGGTTATGATAACACTGGTTCGTAGATCACCTGTGGGTATTCGTATCCTCTGCATTAACTCAAAAAAGAATCTTTCGAGTTAATACAGTTAATACATCAGAACCATCTGATAAGCTTTAAAATTTGTACGAGTTAAATCCACACTAATATTGAAGACCCCTACATTTTAGACAGGAGATGGATAAGCTCCGTTTACAATCGGACAATCAATATCTATTAACTCAAAAGGTACTCTTTTGAGTTGATGCAGACGATGCGGACTCCACCTGTGGATGGTGTGGATTAATTGAGAGCAGGACCCAACCGTGTCAGTAATTTTTGCTTTAGTGATTGCTAATATAAATCAATTAAGATGTAAACGCAGAATTTCCAAAAGCATGACAGAGATAAAGCAAAATAAATAAATCGTGGTCAACCTTGAAAAAGGCAAGTGGCTGAGGAAATATACCGACTATCCGTATTCCGTAATGTTTGCTGATGAACAAATATGTCTGGATGAGTAGTAGTTAAAATAGTGAAATTTGAGAATATTTTATGAGTTCTTTTTTATTTCTAATTCAAGCAATTTATTTTCTCTCAAAAATAGCATTTGCTTATTATTATTTTATTATCCAACACCTCACCGATATAATAAATTGAGCTTTCTTCAATTACCATAATTCAACAATTAACTATCCCAAATCATATTGGATTAGTACCTATGTTACACTTTTTGAGTTAGCACTCTTCTTATATTATACTAACACAGATTATTCTTACACTATTTCTTTGAGTATTCAAACTATCCTATATTAATTTTTTCTTCTAGTGAGTAGAATCAAAATATATTTTATGGCGGACCAATGACAAAATACATCACAGATCAATAATAAATATATTATATGTTTGTTCTTCATCATTTAGGCAAAATTGAGTGGAACTTGAAATTTATTTGATTATCAATTAAATACGATAAAGTCAAATTGTTAAATTTTCAAATTACTCAATGTATAACAAATCAGTTTTATATAGACTGAATTAATACACGCATATTCCTCTGGTACTTTTAACTTTTTATTTTGATATGTGTCATGCGTAGGGGTGCAAATGGATTGGATACGGATTGGATAGTGCTCAATCCATATTCATATCTGATAGGACCATGTGTCCAAGGCTCTTATAAAACAATAGGGGGCCTTGAAACAACTTGGGCTGACAGCTACTTCGATGAAATTAGTCCAAAAATAAATAAAAAACTCCAGATGAAGTAATATAAGCGGCTCATGACTCAACCCGGGCAAAAAGAAATCGGCATAAAGCCCAGTTCGTAATAGGCTTAAGATCACCTCCAGTGATCTTCCGTACAAGACGGGTGCGATTTAGTCACCGCCCCCTGTGCGGACCACACGGCCCATTATGCGACTCCCGCATTTTGAGTATGCGGATGTTGCCGCGTTACACGTAAGCTTGGTTGCTCTGGTGCGATCTCCTCTGTCAGCTCTGACAATGTGGGATGTCAGAACTGGAGAGGACTATTTAAGGTAAATAAGTCCATAGAACAGGGGTTGGTATTTTTATCTAAGACACGATATAGGATAGAGTAATAGTGTCTCACAACTACCCTCGGGTTACTAATCCCGAGTTCTTTTCCCAGACCGCCTTACCGAGGCGGGACGTTATACACACACATGCACATCCATCTACAAAACATTTACAAACCACGTGTCTAGCCAAGACATAGGCCGTATCAGTATCTGTATTTTTTTTCAGATATAAATACGGATCAAATAGTAATCGGATACGGATACGGATCGGATATTAAATAGATACAGATATGAATAGGATATTTTTGGATATGAATACAGATACGGATATAATTCAGATTTCTAATTCAAAATATATATCTAATTAACTTGTTACACCATTACAAAATATATACCTGATTAACTAAAATTCACCAACATAACTATAACTTTAATTAAAAATACAAACACAAAAGATTCTCTTTAAAGATATTCTAATACAAAAAATAAATAAACACAAAAAAATTCTCTCAAATCTTAACATATCCGGATATTTAAAAAATTAAAATATCCGGATCCGGATCCAAATAATTATTTGTATCCGATTCCGAAAGTCAACCTGCATCCGTATCCGAATCCGCATAAAAAAATCTATATCCGTATCCGAATCTACAAAAATTCGGATACAGATCCGAATTCGGACGGATAATATCTGACCCGTTTGCACCCCTAGTTGTGCACAACATGCGGATTATCAAATAAGTTTATTGTCTGTATGAGTAATCTTTGTTTAATAGACTTTTTATACGATACATTGAAAAATAAATTGTCCTTAGGGACCAGATTGATAATTTGTTGCTAATTGTTTGTAGAATTGTTCGAGTACCTTCATACGCAGAAACAAGTGCTAATGCCTAATACATATGTATGTTTGATTGCAAAATAAGAATGGCTAAAATAATCAAATTAAAAATGAGGAGGGTTCAAATGCACCCTATCCTTTTCTTCGTTTTCAAAGTCCGAATAATCAATCCGAACCGTTAGATGCGATCTATATATTAAGATGTGTCTAGATACCAAATTTTATATTTTTTGGAATTTTTTTATTATTTATTAAGTCACTTTGAAAAATCGCTGATCCAATGGTCCAGAAAATGTAAAATCAGTGATTTTCAAAGTGGCTTAATAAATAGTAAAAGAATTCCAAAAAATGTAAAATTTGGTCTCCAAGCACATCTTAATAGATAGATCGTATCTAATGGTTCGGATTGACTATTCGGACATTGAAAAAAAAGAAAAAGGATTTGAAAAATAGGGTGCATTTGGGTGCACAAAAATTTGAGTGCATTTGAACCCTCATTAAAAATAGCTATTGTTTATTTTATTAAAATAATTAAATCTTAAAACCCTTAAAAATAATCTATTCTAATAAAATAAAAAGTTTAAATTCATTATTTTACCTATTATAATCTAATCAAACATAGAATATACTATTCCAAACAGCCTAATCCCATTAATAGGATATTCTCAATCCAATCAAACATACTCTAAGGGTATGTTTGGCGGCCTATTAAGGAATATGAATGGAAATAGGAATCAAAAGTTTTGAACTAATTTTTACTGTTCACGTGAAAAAAAAAATTCAGTTTGAATGATTTTTTTTTATGACGTGAACAGTAACATTCACTCTTCTGCTGAATAGGCCCTAAAAGAGAGGCATTGCCTTCTTCTTTTAAGGCATGTTTGGCTGACAGCTGCTATTGTGTCTGTAGAAAAAAAAAATTACTTAGAGTAAATTTTTTTTTTTTTTTAAAGAAAAATATTGAGGCCATTTAAATTGGACCTAAATCCAAATTCGTTTCCGTTCCTGCCTAGCAGCTAAACAGGCCATTAAGTTTCGGCCCAAGAAACGAGATACTGATTTCTAAAATCTTTATTTGGGCCAATATCATTAATCATCTAATATTGGGCCATAGAAAAACTAGGCCTCCATTCCTACGGTATTTTATTTCGAAAAAGAATTCCAGTGGTACACACGTTTCTTATCCAAAAAAATTATGTATTTTCCTTCTGGAAACTCCGCTCCGCATATGCTTTCCATGGATTCTCCCTCTCTCTCTAGTTCCTCGTGCCCATGAAACAAGACACATTCTAGAGAGAGAAAAGAGTTACAAGTTACAACACAAGATGGCCTCGGCAATTGCAAGACCCACTTTTATCTTCCATCTATACCAAACAAAGAAGCCTCAAACAACCTCAACTGTGCCTCAATGGGGCATTTCTAGAAGACCCATTTCTCATAAATCCCTTTTCATCACCTCTTCGGTAGACCTGTCCCAAGAAGGCAAACCTTTGGAGGTAGAAACAACCACACCAGAGACAACACCAGAAGAAGAAGAAGTTAGAGAAATTATAGATGACGGCGAACCCAAGTTAGACCCCCGTCGATTCGAGGAGAAATTTGCAGTGATAAATACTGGCATATATGAGTGCCGATCATGCGGGTAATGTTTATCCACCAATTATGATAATATTTCAAGATGATAACTCAAGCTAATTAGAGAAAATAGACAACTTTTGTTATTTATATTGGTTAACACATGCGCAGTTTATTTCACCGTTTACAGAGTGTTTGATGGAAGAACATTAGTCTTTATATGATCAGGGATTGTTGGATATTAAGTAACCAATTACCCTTGACAGTTTTAAATAATGGACCAAAAGAGTTTAACTAATTTTTTAAAGTTTGGCTGGTGACTTTAAATAGTACTAGTGATGTGCCTGTTTTTATTTTGGCCTTCGGCAATAGATAATCATCAGTCACTGACACTATCCCTGCCGTCTACTAGAACTGACAATCCAACATTCCAACCCACAAAGTGTAAGGATGAGAATTGAAAACATCTAGTTGAATAATATAACCAACAAAACAAAAATCGCACCGAATAATATATTAATAATAACAACAGCAAAGTGTAATCAATTAATGATAAAACAAATCAAAATCAAATGCCATCACACAGTTTAGATGTAGGAGCCAATTTCGGATAGCACATGATCAAAGTCTTGTAAGCGCTACTTTTCGGTAGCACCTGTTTGAATCTTATGGCTAAGATATTGATGATCATGTAGGTGTCATATTTGGGACAGTGCATAACCAAAATTATGCAAGCTTAATTTCCAGGATAGCACATATTCCAAGTTAAGTAGGAGTCATTTTTGGAAGGGTAACACATAACCAAAGTCATGTAGACATTCGACTTGTAGCGCATGATCAAAGTCATGTAAATTCTAGACTTGCAGCAATTCTTTTCGGTAGATGCCAAATATATATCACTCAGCTTTTGTTCTTAACAGGTACCTGTACAACCAAGCAGTAGGGGACCCTTCTTATCCAATCGCCCCTGGACTGGATTTCTCCAAGCTGCCAAGCGATTGGAGGTGTCCAACATGCGGTGCCGCACAGTCGTTCTTCGCGAGCAAGAGTGTTGAGATTGCAGGGTTTGCACAGAACCAGCAGTTCGGGCTTGGGGGCAATTCTTTGACTTCTGGTCAAAAGACTCTACTCATCTATGGAACTCTCTTGTTTTTCTTTGGGCTGTTTCTATCTGGTTACTTCTTGCAATGAAGTTATTTATAAGATATTTTTTGTGATATAAATGTGAGTAGTCAAAATTTACTTTGATAATGTCCATACCAATTTTTTATAAGCATAAACAGCCATCAAAATGAGCATATCTACGAATGATAGCGCCAGTACTGATAAAAAAGGAATGAAAACTCTTGCTCATGGATAAAGCGGTCAGCGGTCATCATAGTAGCTGTTCATTCTCTGAGATAATTATCTAACTTCTTGCCAGAAGGGGGCTGCTTACATTTAAGCTGCTTCACTACATATTTTATATGCAGTTAGCAAAATTGTTGGACACTGAATCAATTTTGGTCCCGGAATTATGTTGATCAATTCGGATTTATGTTTTATTAATTGCATTCCTGATTTTAATTTAATTAATTAAGGTCTTGTATGATACAGTCATCAAGTCCATCAAATTTTTTGGCTTTCTTATTCTTCTTTCTTTTACTGTGTTTGTTAGTGTTACACAGCTCAGAGAATAGATTAAATCAAGATAATTAATTTAATTTGGTAAAACAAACTTTGTTAAGCAAGTGAGGTTAACTAGGTTTAATTACGTTATTTGAAGCACTCTGGCGAATTTTAGCCTACTTGCTAATTTGAAGATACTATTACCAAACCAGGTTTAAGCAGCACATTTTAGCAGGAATCATTTTACGTTTAGTGTTTTAGCTCGATATTCTGAACGATAAACTATAATACTTGTATATTTCATGAGGGTTCAAATGCCTTCATGTTTTAGGCCTCCATCATGCCTCTATTTTTAAAAACTTAAATAACTCAAAATTTAAAACTTAAACGTCAAAATAAAACCGTTAGATATAATCTATGTTATTTTCTCTCTGTGTCCATAAAAAATTATCATATTTTGATTTTGTTTTTATATGAATCAATAAGTTGAAAAATCAACGTCTAGAAATTATTTATATTTGTATACATTTTTACAAGCTCAAGATGACAATCAAAACAAAGTTGAAATGCCATAATTTTTTACATGTGCATAGATAAAATGATATAGTTCATATCCAACAGTTTTATTTTGAATTTTAAGATTTAAATTTTGAGTTATTAAAGTTTTTAAAAATGGAGGCATGATGGAGATACAAAAAATAGAGGCATTTGAACCCTTCTCATATTTCATACAATCATTTTTTTTTCTCTATAATCAATTCATTACTAACAATCTAACATCACTAAGAATAATAATATAACAAACAAACCTATCATTCTAACTTACACTTTAGTGTGTTGCTTGGTTTCCACAGAGTGCGACTGCAGGTGTGATAAATAAGATAACAGTATACCTATTATCTCGCAATAAGCTATGAGCTTTAGTCGGGTCATTATACTTATTTGAAGTAGAGCTTGACATGATTCGTTGGAGGATTAGAAACAGAAGCGGTGATTGGGCAAATTCAAGAAAAAGAGCGAGACAAGAATTGTAGGTGAGAGACCACAATGTATGGTTAAAACTTGAGAGAGTGGGTTAGTAGTTTGGTGAAAAAATATGTAACAATAATGATGAAAAAAAGAGTAAGAGATAAACATGCTGGTATTTTTAATCCGATATAACAATACAATAATACTAAAATAAGAGAGAATACTGAAGAATACTAAAATAAGAGAAACAATACTGGAGCGGTAAAAAGAAAAGAGATGTTACAATACTAATAAAAATGTAATTTCTACTGATATTATATTTTCTCCTGGCTTTCACATTAGATAACATGCTTCATTTCAACTGGCATGAGCAAGTATTAGTTCTCGAGTAGTTACATGTGCCTGGTTGAGCTTCTTTTCTCTCTTTGTATTCTCATACCCAAAGTCATCGTCAGACGATTTACTCAGTTGATCATCATACAAACTCAATCAGCTCAGAGATAAGCCTGACCTAATATAGTGAAAGCATAAAAGTGCATGAAATATAACATATTATTATACCACAGAATAGATGTAGCACAAACAGCTTAACCTTGCAGAAATATAAAACACCGTGGTATTGAAAAGGAAACAGCTTAAAACTAATGACAGTCCAGATGGATATCTCTTGCCTTTATCTTGTTGCTCTCCAAAGTTCAAAAACTTCTTCGCAATAATAAGAACTAGGCAGATCTAACCTAGCTGAGACAATAATTGAATTACCAAGACAGCTCGCAAAGATATTCCCAAAATCTAAATACCATTTGCAACTAGGCAACTAGTATTCACTAAATTAAAACATATAATCCTAACAGATGTTCTCATCTTACCAAATAAAAAGTACAGTCCATCCATACCATCAGTTTCAAGAAAATGTAGAGGAAGACTAAAAACAAATACATACCTACTAAGACACATACAACAACCCAAAACTTATCGAACTACTCATTGCTCATCGTCAGCCCCTTTATGCTTCTTCTTCTTTTTATCCTTCTTCTCACTCTTCTCCTCTTTCTCTACCTTCACATCGTCCTCTTCCTCACCTTTCTTTTCTTTCTTCTTCTTATCTTTCTTCTCGCTCTTCTCCACTTTCTCATCTACACCATTCTCCTTCTCTTTCTTTTCCTTCTTCTTTTTCTTCTTCTCGCTTTTTTCCACTTCCTCTCCCTCCTCTAACTTCACCTTCTTCTCGCTTTTTTCCCCCATCTCCAACTCTTCTTCCAACTTTCTCTTCTTCTTCTTCTTCTCTTTCTTTCCTCCTCCAGACTCAACATCCTCTTTCTTATCGGATTCTTCCTTGACAGGAGCAGCCGCATAACTAGCAATCACCGCATCTCCTCCAGTGGGCAGCACTATATTCCTATTCCACTCAGGTGGAGTCTTCTCATTTGGTTTCCCATGTTTATCCAGAAGCCCCTCGGCAATCATCTTCTTTTTCACAAGAGCCCTCGGTCCCAACCCCCACTTCCTTGGGTAAGTGTCCCGATCCATAACCACCCGCTTGATTTTCGCCACAGCACCGTGATCGCATGTGGCCATCACTGCGGTGGTCATCTCTGCAATCCCTAGAGCTATTGCTTCTCCCTTGGTCGTCATTAAGACTACCTCCTCACCTGCATCTATGTCGTTCTCGAACCGTAACAAACCTGGAATCATCAGCTTTGCACCATAACAGATTGCATTTACAGCGGAATCTTTAACCACTAGTCTCTTATAACTTGTCAGAATCATCTCTAATGGCATGACTACCCGCCGTAAATAGCTCTCGTCTCCCATGTTATCCTTCACCCACTGGGCATCTTTAATGTCATGCATTGTCACCATGTTATCTTTCTCGCCCAGAATACCAGATCTAACACGTCTCAGTTCCTGCATGTGGCCCCCAACACCCAAAATAAGTCCCAAGTGGACACACATGGTACGAACATAAGTACCGGCTTCACAAGAGATCCAGAAGACAACAAGGTGGCGGTCAGCATCATACTCGAGGAGCTTGCTCTCGTATATTGTGCGGATGCGGAGTTGTCGCTTGACAGCTGATATTAGAGGAGGACGCTGGAAGACAGCTCCAGTTAGGGTCTCAAGGGCACGGGCCACGCGGCTCACATCAGGGACAGCGGAGTGGAGCCGTGCAACGCACACATACTCTTTGCCAGCACCTTGTTGAGACTTGACGAGGCGGGTAGCTCGGTCAATACACACGATTAGGTTACCTGAATAATCCAAGATTAGTACATCATCTAATGAGCTGCATTTAATATGATCACAACAAGGGTTTTAGTATAAGATATTGGTATTGCAGGAACAAATATCAGGATTAAATCTGATGATTTACCAATAAATACTTTGTATCCATAACCAAAACAATAATTTAAAATGTGTAATACAGATCCACTGCAAACTGGTGAAATTTAACATTTCTGCTGATAACTAACCAGTAACAGAGTACCAGTTCAATATCCAACTTTTTAAGGGTAAAACCAAGACTATCCATGTGAAAGCCTCATTCTGCACTTACTCAGCTAAAAATTCTCAATTCACAATAGTTCAATTCACGCTGCATAAAGCAGTTGACCGTGAACGCCATGGCTCTACACTGGCACACCAAGTAAAAGCTACAATAAACCAATCTCTCTTTAAACAAGGCCTTAGATTTTTGTATCGGTAAGATTTTAAGCATTGTTTCACTCTCAACATTACCTCCAACTCTAGAAGCCTTCTGTGGCAGCTCAAATTATTACAAGGTGTAACAAAAAAAAGTATGACAAACGTTTTAACAATTTTCTAACCTGTTACTTTAGGGTCGAGGGTCCCACTGTGACCCGTTTTCTCCACACGCAAGATCCGCTTGATCCAGGCGACCACCTCGTGCGAAGAGGGATTAGAGGGTTTGTCGAGATTGATGACACCGTATTTCAGATGCTCAGCCAAAGGCCTCTTCAACGGCGAGTGGCCCGTCGGGAGAGGCGTGTAGTGACCGGTTCGTACGTTAAGGCGGTCGTAGTTCTTCAACAGCAAAGGCCACGTGGAAGTGTCGAGGGATGGGACCAAGGCCTGGGACTTTATCACATAATCGTTGATTGTCTGGTCGGAGACGACAGCATCTCCTTCGTTGGATGTAATGATGTCACCCTTCGATTTGTGCTTCTTCTTCTTCTCGGAGGTGGCGACAGGAGAGACGATTGACTCGGGAGGCGCCGTCGACATGGTGGCGCGGTGAGACCTTTCAGAGTTTTCTAGGGTTTTGGAGGGATGGCGGCTAGAGGGAGACTGGCGTTATAAAGAGGGTTTAAGGGTTTTGGTTAGGGTTTATTTTATTTTTTGCGGGTCGGACGGACCCATGTATCCCTATATTTTCCGAGATTCTCTTTAATATCCAACGTTAAATATAAGAAAAAAGAAAGTTCAAATTTCTTTATTTTTTATGTCATATTTCTATTTTTTTTTTAACTTTAATAATTTAAAATTTAAAACTTAAAAGTCAAAATATAATAATTGGATATGATCTATATTATTTTATCCATGCAAATGTAAAAAGTTATAACATTTCAATTTTATTTTTGTCAGCAAAAGCTTGTAAAAAATGTACTAATGTAGATAATTTCTAGATGTTGATTTTTCAACTTAGATTCACATAAAAATAAAATTAGAATATGATAATTAGTCATTAGCACGTAAAGAAAACAACATAGATTGCATCTAACAGTTTTATTTTGACTTTTAAGTTTTAAAAAACAGAGACATGATGGAGACATTTGAACCCTCCTCGATAAAAAATAATATAAATACTTACGTTTTTGAAAAATTTATAAAAATGTCAGGTCGTCCAAAAACTCAGCGGTCGAGAAAAAAAATTAGGATGTCAAATTTCTCGACGTTTGAAGCTTTTTTTTCCTTCTTATTTGAAACATGTTACTTACTTGAACCTCCATCCGTACCACTTGTCATTTCCATAATTCTGCATTAGGTTGTCAGCGATGTGCTGCATACAAAACATGTGTACAAAAGATTTTACGTCCCTCAGTATTTTGCTACAAATCTAATCCCTTTGTGCTGGTTCAATATAACACAGACAAATCTATTAGGTCCAAACACTTCGTTCATCAATCATTGCAAGAAAAAAAATATTCTCATTCTTCTCATTTTGCACAATTACAAATGCTAAAGGCAACAATTCATTTTCGACATCATAGTCACAAGCTATCAAAAACCTCCCCTTGTAACGCCCAAACATGAAGCATGCATCTATACTACTCATTGGTCTCAAGTAATCAACCGCTGCAATGTATGGACCAAGAGCCCTGGCTACAGCCTTGGATTGAATAGCTCCTTGGACATTTGATATTATGTTGGTCAAAAATTGGTACTTAGAGCTAGTTTTTTAGGCATATTCCCATAAGCAATGGTTCTAACCAGTTATATGGACCCTCACAACTTTCAAATTATTGGACTATTCGCAAGCTCACAACCTCACTATAATATGTTGTATTTTGAGGTAACATTATCAAATTTTATCCTCACACAATTTGCACCCCCTGGATGCTTATGCAGGGTCCTTTTTAATGGTGCTTTTAATGATATCGACAGTGATTGATGCTGTGTATGATCTTTCCTTAATGCCTTAGACCTGCATGTGAGGGGCTTATTTTGCTTCATTATAATCCATGAGACCATGACTCTCCCATACCCGATATTTTTGTCCTAAGTTCGTACTTACAATCTGGAGTCTTACAAACCATCTGAATCCAACTCATATTACTTTTCTTCATAATCTCTTTCTAATCTAATGTGATAATGCCACATCATAGTGAAAATTACTAACTTTCACCAAAAATCAAAGTTTTCACTTTGGAGATTTTATAGTATTTTGTACTGGATCTAATTAGAACAATTAATTCGAAGATATATCTGGTCTAGTAGGTGATTAGGAGAATGTGATATTACTAAAATTAGAAAAATAGCCTGATATGTGAATGTTAGGCAACTTGTAACTTTAATGTTTCATATAATAAAATGGACCTCAAAAGCCTTATTTTAAAAAGAAAATGAGACTGATAGGGTCATGTAAATAAGGCCTCTAAAAGACTAGGTTTGGATCAAGAATAAACCGGTCTCGGAACCTCTTTTGAGAGCTGGGCCAAAACTATGAACAAGACCCATGCCTCCAACTATGCAGAACCAACCCACTACGGCCCAGATCCCGTCCAAAGTTTCATCCCGGGCCGCCACATTGAATCCAAGCCAGGTTCGGCCCGAGAAGCCCATCTCGGCTCGAGATGTGGTCACCGTCCTTGCGTCCGCACGAGACAATGATAGACAGGTGATTAATTATGCGAGGGTCACCACCCTCTATGCGAACCCCTCTGACTGCTCTGACAACGCCGAATGGTTGTCATATGATCGCCTATATAAACCATAAATTTTCAGGTATTAGAGACTAGACTTTTGGACAATAGAAAGTACTAAGATGTTAGAATCATAGTACCTCGATAATTACCCTAAGTTCAGAGGCTCACACTAGCAAGACTCGAAACGGGCTCCTCAGATCAAGACGAGTCTAGCGTCCGAAACCACAAAAATCATATGATCTCGTCCTTCAGGACTTGTGTATCAGAGACCAACTTATTTTGACAAGAATCACATAAAACGTTAGGAACAAAATTTTATCTTCTTTGAATATGAAACACCTCTCCCATACTTTGTGGCATATTCACATGAAGATAATAGATATTTTTGTGTAAAAAAAAAAATCAAGAGTTAAACACATTGACACTCAAAACTCTTATGAGAAACCATCATGTTTAAGTATCTGGAGTAGAATATTTCCAGCTGAGCTAAAATTACATCGATATCAATATAGAATGTAGGGGAGATTTTTTCTGAGATTCATGCTACTGAAAACCGACAACTCATATTTCATTCTACAGTCTACACGGTCACGTATTGCAACTCATTTTTTAAAATTTTAATAACTCAAAATTTAAAACTTAAAATTCAAAATAAAACCGTTAGATGTGATCTATGTTATTTTCTCTATGTGCTCATAAAAAATTATCACATTTCAATTTTATTTTTATATGAATCAATAATTTCAAAAATCAACGTTTAGAAATTATCTACATTAATGCGTTTTTTACAAGCTCTTGATGACAATAAAAATAAAACTGAAATGTTATACTTTTTTATACATACATAAATAAAATGATGTAGATCATATTCAACAGTTTTATTTTCATTTTTAAGTTTTAAATTTTAAATTATTAAAATTTAAAAAAAATGAAGACAGGTTAAAAAAATGGAGGCATTTGATTTGAACCCTCTCTTGTTATATACTGATACAATTTTTAAAGGAATCTGTGCCGAATTTTTTATTAATATCCAAATTTAATATAAAATTTTACAAAATATCCGCATTGGCTGGTTTTTTCGAAAACTACCCATTCCGTAAAATTTTTTTCCGGAACTAAGCCCTATATCCGGAAACTCGGTGAAACCAGAAAAAAATTTTCCGGAAACTCGGTGAAACCGGAAATTTTTTTTCCGAAAATGTCCCAAAACCGGAAAAAAATTTTCCGGACTCGGAGGTGTTGCTATAAGCACCGCCCAGCGAAGAAAAAGATCAAACCAAGCCGTCTCTTTCACAGCACTATTGAAGGTAATTTTTTTTTTATTTATTTAAATATTGAATTTTAGATAGTTTAGAATAATGTCCCAAAAAATTAGAAATTGTGTAGAATAATGTAGGAAATACCAAATAGTCTAGAATAATTTAGAAAATACCAAAATAGTTTAGAATAATTTAGAAAATACCGAAATAGTCTAGAATTGTTTAGAAATTATCAAAATAGTCTAGAATAATTTAGAAAATACCAAAATTGTTTAGAATAATTTAGAAAATACCGAAATAGTCTAGAATTGTTTAGAAATTACCAAAATGGTGTAGAATAATTTAGAAAATACCAAAATAGTCTAAAATAATTTCGGAAATACCAAAATTGTTTAGAATAATTTAGAAAATAGCGAAATAGTCTAGAATTGTTTAGAAATTACTGAAATGGTGTAGAAAATTATCTTAGTAATATAGAAAATTGTTCGATTAATTTAATTTTTTTTAGGAATCTGGTTTCCTTTCGGAGCTCTGATTGTCTGATCAATCGGATCTGCGATTCAGGTTTTTATATTTGTATTTTTTTAATTTTAATTTAAAATATAATTAATTAGTTCATTTTAATGGTTTAGAATATTTTTTTTTATTTATTTAAATATTGAAATTTAGATAGTTTAGAATAATGTCCAAAAAAATTAGAAATTTAGAAAATTGTGTAGAATAATGTAGAAAATACCGAATAGTCTAGTATAATTTAGAAAATACCAAAATGGTTTAGAATAATTTAGAAAATACCGAAATAGTCTAGAATTGTTTAGGAATTACCAAAATGGTGTAGAATAATTTAGAAAATACCAAAATAGTCTAAAATAATTTAGGAAATACCAAAATTGTTTAGAATAATTTAGAAAATAGCGAAATAGTCTAGAATTGTTTAGAAATTACTGAAATGGTGTAGAAAATTATCTGAGTAATATAGAAAATTGTTCGATTAATTTAATTTTTTTTTAGGAATCTGGTTTCCTTTCGGAGCTCTGATTGTCTGATCAGTCGGATCTGCGATTCAGGTTTTTATATTTGTATTTTTTTAATTTTAATTTAAAATATAATTAATTAGTTCATTTTAATGGTTTAGAATATTTTTTTTATTTATTTAAATATTGAAATTTAGATAGTTTAGAATAATGTCCAAAAAAATTAGAAATTTAGAAAATTGTGTAGAATAATGTAGAAAATACGGAATAGTCTAGTATAATTTAGAAAATACCAAAATGGTTTAGAATAATTTAGAAAATACCGAAATAGTCTAGAATTGTTTAGAAATTACCGAAATGGTGTAGAACAATTTAAAAAATACCAAAATAGTCTAGAATAATGTAGAAAATACCGAAATAGTCTAGAATTATTTAGAAATTACCGAAATGGTGTAGAAAATTATCTTAGTAATATAGAAAATTGTTCGAATAATTTAAATTTTTTTTAGGAATCTGGTTTCCTTTCGGAGCTCTAATTGTCTGATTGATCGGATCTGCGATTCAGGTTTTTATATTTGTATTTTTTTAATTTTAATTTAAAATATAATTAATTAGTTCATTTTAATTTAGAAAATACCAAATGGTGTAGAATAATTAAAAAAAAATACCAAAATAGTATAGAATAATTTAGAAAATACCAAATGGTTTATAATAATTTGAAAAAAAAATTTAAGGTAATGTACAATATTGTTCGAATTTTGTAATATGGCAGACCCAGTACTTAAGCATAGATTTAGCCCCCTCTTGTGGATAGTTCACGGTAATCACAGGATATCTGAAGCGTCTAAGGAGGTAAACATTTACTTATTTTGTTTTTCATAACTCTGTAAGTAATCAAAAAAATATTGTAATTAATTTTGTTCTTATTTTAGAGTAAAGTGATTTTAACCGTGAGACATTATCGGCACAAATGCGAGTATAATGAGAGGTACGCACCATTTTTAATTCGAATGGGCTTATATTAGCCCGCGACATTGCCCGATATAGCCCTCGATGCGGTTCTCATTCATGGACTTGTTGAGCGGTGGCGTCCGGAGACGCACACTTTTCATCTTCCATTCGGAGAAATGACAGGTATTAACTAATTTAAATATTTTTTTTTGATTCCTTACTGACAAGTCAAATATATTACAGTTACTCTAGAGGATGTGAGTTGTCTCTGGGGTTTGCTTATTACGGGGGAGCCGGTAACGAGATTTACAAACTCGGCGAGTTTTCATGGCCGACTGTATGACTTGCTGGGCGTGAAAGATAATGAAGTAAAGGGGTTCATGAAGAAGAGGGAAAATGATACGAACGACATGCTTATCGCCAAAAAAGCTATCCGTGAGCGCTTCAAAAAATTACCAACAGATGCGAACGACCAACAATTGAAGTGGTTAGTATTTTTTTATTTACAACCCTATTCATATTTGATATTTTGAATAATGTACTCACATTTGAAAATTAACGATTAGGTATGTCCGTGGATTTCTCCTCGACATGCTGGGGAATACCATGTTTGCTGACAGTAGCGGGGACGGAATACCGCTATGGTATCTCGGCATGATTGAAAACTTGGACGAGCCGAGGAATTACAACTGAGGCGGAGCTGTTCTCGCCTATTTATATAGAAATCTGTGCCTCGCATCCAGCCCTTCATGCCACTCCATGCATGGTCCCACCATGCTTCTGCAACACTGGTCATGGACCCGATTTCAAATTCACTGGCCGTTACCGGGATCTCAACCGAACTGGGGCGCAGAAACAGAAGAGACATGCCCCGCCTTTGCTGACTTATGGAAAGGCCCACACAATTGGAAAAACTCGTCCCATGGTGCAACCTCCGGTCTAAGTATCCCTCGCGACCAGATTCAGAAACTAACGGATAACATGGTCAATTGGTAGCCATATGCATCTGTTTACCACGAACTTTCGAGAACAACCCGGGCGGACCAGGTACATTATAGCAAAGTCTTATTCTTTCTTTTATTCATGTCATCACATTTATAATTTTTACCTAACATCGCAACTCTAAATTTGTCAGTCGTTCTACTTGTACCGCGGTCCTCTTATTTTTTATTGGATTGTTGAGCATCACAATACTGATCGCTGCATGCGACAGTTTGGAAAATGACAACAGATAGAGCCACCGCTTCCCCAAGATCCGCTCAAGCACCAAGAGTTGCACAAGTAATATTCGCAAATCATACGTGGTTTACTTATTTTAAAGTACTTATTTACTTATTTATTGTACTAACCTTGTAAACAGGTTGAAATCGGGCTCAAAGAAAAATGCCAACTGGGCGCAACTGCACCGTCGGCATGTAAACGAGGCGACACGTTATGCAGATCATGTGTACAAAGTAGGTCGTCCGTGGGATATAAATGACCTCCTAAGATATCGTAAATGGTACCAGGAGAACTGCATGGCATCCGTCTACCTGTTTGGCCAGCATGTGGTGGGGATGGATCGTACTGTTCCGGTTCCAAGAGACAAGCACTCCAAGTCTGGATACATTCCCAGCGGATCGACATTTGTTCGAATTGTAAATATTTCTAACTCTGAATTTTATGATTGGTTTATTATATATCATTTATTATACTCCGAATATACGTACAGGCTTTGCATGGGATAGGAGAGTTAGCACATGGCACACGGGCATTTTTCACAAAGGGTCTCCGTGCAATTGGCAAGGGCAAAATGAGACTAGGTTTGTGTCTCTGCAGAGATAATGGTTATGGAGACCGTGCTATTGCCATGCTGGAGGATGCGGGGGTTCCACCTAACTGGGAGGAAATTCCATCTGACGATTCTTATCCTTTGGGAACGGAGCCGATGCCAGCTGGCCCCGTATTTGAAGGCCCAGATCCAGTGACGGGCTGGTTATATGATGGCTCACAATGGAGGGATTACATCCGTCCGGGAGAGTTCACAGGGCATAATCTATCAACACGTGCCAACGCTGGCCAGGTATAAATTGAACTTACAAGCTGATTTAAAATTTAGTTTGTAGCTAATAAAAACTATGTATGAACTAAAAGTGCCGATGCAGACGCAGGAGCCGATGCAGGAGCGGGAGATGACTGGTGATGAATGGTTGCAAGAACTATTCGGCGATGAATTGGGCCTGGTATATAATACTTTAATTGAGGTAATTTTGTTTTTTAATTTACAATGAACAAGTAATAAAAATTTTCTTATGAAATGCAGATGTCTCAGGATCAAGCAGGTTATCGTTACTATCCAGGACTGTCTCAGGAGCAGGCGAACGAGATGGAGCAAATGCAATTTGACCAGGCAAGGCACGAATCAATGATGTCTCATATGGAGGCACCTCCGACTCCATTCTCCGGCCACGCATTCGGTGATCGTGGGGCGTCGTCATTTTATCCAGCAGGTGATCCTGGGGCGTCGTCTTCTTATCCACCTCCTGCAGAGGATCCGTCTCAGACACCACATGCAGTGGATCCCACTGACGGACTGCACCGCTCACAGCGTGCTAGGGTTGACACTTCTCGCTTCTCACATTCGCAGTATCCGGACCACCATGTATATTCATAGCGTGGCCAGTAGGATTTATAGATTTTATATTGTTATTTGCATTATATCTTGTTATTTTTTATTATCTTGTAGGACTCCTCGTATATTTTTTTATTTATACATTTATGTTATGTTTTGTTATTGTTGATTTATCTTGTCATGTGTGTTGCATCGAAACCATATCCTATAACTTAACAAAATAAAATAATTCTCAACACATACAAATAAAATAATTCTCAACACATACATAATAAAATAGTTCTCAGCACATACAAAATAAAATAGTTCTTAACACATAAAAATAAAATAATTCTCAACACATACAAATGCTTCACAAAATAACGTACTTAACAATGCTAGCCAGACTTTTTTTATCTCCCCCAGACGACGTGCTAGCCAGGCTTTTTTATCTACAAAATCATCATCAGATATTTCAACTCGCATATATTCTTTTATCTGCACACATCTCGGACAGTCATTTTTATCTCTTCCAGTGATTTGGCATTTGTTTTTATTTTCTTCGGTTTTTTCTCGGTTGTTACTGTCCATCTTGATCGTCTACAATTTCATAATCAGCAACATTAGAATCAAGTAGTTCTTAACACATAGAAATAAAAAAACACACAAGTTAATTTCTACGACGCAGACTGAAATGTTGTCCGAGGGTGCGCCAAATGGTTGTACTTGTCCTTGTTGGTTGCTCTGCCGCTGCTTGCGCCTGTCTTGCTGCCTCCTCTACATGTAGTGTAGGGCATGCATTAGATTGTGAATTTAGTTAAAAAATCAACAACAATTGGTTGATCAGTTATACCTGCAGCATTTCTATCAATTGTCTCACGATGAGCCTGGTGTCCGAGTCTCCGACCACGCATTTTATCAATTTCCATCGGTATGCTATCGTGCCGTCTCCTTCCTTTTTTGATCAGTCTCGACTCAGGTTTAATTTTCGGGCCCTCATACGCAGGCCATTCACATTGGTTGCCTTTCGGTTCCCAATATCCACTCCATGTCTGTGCCACTATTGACATACGGTACAATGGGTTGACGTATAAATTTTCATTATATCTCATTTCACGGACAACGTCCATGAAATGAGAACAAGGTATGCTGGTCAATTGAGGCTTCTGACATTCACATTCAACCTTGTTGTTGTCCGTAACAACAACCCTATACCCGAAATCCCTACGAGTATACTCAAGTCTCGGTTGATTACGCCTTGCTGGTATTTTTCCACCCTTAACCATGACCTCAAAAAGACCATGTCTTTGATGCGCGCAAAAGCGTATGCACAAAGTTTCAGTACAATAAGATGTACCTTTTAAACCTTTAACACGCGTTTGAGTTAAATTGCAAGTGCACAATTATATCAAAGTAGTATTTTAGGTATCGATCCACAGGGAGTACGATAAAACTTAGTTCAAACTTTAGTAATAAATTTCAGAAAATAAAATAAAGTAAAGTGCAATAAAAGTAAATTGGGGGGTTTGTTCTAACAATTCCTAAAGTTGGGTTCAATACCCAAAAGAAAGGAGTTTGAAATAATAATTGTAAATAAAAGTAAAAGAAGGGAATTGGTTTGCTTTCAAGATTTAGAGATCTAGGGGTCTTTGGTCTACAATTCCTTGCTAACTCTATTAATTCGGTATTTGTTTGAATTCATGTATGATTTGACGAGGTTTCTAACCTAATATGTTATTAAGGGTTACTTTCGTAAATTAATAACGTGCCTAGGTAACTCGAACTTCTCAATGAAGTTCCCCACCCTAGCTACCTAGACTTATAAGCTCTTGTTAGTCTCTCCTCTCCTCAAATATTGGTACTTCGCAATTAAGTCCATCATACCAATACCCAATTTGAATTGAGATGTCCTAATTAGGGTTTGACTTCACGATTAGGTTCTTCACCAAATTCCTAACCTTAATTTCTATAGTTCCGGCTTAGATTAAATTGGTTACAATCTTAACCTAAACCTAAGGTATTTGCATTCATAGTTTGGTACTATTCTATTGATCACAGTTAATTTTGGTTCTTTCGAATTCAAAACGGGATACTACAATTGAAGTACTAATTATGTAATTAACACAAATTATTAAATCACAGAAATTAACATCAAATCTCATAAAACAATCATAATAAAAACAAATAACCGAATAAAATAGAATTAAACAAGTTCATGCATTGACCTAAACCCCTAGAGAGAGATCTACTCCTTCATGGAGAGATCCATTACAAAAATTGGCAAAAGTAAGAAGAAATGAAATAAAGAAATGATTACACCCTTTATTTGATCAAAGCCCTCAATCTTGCCGACTTCTTGCTCAGGAAACCCTTCTTCTCCTTGCTTGAAAGCTTTCCTTACTTCAGAATTTATCGCTATGTGTGTAGAGAGAATGAAAGAATGAATGGGAAGAGATAGAGAGATGAGATAGAGAGGAGATGTAAAGAGATGAGTGTGGATCATCAGAGATCATCTAAGATGAGATGAGATCCCCTCTTTTATAGCCAAGGATCATGTCCAATTAAGAGCCTAGGAAGTGGAGTTAGTGGGTGTTATATTTGGATTATTTTTCAGGATTGTCTTGTCTACATATGGCTGTCAAAACGCGTCCATGATGCACCAAAAATAGAAAAACTGTCAAAAACGTGCAATTTTGGCTTTCTGCGGGTCCAGTGCGGGTTCTCCGAGCCGCACTGCGGGTGGGCTGATCCGCACTGAGAAAAATTTTAGTTTTTAGTTTCTTATGTTGTAGATCTTCTCGCTAGCTTTCTAAAAAGTGGTCATAAGCCTTAATCGGAGTTACGAGTCAAAAGTTATGACCATTTTAAGTTCAGACTCTATTTTTGGCTGACTGCTACAGTGCGTCCGCACTGCAATCCGCATTGCTACAATACCATCCGCACTGGGATCCGCACTGCTACAGTATCATCCGCGCTGGGATCCGCACTGCGTCTTCACTATCCGCACTGCGGATGCATCGAGATCCGCACTAGGCTCGGACTTTTCCTATGCGACCAGAGTGCAGCTGCATCGAGATCCGTGCATCCGCACGGATTTTGATGTATAGCTTATTATACCTTTTTAAAATTGGCGCGCGTCCAGAAATCCATCTAAGTACTTATTTTGGCCATATTCCAAACCGTGTGTTCGCAATGGACATTTTTCTTCGGTTTTGCACGGATTTTGATGTATAGCTTATTATACCTTTTTAAAATTGGCGCGCGTCCAGAAATCCATCTATGTACTTATTTTGCCCATATTCCAAACCGTGTGTTCGCAGTGGGCATTTTTCTTCGATTTCTCTTCATTTTTCTTCATTTCCTGTAAGTTAAAACCAAGCAAACGCAGTAACTTGATCCTAGGTGTAATCTATTCACTTTATATTCAAAATACAAGATATTTGGTGTTATTTCGTGATAAAAATCAGATCGAATATGTATATAATTTAGGCCTATCAGTCTTCCACGGTAAGGAATTACAGTCATGTTCCTTCCTTTTTCAATTCGCTTTTGCAATAACTTAGTTACCCTGTCGGACCACACCTGACCATGTTGACATGACATTTGAGCTTTGTTACATCGTTCAA
Source organism: Carex pumila (assembly GCA_033356055.1). Lineage (NCBI taxonomy): Eukaryota > Viridiplantae > Streptophyta > Magnoliopsida > Poales > Cyperaceae > Carex > Carex pumila. Next base: position 141,007 of record JARJHM010000252.1, read on the forward strand.
AAAATCATTTATTCAACTTATAGAACGTGTCCTCCACGACCGCTGCAACCGGTAATCGCCGACTAATTTTGAACACGGCATTCAGTGACTTTGACCCATTTGTTGTCATTATCCCCCATCAGTGGCCTCCGTCCAAAGCTTTATATAACTTCTCTGGACATGGAAGCTCGTCTTCATCGTTAGGGTTCCTCTTACCCACCTTGTTAAGATAGTCGATAGCCTGCGGACAACCAATTTCAAAGTCTTATAACATCTCTTGCAACCTCCTAGGTTTGCATTTGTTCACTCCAGCTATGAATCTGTCGCTAACCTCTCTCTTACGGCCTACGTGCTTGTAGAGATTTTCGGCGACATGTTGGGAGCAATACCGATGCACACATTGATCGGTAGACTCATCCCATCCGAGATTTGGATCCTGAAACACGTCTTTAATTCCCAAATGTCTATCCGATATGACACAGAAGAATCGATTATCTCCAATTACTTCCAACCTTAACCATCTCATAAAAAAACCCCAGTTGTCAGCGCTTTCTTTCTCCACAATTGCAAAAGCCACTGTACCCAACTAATTTATAAATCTCATTCACAAGATAATCAAAACTGTGGTCCACGGTTAGCGGTAATGAGTATTTAGCTCGGGTACTGTAATGGACCCCGTCATCATTATATTGGATTTCCCCTCCAATATACATTTTCACACAAATAGTTGTCATTTCTAATTTCGATTGGTCTGGCAATTTCAAAAATAACAACATATAAGTAATTAAAATTTGTGTTGCCATTAGTAAAAATATTCTACACAATTTTCAATAATTATTCTACACTATTTTGGAATTTAAAGAAAATAAAATTACCTCAATCGAAAACCGATTGATCTGATTGTTAGAGCTCCGTAAGGAATCCGAAAAGCAAAAAGTTCCTAAAACAATTCTAAATCATTTCAGAATTAATCAAAATTATTTCAGAATTAAAAAATTATTTTAGAATTAGTAAAACTTTTAAAATTATTCTGCAGCATTTTTTATTTTTTTTTCAATTAATATGACAATATTCAGAATTTAAATAATTTCACATTAAATAGTTACATATTTAAATAATTACAAATTAAATACTTCTAAATTTAAATTACAAACAAATGAAATTAAAATTATAAATAAATAAAATCAAAATTATAAATAAATAAAATCAAAATTATAAATAAATAAAGAAAATTAAAATTATAAATAAATAAAGAAAATTAAAATTATAAATAGATAAAGAAAATTAAAATTATAAATAAATAAAGAAAATTAAAATTATAAATAAATAAAGAAAATTAAAATTATAAATAAATAAATAAAATTAGAATTATAAATAAATAAAGAAAATTAAAATTATAAATAAATAAAGAAAATTAAAATTATAAATAAATAAAGAAAATTAAAATTATAAATTACAAATAAATAAAATTAAAATTATATATTAATTAAATTTAAAATATAAATAAATGAAATTAAAATTGTAAATTAATTAAATTTAAAATATAAATAAATTAAATTAAATTATAAATTAAAACTTACTGTGAGAGAGCGCACCTGGTGAAAGCAACGACACTCTGCGGTTTTAATAGAGAATTCAATAGAATTCCGGAAATAGAGAATTACCGAAATTTTTTTTTCCGGAAATGGCCTAAAACCGGAAAAAAATTTCCGGAATTTCTCTGTTTCCGGAAAAAAAATTTCCTGTTTTAGATGCCATTTCCGGAAAATTTTTTTCCGGAAAGGATACATTTCGAAAAAATCCGGCAATCCGGATATATTTTGAAATTTTATATTAAATTTGAATATTAATAAAAAAATTCGGGAATCTGTGCATCCTTTTTGAGTCAGATTAGTTCCAATTCTGATCGGATGGTCGAGATTTAAACCCAAACGATAGAGAGACGCTGAGGATCCAGACTCAGATCCGTCGCATAAGTGACACTGACATGCGAAGTTCGCTTCGCAATTTTCTTATTTACGCCCGTAGGCCACGCTCACGCACGCAATCAGTTCCCGTCTCCTGCTCGTGCTTGTGTCAGGTGCTTTGAGGAAAAAAAAGGGGGTTCTTTGTGCTCACAAAAGTTGGTATCGACGTTACGTGCTGATGTCCTTGCTACTCTTCGCGATTAAGCTTCTTTCTCCACTTAAAGGGTTGTCACGCGTCCTCGTACTTTCGAGGTGATTTTGAAAAGACATTTTCACTTCTTCCTCTCATACTGATACACTGCAGAAGAAACAATCTGAAAAAACAAAAATTAAGAAAAGTAAAATACACATTAATGGCAAGCGAGCTAGATGACTGGGGTTTGAGTGCCGAACAACTCGACTTGCTTGAAAAGGATGCAATTCGTCAGATATCTGCTCGCAGCTCCAATCAAAACATCAATTCTTCTCCTCTTCCCAATCGAACCGCCTCTTACCCCAATTCCCCATCCAAACCCACTTCTATCCAATCACGCATCGACAGGGTGAGCATTTGCTACATTTTTTTTATCGTCTCTTTTTATTTTTTTTGGGAATCTCATGCCTTTTTTTTTTCTCCCAAGGGTTCTTTTCAGTCTTTCATCCTCCGCAAATAAGTGATGAATATGGTTGATTTGGTATTATTTTTTTTTTTTGAGGGTTCATCAATTTTTTTTCCAATTATAAGTGCCTTGCTTCTTTCCAATAACGACAATCAACTCAAATGGGGGCCCCAAAAACTGTAATTTTGTTAGGTCTGGTGGGACATTTTATGTTTTAGCCAGAATAATGAGGATGCAAAATTACAATCTGACTCTTCATCCTGAGTAATCAGTAAATCTTGTGACCGTTTCATGTGTGTATATAACCCAGAGCACAACAAATGCTCATTTCATTCTGGTATCTGCTCTTGGTTGATTTCGAGTACTGAGCAGCATGCTAGACTTCTAGTTCTGTTTCCATGACGGATTGTATCGTTTTGATAGTTCTTTTCTTTGTTCTGGTATAAGAAATTTACATGAGGTTGGCCCCAAACTGCTTACACTGTCTGTCAGTGTACGATTATGATTTTGGAGAACAATTCTATGATCTTTCATCGTATGCAAATAAAAATAAAAGAAATCAGCACTGGTAATTGATACACCTGAGTTACTAAAGAGAAGAGCTCTTATTTTACAACTGAAACATGCAATTTGAAATATATTCTCTGTTCAGGTAGATCCTTGCTCTCCTTCTCGATTCAGGCAACCTGACATAAGTAGAAATAATGGTAATCAAATGCTTGTAACTTTGTTTTCTTTACCTTCAGTATATTTTCTTTCATTTTCTATTGTCTTTTTACTTGCTCTTAATGATACAGGCGAGATGCCTAAGATCTATGCTAGGTTATTTCTTCATGCTAGTGGTGCTATTGCTGCTAGTTTCCCTTACAACCAGGTACCATACTTTTTTTTCCCCCCCCCGTCTGGCAAGTTGCACCCACAATCTCATCAGCTCGCAGTAAAAACAACATTTTTCAAGTTTGGAACCACTCCAACTATTTTTAAGAAATTTGAAAATGATAACCAACAGTCAAGTTTCTAAACTGCCGTAGGTACGTGTTGTTCAAAATGACAAATTTTTCGGTACATTCTTAAAACCCTTTCTCCATGAAGCACAGATTTAGCTGAATCCAGCAATGCATGAAATTGTTTTGAGTGTGGAGTGTTTCTCCATCAAGCCCTAGTCATTCGTTTGTGTGGAGTGTTTCTCAATTGTGTGATGAATTGTGGGTGTTAATTGCAACCATGAGAATTTTTGTGGGAAATGCTCTTATATATGTTGTTACTTATAGTTTTCTTATGGGCTCTTGTAGTTACGTTTTCAGGACATTCGTGTTCCAATTATTTTCTTTTCTAGGTTCTGGTAGATGCATTTCGCAAGATCCCTAAGGCTACATGGAATAAAGAACAAAAGTAAGGTTTAATTACATGTTTTTTTTTTGTTATACTTGGTAGTTTTCGCTGACATTTTATATGATTTTTAGTGCTAAAAGAGTTTATTAAAATAGTCTGTTTCATAACCAAGCAAGCCACACAATTTTTCTTTTTGAATTAATGAACTTAAATTTGTCTTCACAATTTTGGTTTCCCAATCGTTTGTCTTCTTCTGTGCCACATGGATTTTAACTCACTGTGTTTTTTGGATTTAGATTTTATTCTATATTACCCTCTGTTGTAACCATGAATTAAACAGGCTATGGATGTTCCCTTCTTCCTCTTTACAAGCAGCTGAAGAAGTTCTCAGTGCCATCTCTGGTGCTATAGTTGAGGTTATTGTTATTGCTATGAGGTGTTTTGGCATCACAAATTTCCACAACTGCAATTTTGTTAATTTAAAATTTATTACCCTGAATGACAAACCCGAGCTGTTGATATTGATCTATAGCAATTTGTGCATGTCGAAAGTCATTAAAATATTTTATTTAGTGTTGTACAATTTGAAGAAAATAAAAACTCTATATTCATTTTGATCTATTTTATTAATTCAATTTTCTCTTCTTGAGCCTGTACAAATGGCAGCTTTCGAACTTTTAGGATTTTTAATGTGTAGACATCTTATTCATTGAGACCAAGATAAATGGTCTGGGATTGCTGTTGGGCATCTGAATTTCAAACTATCACTGCCAAAGGGAAATTGTGGCATCAGGACGATCATCTATTATGATGATCGTATTTACTTTTGCTATTATTTTTCTTATTATGAGACATAATTTGATATCTACCACTCATTTGCCAACATATGCATAACATCGTATTCCTTTAAGAAGGTTACTGGGGTAATTTTTCTTAAAATGATTTTTGAGAGGAGTCCATTTGTCATGTTTCTCATGATCTAGATCAGTATTTTGGGTGACACATATTAATTTATGAGGTCACTAATTTTTATTTGTTATTATATAATTAAAGCCTGTTCTAATTCTGGTTAGGTTCGATTGTTTGTAGGTGAATAAGTTGGAACCACTTGTTCAACGTGCACTTAATACTGCATCTTCAGTTAAGGATCTGAGAGGTACGTTCTTTTAACCAAACTGAGCCCTTCATGTGTTTTATTTTGAAGGTTGGAGGGGATTACCTACTGACTGAAAAGAAATGTTAAATATAAATAGCAAGTTTTATTTACAAGACGACTGTTTTTAACTTAATTTTATATATAAAATTAACTGATGTTTTCGCTTAGGCTATTTTTTCACTGCCAAGTGAATATCTCTAGTTACTTAATTAGTCTTCTATGGATTCAATTAACCCCAACATAAAGCTCCAGTTAAATTGTTGATGCAACCAAAGACCATCACAGACATATTCATCAAAAAAGAAAAGGGAAATTGACAAGACCATTGTCAGTCAAGACTACACAATTTATACAAGTTACTGATGTAAAGCTCCTTGAAAAGATCTATATGTCAGGATGCCGTCCCATGTTGAATCAAAGCTCCTTGATTTCCAGAAAGAAGGTGTCAGGTACATGTTTCCCAATTTGGTTGAACAGATTGTTACAGAGATTTTGTACTACTGGTTCACAGATATGCATTGAAGCCGCAAATGATCATTAATGTGCAATTAAGCCACAATTCAATCCAATTTATTTTGTTCTTTTTCTTTTGTGAAAATCCACTATGATAGTGCAACTTCAAATCTACTCAGGTTTGCATTGCAGCATGGTGGAAGAGTTTTAATAGCAGATGAGATGGGTCTGGGAAAGACCTTACAGGTAATATAAGAAATGATAAAGAAATAAAAAGAAATAAAGGAATACTTAAATGAAGTACCTTTTGTTAAGCTGGGTTTGAATAGAATCGGATAGAATTTTTCATTAAAATCGAAATAAGCTGAACTTTGTCTGTTTGCACTTGCAGGCATGGTGCCCATACTGGTTTTAATATAATGTCAAATTGTGTGATTTTCATCATGGGCCAGAAGTTCTTAAAAAAATCTGGACAAGGACATATATATGTATTTTTTTAATAATTTGATAATATTTGAATTATAGGCTATTGCTATAGCTGCTTGCCTTAATGACACCTGGCCAGTGCTTGTTATTTCACCTTCTTCCTTGCGTTTACATTGGGCTTCGGTTAGCATCTTTCTCTATTCCTTTTTAAGGAAGGTCTACAAATATGGTGTACTTTTGTGCACCTAACATCCAATGCAAGGTGCATAACTGCCTATCCATGAAAAAAGTCTGATGCAGTATACTTGAGTACTTTGTACCCATCTTTCTTTCAGAATTACCCTTTTGCTGCCTGCTTTCAAAGAGGGCATAATAGTAGTTTGGGCAACTTTGAAGAGTTAACTTACAAATAACCAGGAAATGCGGCAATAAGTTGTAAATAGATGTTTTGAGGTTTTGTGAAGGTCAAAATATAAAAATTTGCTGTACATGTCATGATTAATTTGCTCAATGCTCTTTGTATTTATTTGTTTATTGTTCTGATAGGCAATACAACAATGGCTTAATATCCCGTCATCAGATATCCTGGTATGCTCAATATTTTATACTTCCCTCTTGTTATCAAATTGACACACGTAAAACAAAAAATGGCCAATTTTGCATCTGAAGTCAAGTTTCTGAGCTGTCTTGCAATTGTGTAAATCAATACCAATACTAGTTTAGCTTGATGGGAGGTTAATATTAGACCAAGTTAACAGTTCAGTGCCATGTGCAAATATCTCAAAAATTATTTTCCGGTTGGCTTTATATATAAAATACTGGGTTATTTTCTTACCAAAAAGGCATTGTCAATTTGTTGTATATGTTGCCCTCAATACCAATTAGTCAGATGGAAGAACCGATGGTTTGGTTGTTACAATCAGGGTTGTTCACAAGACAAAATAAAATCAGTGCACAATCGATGTTGAAATCCTACAAGTACACAAAGCATTGAATCACGTTTATACTTCTTTGCCTGTGCTTGTGTGGAACAGGTAGTGATGCCGCAATCAGGGGGCTCAAACAAGTTGGGATTCAGGCTGGTGTTCTCAAGTTCCAGAAAAGAAATTTATTTGGATGGTGTTTTCAACATCATTTCATATGATGTAGTGCCCAAGTTGAGTGAAACTCTTCTTAAATGCCACTTCAAGGTAAATTTAAAATTTCAATTACACAACCTAAGCTGTTTCAAATCCTGGGAAAAAACACATGCCAATATTTGTAATTTAAAATATATATATATATATATATAGAGAGAGAGAGAGAGAGAGAGAGAGAGTGACTAATGTGCATTCGAATGTATATGGGCTGAAATACACACGGTCCAAATTCGACTTTTCAAAATCCAAACGGTCAATCCGAACCGTTTATCTTGTTTTTCGTATTAATATGTGCTTGGAGACCAAATTTTACATTTTTCTGAATTTCTTTACTATTTATTAAGTATTTTACAAAATTGTTGATCCAACGGTGGCTTAACAAAACAGTAAAATCAGCAGCCACCGTTGGATCAACAATTTTGTAAAATACTTAATAAATAGTAAAAAAATTCAGAAAAATGTAAAATTTGGTCTCCAAGCACATATTAATATGGAGAACAAGATGAATGGTTTGGATCGACCGTTTGGATTTTGAAAAGTCGAATTTGGACCGTATGTATTTCGGCCCATATACATTGGAATGCACATTAGTCACTCTCTCTCTCTCTCTCTCTATATATATATATATATATATATCGGCTACTGTTTGGCTGGCCTGGTACTTGTAGTGCTATTACTGCGGTGCAATTACTGATACAATAGAAGATTGACAGTAAAAAATGAAAATAAGCAAACAAAAAATCAATTATAAATAACAGGAGAATTCAAGGAAGCATAGGATGTACAGGTACGCTACCAAATGAATAGTATTGATTACTGAACCAGATCATGCGTGCATGCATCTGTATTTTTGTAGATGGAGTGCATGGTTTTATAACTTACATATTTTTGTTATCTAGACGGTGATTGCAGATGAATCACATTTTTTAAAGAATGCTCAAGCAAAGAGAACAACTGCTGCCGTTCCCATTTTAAAGGTTTGGCCCGTGAATTTAAAGAGAATAAAACTAACAGTTTGACTATATTATAATTTTAATTTGATAGTGATTGCAGAAAGCAGAGCATGCTATTTTGCTCAGTGGAACTCCAGCTCTTTCGCGTCCAATTGAGCTGTTTAAGCAGGTTTTTAACATCCCTTTTCCAATCCATTTTTCTATATCTCTCTTTTTACGGTGCCTGCTATTGGGATTATGCTTTTCCTGTTTTATGAGGGGGTGGTGTCAATTTGTCCACACTGGACACCAATATATCATTATATATCTGTTTTAAGCTGTTGGGAGGTCAGGAGTGATGTTTCCGTTTCCCCATCCAAAATCTGTGTGCGTGTCTTGGGCACATCATTTGTGTAGATAAATAGTGCCTGATATGTATTCAATTATTAAATATGATATGGCAAGTTCACAAATCATGTATTTATTTTGCAAAACATACCTTCCGTCTCACAGAATGGTATATTTTTTTTATTTATCATAAAAACAGCTGGAGGCATTGTATCCTGAAGTGTATAAGAATGTGCATGAATACGGCAACAGATATTGCAAGGGGGTAAGTAACTGTAATCTTGTCCCAGCTATTACTGGTTCCTTTTCTTTCTCTCTTTATCAAATATTACGAAAAAGGGTCTTCTGTTGTATCTCTGGAAAACCTGAAATATCCTACATCCCTTTACAAAGTATAGAGACATCTCATTTACCATTCTTTTACTTTAAATTATTTCAAAGAAAACAAAACCCGACTATGAAGGTATTATAGAGGTTACTTGAATTTCTCTTGTTAAAATTCTTGCTCAGGGGCATTTTGGAATGTATCAAGGGGCAAGTAACCATGATGAGTTGCATAATTTAATGAAAGCAACTGTGATGATACGACGGATGAAAAAAGATGTTCTTACTCAGCTACCCATGAAGCGTCGCCAACAGGTTACTTTTCCACTTACACTCTTCAAACCCCTGTAGTAAGTTTGCTTGTTCTCCATGAGTCTTTTCTCTTTTATTCTTAACCTCTGGTTTTCTTGGTAGTATATCCAAACTATACAAGTGTTCTCAATTGCTTTCTTATTTCTGTATTTCTGATGGAGAATGCAGTTATGAACATTTCTGAAAAAGTTGGTAAAATGCAGAAATTAGCACACACATGAAGGAATTGATATACTTACTTTTCTGGTTCTGCATGACATTTTGAGGGGATTGCGCAGACATTTATCCTATTATCTATATATAAAAATCAAATATAAGCAAATCTGCAATTATCTAAAATTCAGCGTAGTTAAGTTCAGACCATACTGTTAGATGCTATTATATAAAGGTATTTATGGACTTTGTACTCACCTTTTCAGGTCTTTTTAGAACTGAATGAGAAAGACATGAAACAAATCAGGGCTCTGTTTCTTGAGGTAATATCTCTCTTTGAAAGCTTGGCAGAGGCTGCAAAGGGTTACTCTCTCTCTCTCTCTCTCTCTCTGTGCAACATTTGTACTTGAATGTTAAACTAAGTTTTGTTCTTTATTGACCAGTTGGAGGCTGTTAAGCTGAGCATAGAGTCTGGTGACTCTGAAGAGAAGATTGCTTCTCTCAGACTTACACAAAGGAGTCTCATCAATAAGGTAATTCCACACATACGCCTATGGTGTTACAATTTTGTGGCTTCAGTAAAATTCCACCTTCAAAAGAAGTAGTTACTATAATGTACCTCAGTCTGGTCGTTGCCGTTGTTTATATTGGTTAACTACTTTAACCATTTTGCACTTTTCTTCTTTTCTGTAGTTTTCTGATTACTGGTGCTCATTGGATTAGATATATATGCAGTCTAATTAACAACAATTTTTGTTTGAGTGAGATTAAGAGCAAATTTGGATACTTCCAAATTTCATTTTATGTTAATGTTGCAATTCAAGCATAAAGGAGATATTCAAAGTTGTACAAATTATTTAGGAATTAAGTTTATGAGTCATACAATGAAGCTTTGAGACATAGAAGTGGCATACAATTAAGTTTATGGCGTCCTATGTGACATAGAAGTCTTACAAAAGCTCAAATGCAAGTTCTATCAGGCTTGCGATGTTATATGGTGCAAAATATTTGAATACTGAAAGACAACACGTTCAGAAGATAAGTGTAACAGAGATGCGTTTGTTGCGGTGGAGCTGTGGTCATACAAGACGAGACCGAATTAGAAATGATGATATATGTGACAAATTGGGAGTAGCACCGATTGAAGGATGCTCGTCCTACTTAAATTATAAGCCGCACAGAAAAGAGAGTAGCACCGATTGAAGGCAGAGGTCGACCACGATTGATATGGGACGAAGCAGTGAAAAGGGACTTGAAGGAGTGGAATGTAGCCAAAAAGTTGGTTTCGGATAGAAGCGTGTGGGAGTTAGCCATCTATGTACCAGAACCATGACCTGGGAAATATTGTTTAGGGATTGCTTAGGGGTAGTATTATAGGCGTAAGGTCATAGGACTAGTGATTTGGGGTAAAGGACGTAGAGCTTAGGACTTTGATCCTACGATCTATAGTGTAGGCATAATATAGTTAGTATTAGTATTATTGCTATTATTATTGATACCATTATTACTATTAGTATTACTACTACTACTATTATTATTTTTATTACTATTTTATTACTATCTACCTTGACTTTATGATTATGATTCGTTTTCATTTCTAGCGTACCCCAACTTATTTGGGATTAAAGGCTTGGTTGTTGTTGTTAAAGTTTCAATTCAAAACATGAGACATTAGTTTTTTACTTCTTAAATATGAATCCTGAACATTCAACAGTTACAGATAACCACCTTAGTTGGAAATTTCTTGTCCTTAGTTATTAATTGATATTTTTTAAATATTAGATATATATCAACTCAGCTGAGGCCAAAATTCCTGCTGTCTTGGATTACTTGGGGACTGTCATTGAGGTAGTATTCTTTGCATCTCTTGTCCATTTTGTGACCATCTTTTTTTTTGGTTCTGAACTGCTTTTTTAGCTCAATATAAATTACACCATATTTGATTTCACTTTTTTCTTTAAAAAAAAAATGTGGGAATTAATGTGATGTTGATTGAGAGCCTAGGGTTTGGGGTTTACACTTGCACGAGAACTTGTGTCTATTTGCCTGGAGAGTTAGTGGGAGGTAGGGAGATTGACTTAGCTTGCCTTAATATTATATCCTCTTTTGGCGTCTTCCCACGTTTGATATTATATGGCCTGTATCTTTTGTGGCAGCTGCCGTTTTCATGCCAGTGTACTTTCTCTTTGCTGCTGCTTGTAGTACATTTTTTCCCATGTACCAATTTTTGCTAGCAGTAAAATTTTGTTCTTAAATTTAACTTATTTTGTAGGCTGAGTGCAAGTTTTTGATTTTTGCACATCACCAACCAATGATGGACGCCATCCATCAATTTCTCCAGGTAATTCATCTAAATTATCTGCTTGTACAATCTAAAGTCTAAACTCATGTCAACTGTTAATTGTGATCTTCTTTTCTTCCCCTTTTCTTTTTCCAAATTTATTATATTTTATTAGAAAAAGAAAGTTGGTTGCATAAGAATAGATGGTAGTACACCAGCATCTACAAGGCAAGCGCTTGTCAATGATTTCCAAGACAAAGAGGACATCAAGGCTGCTGTTGTGAGTAATTTATTTATGTAATTTTAACATTTATAATGAGCCACTTTACAAATTTAATATATCTTTTCCACTACAAAGGAATATATTATATAAGCATGTACCTATAGGAATTAGGACACAGATCACTTTGCAAGCAGAAGTAAAAGCTATTGAAGGAATTATCCTGTCTTTTCTTCAAAAGATGCACAAATTACTAACCCACACACGCATACATGCACACAAAATGAGGAAGAAGGGTGGCACAGTCTGAGCATCTTGCAAGAAATCAGGAGTGATAGGGTGTGCTCTGTACCTGCCCTTTATACTTATTTAGGCCTGTCTGATTTTGGGATATGGATATATTTGCTTTTGGCAGTATGCACACATATGTGCGTCAAGGTTTTTAAGTGCTCAATGTTTATTCTTGGTACAAGTGCAAAATCTTAGCTCCCACCCCCCCGTGGTTTGCTATTCTCAGATTGTTTGAGGGTCTGATTGCAAAAAAATAATTTGAACTAGGAAATTTGAGGCATATTTTTTTAATGGTTTCTTTGGCTAAATGAGCCAAGTTGAATTTATTTTTTGGTGTGTAGCTGTCGATAAAAGCTGGAGGGGTAGGGTTGACGCTAACAGCTGCAAGCACGGTGATATTTGCCGAGCTGTCATGGACACCAGGAGACATCATTCAAGCTGAAGATCGTGCTCACCGCATTGGTCAGGTACACCGTGTGACTAGTAACTAACCTTTTGATTTTCTTTTGTACTCTCTCTCTCTCTCTCTCCAAAGTCCTTATCTTTCTCTGATTATAGGTGTCTTCTGTGAACATATATTATTTGCTGGCAAATGACACTGTTGATGACATCATTTGGTTTGTTCCCATCTCTCTTAAAATTAGTTCACCTAGCGCGAGTCTCTCTTTTGTAGAATAAACTTTAAATCTTGTTTCCTCTTTTCAGGGATGTTGTACAAAGCAAGCTTGAGAATTTGGGGCAGGTCCTCTCTCTCTCTCTCTCTCTCCCTCTCCCCTGTCACTTCCTCTTTCTCTCTCTCTCTAGATGACCTACACATCAGTGCACATTGCAAATTAAAGAATATAAACCCGATACTCTTTGTTGTGAAGGTTCTTTGGTATAAAAAAAAATTGAGCTAATTGATGATCATAAAATTTGTTCCCATCACTAGATATTTTTCGTGGCCTATGATAAATTTTCAAGCTGTTATTGTAACCTTTAATACTTGATTTGCTCTACTTAATGTTTTTGTTTTATAAAGTAGATGTTGGATGGGCAAGAAAAAACTCTAGATGTCTCGATTGGTCAAACAAGCAATTTTGGTCGAGCAGTCAATTCAGGCAAGACAAGTGGCAGCCCTTCAAAGGCCAATGTGACAAGTGGCAGCCCATCAAAGGCCAATGTTGACAAGACATTGAGAAGCCCCTCAAAGCAGGGAACTTTAGACTCCTTCCTCATCAAACGGTGTCTCAGTCCTGACACCAAAGAAGATCATCCCAAAGTCAAGAACCCTAGATTTTAATTCAGGTTCTTTATCAATATATCAGTGTATTATTTTCTTTATCCCTGTATTTTGGAACATAACAATGGAAGGGCAGGGAAATGTATATCCTGTTAGTGTAATATATCTAGAAACATGTTTTTAGTGATACCTTGATTAATGTTAGGCTTTGTTGGTTGGTTCCATATCAAAAGCACCTTTATACTACCTGATAAAATACTGAATAGTGTGACAAAAGAAGAATTTACAGGTTCAGGAGCCTTGCAAAATCTGGACACAAAATGAAACCACAAATTTATATTATTGTATGCCAGTGCGGCTCCAATTGATGTTAAAATATATAGCTCCAGGCTGGTCGTAGTAGTATTTGGCATGGACAATTTGATATTATTGTAAGAATGATGGAAAGGGGTTGGAAATGTGTCTACGCCGATCTGTATTTATCCTATTTCTATTACAACTTGCCCTCCATGGCTCCATGCTCTACTATTCATTTTTTATCTAGTAAATTATTCACTTGTCTATCCAGTTGCTTTGCGAAATGAGTTGATTTTTAATTCTCAGTGACACCTCCCGAACAAATATTCATGCAACGCACGGTTCATATGTAATATTATTTAAACTCTATAGTCCATGAGGAATGTGAATTATAAACTTTGTGAAAAATTTCACCCGATCTGCTGAGTATTAGATCGAATTCAATTTGATGTTCAGTTGGAGTCATTAGATCCTGTATCAAAATTCATGTATCCATATAAATTTTGATACTATTTATGTTATCAAAATCAGATCGAACATTGATCCTGTAATTAATATAAATCATTAGTTTTTTTTTATAATAATAGTATTTGATATCGTACATATCTCTTACCTTAAATGTCAATTGAAGTAATATTTTGTGCATATAACTTAATTTGAACAAATTTCGTGATCTAAATAATTCAAGAGGAGAGTTCAAATGCACCCTATCCTTTTTCTCTGTTTTCAAAGTTCGAATAGTCAATCCGAATCGTTAGATGCGATTTATATATTAAGATGTGCTTGGAGACCAAATTTTATATTTTTTGGAATTTGTTTACTACATATTAAGCCACTTTGAAAAATCGCTGATCTAATGGTTGAGAAAATGTAAAATCAGTGATTTTCAAAGTGGCTTAATAAATAGTAAAAAAATTTCAAAAAATATAAAATTTGGTCTCCAAGCACATCTTAATATATAGATCGCATCTAACGGTTTGGATTGACTATTCGAACTTTGAAAACAGAGAAAAATAATTTGAAATATATGATGCATTTGGGTGCATTTGAACCCTCCTCATAATTCAAATGATAATATTTATATATTTTGCTAATTCAAATTGTACACACTAGCTTTTTTTTTTATGATTTATTATATAAATCAACAAAGTGACAATTTTCTTAATTATTTTCAAATCGGATTAGTGCACACCATTGTGTCAGTGGTATATCAAGTTTTGTCAGTATAATACTTAAAACTGATACTATACTTATGCTGATTGCAAAGATTTTAAGCCAATACTTTTTTTGTATGACCTACTTTATAATACAACACAAGCATGTACAAATTAAAAACAAACGTAAATTCTGATAGAGTTAAATTGTAAATTTCATAATTACACGATAAAATAATGTTACATGCATGCACGGTGAAAATAAACATACGAGCATATAAGTCGCATATTTTTTTTCTAATAAAAAAGAAAAAGTTTTTGTAATATATAAAAATTATTCACTTGCTCATAAAATGAATTGTTTTGCATCGGCAATATATTGTTACATCGTATTTGGTCTTAAAATTAAAAAAAAAATTAAGGAGTCTAATAATTGTCTCTCAAATAAATTTTTGAGCACACTCCACATAAGGAGGACGGAGAAAAAAATATCTTTTCTATCAAAAGTAGGATTCGTATATCAACCAAAGTACTACTTGTTCTTTCTTCTAGAAAAATGAAATATGACTTGACTCTAAATGTCTTTTGAGAGCCCATCCACTAGTCTTCTGCACAACTTTTATTTCTAATGCTCATATCCAAGTTTTTAAAGCTATACTTATAAGCAAGATTTTAAATTTTTATTTTCAAACATTTAAATCCTAAATTTAATTAATTTTAATTCTTAACTATTTTTGTCTTCAAGTAATAAAATAAATAAATACAGATTCCTTTCATCAATTTTTTTTTTATAACTTTTTATTTCTAAAAATAAAATGTTGGTTGCTTCAATCCGCCGTAATCTACGTGATTTAAAAAATCAGCAATCATATGAGGCCCAGACTAATAAATTGAAATTAGTTAAGTCATTAACAATTTAATCATGATTCATGAATCATGATTAACAAACAGGTCGGGTGATGCTGATGCTTCACCACCAGTGGATTCATTGTGGCGATTGCCAAATTACTCGTGTATTATTTAGTAGTTTTTCAGAGCAAATGAATAGAGGATCATGTGAATTATAACGACATATTGGATTTAAATTATGTAGAAAATATACAAATATACAGCACATGGTATATTAGCATTAATAGTTCACAGTATTAATAAGAACATAATGAATTTACACGACAAGATATACTAGATAAGAAACATCCGAACTAACAGAAGGATCAAATGGCCATTTTAGGCGGCTACTTTTAGTAATGATTTCGTTCGTTCATATTTAAAAAGTAAACTCAGAACGCTTTTTAAAATGGAAAAAACCAAACAAAACTGCATTAGAGAAAAGACAAACTTTTCTTTTAAATGATTGTTAGTTTTTTTTTTTTGTCAAATGCTTGGTAGATTTGTCGGTTACATTCATGAATTTAGACTGAATTCAAATAAAAATAACTGAAATTAATTTTAAATTAATTATTTTTTTAAAGAAAAATGAAGATCAAACCTTCAATTTTCATACCCTTTATTATTACAACAAAAACTTTACCTATCTGAGTTTCGAATTCATGATTTCTCGCATGAACTAGACCATGTGTCTTGCCACTAAATCAAAAATTAGTTCTTGATTTTAAATTAATTTTTAAAATTTTGTACCCATGTAATTACTTTTGATTGCTTTTATCGTTTAAAATTAAAAAAATTACCATACATTCTATAAACTAATTTCTGAGATGAATGAGTGAATAAGAATTAATATTTTTTTATAATAGGACGGTTTGCAAATAATTTTATTAAAAAATTCTATTTATGAAATCGTCATACAACTCTAAAATACAAATAACATTATCACATAAAATTAGAAGTTCAAAACTAAAATTGAATTAAAGGCGTTCATTTCACTTGTTTTATAACTAAACTTCAAAACCCATCTCTATTGAAAGTGAAGAGAATAAAGAAAGTTAGTTGAGTGGTACATTTATTCACATTGAAAACCACAGAGAAACTTCCCTCTCTTGCATGGTACCTTCTAGTATATAAACAGAAGCAAGGAAAACCCATTTGAGAAACCCCTCAACCCCACAAAGAAAACCTTAAAAAAAAGAAAGAAAGAAGCGCATGTTAAGCTTTTTCTCCATGTTAACTTGTCTCCTATTCTACACCCGATTAATGATCTTCATGCTGTTTCCAGACCAGCTTGTTGGGATAATAGATGTTTGATTTGTTTGCCCCTTTATGGATTAATTCAAGCACACAATTAATCGATGGCAGAGAATTAAATATACGCTAGTATCCACCTCAAGCCGTTCGAGAAATAGCATGGAGATCATTGATTGATTGTAGAGCGGAGGCGGATGTTAGCATAAATGTCAAGGCAAGGTGATCATAATAATACCCAGACCGGACCGGTTCAGGTTCTTTCCGATTTGCGCTTTTAATTTATATTTTACAATAATCACTTATTCAGGAACTACTTGGTGTAAGCAAATAGCTTTTATATTTGGGTATTGCTATTATATACTCACAATATACTTTCGAGTAGGTAACTTTATTAGAATAATTTTCTTGAGTTAGGCTATTATGCTTTATGAAGTAGAACAATTTTCTTGAGTTAGGCTATTATGCTTTAGGGTGTGATATACTCATATCTTCGTTTATGAAGTTCAAAAGATTGATTTAGACCGTTTAATATAATTTTCATAATAAAATGTGTTTGGAGATCAAATTTTACATTTTATGATTTTTCTTTTTTTAGAAAATTGTTGGTTTTCATAAAATTATGAACCATAAAAAAATATTGATTTTCAAAAATTCTAAAAGAATAGTAAAAATATTCAAAATAATGAAAATTTTGGTCTCCCAACACAAGTTAATATGGAGATCATGTTGAACGAATGAAATCGACTATTTGAGCTTTAAAATCACAAAATATAAATGTAAAGTCATAAAGTAAAATATATCATTCACTTCTTACATCTCAGTATCCGAACTCCAATTTTCTTATTTATCACCAAACAAAAAATAAGTTTCCTATTTTGCTGGTATAACAAATTTTAGGACTATATATTGTAGATAATAATACTTATGATAGAAGAGAAAGGGCCGAAATTTTATTTATATCATTTAAAAAAAAAAACCACCTTAAATTATGAGAAGTTCTACATCTACCAAAGCATTCAAATCAATCTGCGGTCTCATTCTTGAGGAGCCACAAATTGGTTTGACCCCTTAAAACCTAAATATATTTAATATTATAGTGTGTTTTTTGACTTTCGGGGGGATGCCAAACCAATCTGTGGCCTCCCAAGCATGGGGCCGCAAATTGATTTAACGGCCTAGATAAATGTGGAATTTCTTTAAAATAAGAGTGTTTTGATTTATTTATTTTTAGTATAGTATAAATAAAAAATTCGGGAGAAAGGGATGGTTATATAATCATATTTTGGCTGGACCTATCAACCTGAATAAATGCCATGATAGAAGAGAAAGAGATGGTTATATAACTCGCTCGACTGAATTTTGAAATTCGAATTGAACTCGAATCAAGCTGGCGAGCTCAAAGCACGAACTAGTCATATTTTTGTTAAACCTAACCTGCACGAAACTAATTGGTTTTTATTTTCTAGCTCAATTTATTCTGGACTTCGATCCGGCAAAAAAAATATTTAAATATACGATAGAATTTTTTTGTAAAAAAGGTTGCAATGAAGAAAATTTGAACACAAACAAATATCCTTTTATCTGAGGAAGAAGGTCATGCCTGCTGTGATCGTGCTCCAGCGCAAGCCCTTTCGCCGAAAGGATGGTGTCTACATGTACTTCGAAGATAAATGAGGTTATGCGATCAAATAGTACACAGCGTGTGATCAGGAATCCAGTTGTGGTATAGCAGATCTTCAAAAGGCCATGTCATCTTTCCTTTTTGGAAAGAGACATGATAAGACTTCTAGTTGTTCTCTCCGACCCTAGAGCCAGCCGAATTCGTATCCTCTGAGATATCTCAAACTTTGCGTGACTTTATGAAATATCCCAGCCGTTTAAATACGTTCTGCACAAATCTCAACGCCCACATAATACTGACCCCCTACATCACCCTTGGATAGGCACCAGACACGTCGGTCACGCAAAAGTTGAGATATCTCAGAAGATACGCACTCGAGCCAGCCACAGGCCCACAACCCCCTCCTCCCTCTCTCTCTTCTTCCCTCCAATCCACACTCTATATTTGTTTGTTATTTTCATTACTTGTAGATCTCATTTTCTTCTCTCTTTTGCTCGGTTCTATTTCTTTGAGCAGAGAGAAAAATGAGAGAAAAGAGGGCACCGATCAGAGCTGAGAGCGTGGTATCGTTGGAGTTCAGAGCGTAGAGTCCTTATCTTTATCGAAGTGTGACGATGAGTAGATCTGGTCATCGAAGTGCGACGGTGGTCGGAAGAGCGGATCCGGTCGTGGAGCGAGATGAAAATTAAAGTACTAGAGTGATTATAAGTTCATATAAGTATGATTAGAAGAGTAGATCTAGTTAAAAAGTAAATCTAAGAATTTAGATGTTAATTAAGAGCAATTAGAGTAATTTAGAGGATTTTGTAAGAATAAATGAGTAAATTTAAAAATTAGAGTCGCTTGACTCGTTGTAAATACATTTTTTATTAATCGAATTGTTAACAAACATTTAAAGCTGTAAATTAAAAAAAAAATTAAAGACGTGTTCGATGATAAACAATATAACTACTCATGCAATAATTTATGTAAAACAATAATGAAAGCATTACATTTTTAAGAAATCCACTACATTTTAAACAAATTAAACACCCCTTTTTTAAATAAAGAGTAAGAAACACAATATGCGAATTATCTGATCATAATAAATAAAAGAAAAACAAAATCAGATGGACAAGAAAGTAGGGATTTATGTCTTGACCCTAAAGTCTAGATTCAAATTTTGACGTGATAATTATGTAATGCTATGACATTTAGATAATGGACTAGTTTAATTAAAATTCTAATCATGTTAAGTGTAAGGAAACTAATTAAAACACTTTTTTCAATGCTTATTATATATAGAGAGAGAGAGAGAGAGAGAGAGAGAGAGATAGGCTAATGTTTATCTATACTGTTTGATAAAATTGAGTAAAACAAGCTAGTGAAATCTAAACCAATAATCAAGTCTAACATGAACCATAGCTTAACGTTAAAAAATTTAACAATAATTCTAAAATAATGAACAATATAAATGAAATACAGCTTAGTTTTTGTTTCAAGCATTTCATCAAACACCTTATTGGCATTCAACTATTGTTAAATATGAATAGTTCATACATTAAATACTTGGAACCAACATACAATTCAATCATCCTATTTACGAATTTTAGAGATTAGGAAAAAAAGATCATATATGAAGGAGTTCAAAAATAAGTTTGCAGCTCACCTCTTTTTGTCGGTTACTTGCTTAGTATGAATCATTCAGACTGAATGAAAAAATTGAACGTTGTTCTTCTTCATAATTGTAGTTCGATCTCAAATCAGATGCCTCAGTTAAATCCCATTTGAGTGCTGACTTTCTCTTGATACTGATAAAATTTGATTTTTTGGTGCCCATAGAGGAAAGGTTTAAAATCAATATAATAAAATTTGATTTCGTTCCGAGTTTCTCTTCAATTTGGACAAAGAAAGATTTGAAATCCAATATTTTCATTTTTGACTATTGGAGGAAGAGTGACTTGGCGTACAGGCGATGAGAGATTTGGAACTGATTCATTTCCATTTTTCCCTCTTTTATTAGCTCCATTCTTAATTACTTTAGAAAGAATGAGTAAGAGAAAAATCAGAATTTAAGAAAAAAAATTCTCTCAGCTTTCAAAATATCAAATAATGCCCTTAGAATAGCACTCCCCCAAAAAATAGATCCACAGTTAAAAGTTAAAACAATACAATTTACTTGCATGGTACGAAAATATGTTCAAAGATCATAATAATGATCCATCATTTAAAAAATATATAAGAATGATTTGCATTCCCTAAGTGTTTCAAAATATTTATATCTAACCAATACCTATCTTAAAATAATATTAAAATGGACTCAAAAATCATAAAAAATCAACTTTGTTAGAGCTTGAGTTCTGCAATTTTTAAATCATGGTCTCACACGTAAAGAATTTTTTTTGGATAATGTCATGAAAGGCTTCTAATTGTTCTATTTGTCATAAGTTGACCTCCGAATTTTTAATTTTGACAAAATGTTCCTCCAACAATTAATTTACTACTTAATACTTTACTACTATGATCAATTTAAAATATGATATATATAATCAGAAGATTAAAATGATGATCATCTTTGTGGGAAGTTATAATATATAATAAGTGTAGGGATTTCATGACGGTGAGATGGGTGAAAAACAAAATTTTCATCCTTTTTAATCGTCTAAAACGGAACGTCTCTTTTATGCTAACTCTACTCAAACATTTATTTATACATTTTGCATACAAGACTAAAAACAATAATCTACATTTATGCAAATATATCTAAATCAAGATTCAAGATTTAGATCTCATACCTCATGTTAAATGTCAATTTAACGGTTAGAGAAAGTCGATTTTCTCTAGGTCTCTTGGAAACCTTCACACCATTGCCTCTAAGTGTTCACCTTGAACTAAACAAGGATTAATTCTAGATCTTGCTAGAGATCCACTAATCTAAACTTAGTATAAAGTTAAACCTCTTGTTAGCCTCCAAAATTAATTTCTTAATTAAATGGCTAACCTAATTAATAGATCTAGAATTAATGCAAGAGAGGGAGAGCTCTTTTGCTCTTTTATGTAGCCACCACAAAGTGAGGAGAGAGAAAAAGCTGGATGAGAGTCACATGTGGAGAGCTCTTTATATAGAGAAAAGCTAGGGCAACTTTGGACTGAATAAGACCAAATTACCCCTTCTTTTATCACATGCAATCATATGTCATTTTTGTGTGGCCAATAACACCATGGCCAATCATGCCTCATGGTGTACCTCTCAATTGCACATTTAATTCTAAATTAATTAATGTTCGGGTTATAATAACAATATAATGTACATTATTATATTTATGTGACACAATATTATGCTATGTAATATATATATTACATTTCACCAAATAATATTCTTCACATATCTTATATAATTTACACTAAGCTGTTACAACATGTAATATTTTATTTCAATATTTTATCACATGTATTTTATTTCATATCATATAAAATGTCACACACCAATAAAATAACTTTCTTGTTTCTTGTTCAGTTGGTGTGACCTTTATCGAGAATCTATGTTAAATTGGTAATGGTATAAATTATTTTATTACCATAAACTATAAGCGGTGTTCTAGCTACACATTTTAGTCACCCAATTAACATAGATGTAATGTAACCAATTTACAAAACACGGTATTATGAATAATATACAAAGTAGGGCGGTGTCATCTTTGTAATATATTTGTTTTCTAATCTCTCAAGTAAATTATAAATATATAGTTGACAGCGCTTCAACTATACTGCATGCATTTATAATTCTACTCTATCAAGGGGCCTAGCAATATCATCACTCACTATAAATGATGAGCAATGATACTATTGACATATATTTTTCTCCCGCACAAACCATATACAAAGAACTACTATTTTTATCATTACTTGCAATAAGCAATTTTTAATAGTAATTACATTATACATTTCTTATGTGAAAAAGATACAGTCTCATATCTTAGAATCCATAGACACAATGAAAACATTAATGACACAAACATAATCCATATAATGTTTCATTTGTTAGGTCTTGTTCAATATATGGAACCTTTCATACACTCGTGTTATCAAATGATAATCTTTTATCAACATTCATAGAACTATAATGTACTTTAACTAACACGACAATCCTTTTGCGGTATATTAGTGTTCCATGCTAATTATCAAGATTGTGAACATTTTAGAGTTATATGTTTATTATGATTTAGAGTTCTATGGCTCAAGACTAAGAACATCTTCTTAAACACTTCTAAAGTCAAACATTAAACTCAAGGAACAAAATATATATGACATTCAATTCATAAACTCAACATGTAAAATTAATCAACAAAAGATAACTTTTAGAACACAAAACTAACAATAACAAGATTAAAATAGTTTAGACGAACTTATGAGAATAAAATATTACATCTATGAATATGAAAGTTATTTGACTCGTTATAGATACATTTTTTTTATCAATGAAATTATATTTCAAAAATATATAATCCTTGTGGAAAGTTAGACACATTGAGACAACAAAAGAATTTTCTCATGTATAGTAACATTTTGCCTTCATTTCTTTGTATTTCTTTGTTTTTGTTTTTTTGCAAGTCGTTGATTGAAAATACAACAGATCAAATAAATGTCACAGTCTGGCTTCTTCATTGTCCGACCTATTGTCTTTACATTTTGCTTAAATGAACAAAAAATAATAATTTAGATATAAAAATTAAGAAATTTAGATTTTTCTTAAATGAACAAAAAAAATATGTAATCAATTAATCAATTTATATATAAAAATTGAAAGCTACCACAGTGCAAAATCAAATAAACGTCACATTGAGAGAAACATTTGAGACCTTGTAAATTGAAGGTCTAAATTGAAAAAAAAAATCATATTTAAAGGCCATCAAATAAGTACCACATTTCTTAAGTTAGCACTCTACAATTTTTAACTTAGTCATAAAAGTTTCACCAATTCATTGAGAGGAGTAAAACTATCAAAGCGTTGAGTGAATTACGAATTGGTCCGAGAAAACTTATACGGGGTATTAACGGATATCTGCCTCCAATTGGAGGTGTTTGGAGTACTCTAATAGCGACTCTATATAGCAAGATAATTGGATATTTATAACCCTAATACAACACTGCAATTGAAGGTGTTTGGAGGATTCTAGTAGTGTCTCCATTGTTAGTTTGTAATAATCTAGAAGTCAATAATACGATAATTTATCATAAAGCTTTGTTCATGAATTGGATGATTAATATCATTTTGTTGCCTTGAATATTATTGCATTTATGGATCATTTCGAGTTCATAACTGAAATTGTGAAACTCCATAATATAGATGATATATACTCTTAAAAGGTCACTAACCAAGGTAATTAGCAGGAACACTAATTACCGCGAAAAGGTTAGTATGTGGATTAAAAGTGTTAGTTTGTAATAATCTAGAAGTCAATAATACGATAATTTATCATAAAGCTTTGTTCATGAATTGGATGATTAATATCATTTTGTTGCCTTGAGTATTATTGCATTTATGGATCATTTCGAGTTCATGACTGAAATTGTGAAACTCCATAATATAGATGATATATACTCTTAATCTTAAAAGGTCACTGACCAAGGTAATTAGCAGGAACACTAATTACCGCTATAAGGTTAGTATGTGGATTAAAAGATGGTTAAGTTTTACAAACCACCTGACACGAGATGTCATTTTAATCACATAGATACATGTTCTAGGAACATGGTATTTGACAGACCTCGAATGAAACATTAAATAGAATTGTGTTCGTGTCATTTATGTTTTCATTCAGTGTCACGTTCTACAGTATGAGGTATTTATCGTTCCCACTGAGAAATATGTATGTGTGATTGTTATCCACCGCTGTCCGTAAAAAGCAGTCATAACGGTAGCTTTTCCATATGTATAGCTTAGCTGAGGAAGTGATAGTTTACCAAGAATACTATTTGTCCCTCGTATTTTATACGAGCTATAGCATCACTGGGCCCCTTGGTAGAGTAAGATTATCAGCGCGCGGTATGATTACAAGAGTAATCATATTTGATAATCTGCTCAAGATCAAGAAAATATTAAGTTTACAAGGATGACACACATCTACCTTGAAACTAATCTGATAGCTATGAGACAAAAGAACAGACACAAGTAAATTGTTTACTGGATCGTGGTATTGTACAGTACAGCATCATCTGTGTAATTGGATGGTCATGATGTGTTGCCAGACGCCACCCATGATTATAGAAGTTAAAACAGTTTTAACTCTATTTACCAACATAACACAGATCCTATTGGGTCACACCATATAGGAGTTAATCGGAGAATCTTATTGTGATTGATTATAAATTGGTTATGATCAATAGTAAGATGGTTATAATTAATTATACGTGTTATAATTAAATTATAAATGTTATGTAAAATAACAAGCAAAAACATTGGTTAATTTATAAACGTGTGTGACACGCTGTATAAAAGTTAACCGGTTAATTTATAAATGTGCAGGACACGTTGTATAAATTACCGAAACAACAAACCGCAAGAAAAATATATATATAATTGTTCAGAATAATTATACGAGCATTGTTTGTGTTCGGGCCGAGGGCATTCGAGTCTTTTCAGATTCGTCCTTATCCGCATGACATGTCATCGATCCTATCCAGATGACACGTCATCGATACCAAAACAAACAACCGCAGAAAAATATATATAATTGTTCAGAATAATTATACGAACATGATTTGTGTTCGGGCCGAGGGCATTCGGGTCTTTTCAGGTTCGTGCTTATCCGCATGACGTGTCATCGATCCTATCCAGATGACACGTCATCGATCTTATCCACATGTCATCATCCTTATCCATTCGATGGCATATCTTGTAAATAGGCATATGTTGAGGGGTATTTCGGTCTTTTGCGAACCTCCTCAAAAGCCTATAAATAGAGGTGGAGGGGTAGAGAGAAAAATCACTAATTCACTTGTATCGTTTCGTGCAGAATCGAATCGGTATTTTCTCTCTTTCTCGGTTTCTCTCCCAAATAGTGTTTCGGTTGAGAAAAGAAAGTTATACGTAGTTAACGTATAATCTTGCGGGTTGTTGTGGAGTATATTTACGGGATCGATGAATAGTGTTTTACCGAATTTCGCGGTATTTCAGTTTTGCTCATTGATGAAACTGAGTAACCGAAAATTCGTGTTTACGGATTTTCGTCTTTTCCCCGTGAATAGTGTTTTTGCAGAATTCCGCGGTTTACGGTATTTCTGGCAGAAGAAATTAACCGCTCTCTGGTTAGTCCTGGTGAATAACCGATAGAGGCATCAGACGTCTGATGCTCCGAGACGAGTCGATTCCTTCCGTGATGTAGCTCTACACGCTCGGTCTGCATTCCAACTGTGATTTGGAAACAAGGTATAAATATGTTATATTAATCTATTTAATTGGTAAGTAGATTAAAGTTTTAGAAATCAATCATGGAGTAGATCTGTAAAAGGATTAAATTGGGTTTTGATGCCAAAGGAATACTGAAGGTGGACCGCCTTGGAAAGTTTCCTGACATACCCCGTTTAATCCTGAGCTTAAGTTAGATGTAAAAATTTTGTTTTACTCTTTCCGCACCTTAAGCAAATAAATGGGTTTGAACCGTCAAAACCCCAACATACTTAATCAATGGGTTTGAACCGTCAAAACCCAACATAAAAGATGGTTAAGTTTTACAAACCACCTGACACGAGATGTCATTTTAATCACATAGATACATGTTCTAGGAACATGGAATTTGACAGACCCCGAATGAGACATTAAATAGAATTGTGTTCGTGTCATTAATGTTTCTCATTCAGTGTCACGTTCTAAAGTATGAGGTATTTATTGTTCCCACTAAGAAATATGTATGTGTGATTGCTATCTACCGCTGTCCGTAAAAAGCAGTCATAACGGTAGCATTCCCATATGTATAGCTTAGCTGAGGAAGTGATAGTCTACCAAAAGTACTATTTGTCCCTCGTATCTCTATACGAGCTATAGCATCACTGGGCCCCTTGATAGAGTTAGATTATCTGCTAGCGGTATAATTACAAGAGTAATTATATTTGATAATCTGCTCAAGATCAAGAAAAGATTCAGTTAGCAAGGATGACACACATCTACATTGAAACTGATCTGATAGCTATGAGACAGAAGAACAGACACAAGTAAATTGTTTACTGGATCGTGATATTGTACAGTACAGCATCATCTGTGTAATTGGATGGTCATGATGTGTTGCCAGACGCCACCCATGATTATAGAAGTTAAAACAGTTTTAACTCTATTTACCAACATAACACAGATCCTATTGGGTCACACCATATAGGAGCTAATTGGAGAATCTTATTTTGATTGATTATAAATTGGTTATGATCAATGATAAGATGGTTATAATTAATTATACGTGTTATAATTAAATTATAAATGTTATGTAAAAATAACAAGCAAAAAACATTGGTTAATTTATAAACGTGTGTGTGACACGTATAAAAGTTAACCGGTTAATTTATAAATGTGCATGACACATTGTATAAATTACCGAAACAACAATCGCAAGAAAAATATATATAATTATTCAGAATAATTATACGAGTATTATTTGTGTTCGGACCGAGGGCATTCGGATCTTTTCAGATTCGTCCTTATTCGCATGACATGTCATCAATCCTATCCAGATGACACGTCATCGATACCGAAACAAATAACCGCAAGAAAAATATATATATAATTGTTCAGAATAATTATACGAATATTATTTGTCTTCGGACCGAGGGCATTCGGGTCTTTTCAGATTCGTGCTTATCCGCATGACGTGTCATTGATCCTATCCAGATGACATATCATCAATCCTATCCACAAGGGCAAAATGGTCATTTCACACCTATGCCACCTTGCATGTGTAGAAACATGGAGAAGAGTGTGGAAGGGTGTGGAAGGGGTATTTTGGTCATTTCACATATAAAAGGATGAGGTGTCAATGGCATACCTTGTAAATAGACATATGTTGAGGGGTATTTCGGTCTTTTGCGAACCTCCTCAAAAGCCTATAAATAGAGGGGTGCATGTAGAGAGAAAAAACACTAATTCACTTGTATCGTTTCGTGCAGAATCGAATCGGTATTTTCTCTCTTTCTCGGTTTCTCTTCCAAATAGTGTTTCGGTTGAGAAAAGAAAGTTATACGTAGTTGACGTATAATCTTGCGGGTTGTTGTGGAGTATATTTACGGGATCGATGAATAGTGTTTTACCGAATTTAGCGGTATGTCAGTTTTGCTCATTTGATGAAACTGAGTAACCGAAAATTCGTGTTTACGGGTTTTCGTCTTTTCTCCGTGAATAGTGTTTTTGCAGAATTCCGCGGTTTACGGTATTTCTGGCAGAAGAAATTAACCGCTCTCTGGTTAGTCCTGGTGGATAACCGATAGAGGCATCAGACATCTGATGCTCCGAGACGAGTCGATTCCTTTCGTGATGTAGCTCTACACGCTCGGTCTGCATTCCAACTGTGATTTGGAAACAAGGTATAAATATGTTATATTAATCTATTTAATGGGTAAGTAGATTAAAGTTTTAGAAATCAATCATGGAGTAGATATGTAAAAGGATTAAATTGGGTTTTGATGCCAAAGGAATACTGAAGGTGGACCGCCTTGGAAAGTTTCCTGACATACCCCGTTTAATCCTGAGCTTAAGTTGGCCGTAGAAATTTTTGTTCTACGGTCATTCTGCACCTTAAGCCTAAACAAGTTTTGGTTACCGCGAAACCCCAAAAGTGGTATCCGAAACCCAACATCCATATTATTAGATAATAAGGCATTTACAACCCTAATGCAACACTCCAATTGAAGATGTTTGGAGCACTCTAGTAGTGTCTCCAGATGTTTAGATAATAAGGCATTTACAACCTTAATACAACACTCCAATTGATGGTATCTGGAGCACTCTAGTAGTGTCTCTATATGACAAAATAATATGACATTTACAACCATAATACAACACTCCAATTGAAGGTGGTTGGAACACCCTAATGTCTCCAAATGGCAAGAGGAAGTTGCAACCCTAAGACAATACTTGAATTGAAGGTGTTTTGAGCAGTCTAGTAGTGTCTCAATATGACAAAAAATTTAAAAGAAAGGCAAAAAAGTTGAGTCTGAAAAGAATAAAGAAGATGATAGCTTGCAAATAATAATGTTGTGAGGGGCATGCATTTCAAAAGAGCAAAGAAAGCTAAAGAAGTAGCATTTGAAAATGATTTTGAGGAGGCAGTGATGGTGGTTGACAGTGTTAAAGGCATGGCGAAAGTTGGTCGTAATGAATTGGTACCTTATAAAGAGAAGATGACATATTCTAACTGGTTACATTGCAAAAGAGTTACCATATCATGATGTGGAATTTAAACGACCAAGTCCATATGAAGTGGACATTTTGTGACAGTACATTTGGAGATCCATATTTTGACAATCCTAATGAGGGTAGTCAAAATAAGAAGATTTCTATCATGAATTTATTGAGTAGCAGAATTAGAGATATTATTGATGATTGGTGTTGGTGGGTGGAGAATAATGAATCTCAAGATAATGTAAGGTTGTTTGAAAGAGCATTCTTTAAAGAGGAATGTTCACTATTTTGTAGCAACAAAGCAATTAAGGATGTCGCATTTAAAGGCCCAATTTCTTCTAAGGTAAATTTTCAAAGAAAATACAATACATTTTGTTTTTTAATGAGAAGAAATTCATAATGTGTTTCGTTTCATGTAGATTGTAGACATCCTCTTACATGTAATGCAAGTCAGGGCACTGATGCAGTTGATTGGTTTTATATCAGAAGTACAACAACAGTAAGTTTTTGCTTTAAATTGACATCATACAAGTTGCATTACATTTGATGTGTATACTTAAAAAGAGTGTTTTTTTAATTATGTTTTTTGAATTTGTTATATGTTACTAGTTTTATCACCATTGAAATAATTAATGAGCCTGCTAAGAATTATTGTTTCTAATTTGTACTTTCATTGTTATTTAATAGAGGTTTGGTTGGTTACAAATTATCATTGTTGTTGTAAAGTTGTAATTTTAACAACAACAAATAAGTGAAGAGACTGTTAAGAATTATTGTTTTGAGCAGTAGTTTCAATTGCTACTTAATAAAAGTTTACATGCTTAGAAATTATCACTGTTGGCTAAAGTTCTAATTTTGACAATATAAAATAATTAAAGAGTCTACTAAGAATGGTTGTTTCCTAAAATAAAACTTAATCTTTCTATTAATTTCTTTTTATTATTTTAATCTTCATTTTTTTGTTTACATTTAGGACTTTTTAGTATAAGATGGGAATGTAAGCTACAATAATCTGATTCATATTGACCCACAATTGTTCAGTCCACAGCTTTCAAGAGCAAGGTGGTTGTTTCTCCCTTTTTGTGACAATAACCAATGGGTACTCTATGCTGTGGACAGAGTAATGAACGAAATTCAATGGTTCAACTCATCAAAAGTTGATTCACAAAATACTCAAGGCAATGTTAGAAGGCTAATTTATTTGCAACATTTTCTTGCATGGAGATATGGTGAGTATCTTAGTACTTAATTGAAAATTTTAATATTTACACCAAACTGCAAGTAAATCACATTGCTGCATTATATTATTTAATTATTTTGCATATAAATTAATTTCAGGACAAGAAAATTGGCTACAAGTTCAACCAAGGATTATGAAGTGTCCAAAGTTGTTTGGTAGAAATAATTCAGCTGTGTTTATTTTACGATACATTTACAATTAAGGTAATTATTCCACAATATTGTTACATTTATTTTAAAAATTATTAAATTTTTTTTACTAATTTATTTTACTTATTTTTGCAGACAAACTTTGAGAAGGAGCACATCATACTTGTTTACAAAATTCTTACATCTAATTAAAATAGTTTATGTATTAAATTTGATGAGTAACTGTTTTTAAATACACCAAAACAATATGTTTACAAAAATTGTTAATTATCTTTCTGTTCAAAATTATTACGTTTTTTATGTGAAAATTTTGTAATGTACAAAAAATAGTTGCAATTACTTGTATTGTTTGTTCATTGAAGTTTACATGCTATAACAAAGAGCATTCAATGTTTTATTTCTAGATTAAAATATTAGTATTATTTTTACATAAACATTTTTAATTGTTGACTGAAAATTGTAAAAAGTTCTAATTGTTTCTACTGTTTGTTCACTTGTTTAATTTTCTTTTCACATTAATGCAATTGCTTCTTTGCTTCAGATTAAACTATTTGTTGTTGAAAATTAAATAATTTTATCTGAAAAAAAATTTCCCTGATGTTCGAAACCTTTCCTAATTAATCTAAATTCTTTTTAGGTCAAGATTGAACTATATGTTCTTTATCTTTCAACGCTAGATCTGAAGTTTGCTTTTTAGTTGAAGATTGAACTATTTCTGGTGATGTTTAAACGCTAGATCTTAAGTTATGTTTGAGTTTGTTTTTTTTGTAAACAACTAACTAATCTTCTATATCTGAGTTGTATTACCTTTTTTTTAACTGGATAAAATGATTTATAAGTGAGCTTTGAATTATTTATTTATTTTGTTAGGCATGGTTGATGCATGATGTATCATGTCTCTTAGTTAATATGTATTTTTTAATTTAAGATGTTAGGGTTTATTACTTAAGTTGTATCACTTGTTTAATTTTGTTTTGATATTAATGCAATTGTTTTTTTTTGTTTCAGATAAAATTATTTGTTGTTGAAGATTAAATGATAGATTTGAACTTTTGTTTTGTTTTTTTTTTGAAACTTATGTAAATGATGTATTAATGAAAATCTTTTTTATATCAGCATTAAACTTCTTAGTATTGATGCTTGAAAGGAAAATCTTAGTTATTAATTAATTTTTTTTTTTTGTAAAATAACTCCATTGTATTAGCTTTTCACAGTTAGATAATAAGGTTTATCATTGAACTTTGAACGTTTTTATGTAATGGAAAACAATAATTTATTCATTTTGTTTGAATAGTTAATAAATTTTATTTTATTTTAAGTTTACATTACAAAAGATGTTAGAAGTTTGAAAGGCAGGACAAAAAATTAAGAAGAAGAGAGGAAGATCACCATGTGGCACAAAAAGTAATAAAGTTATATTATTTTTTATTTTTTGAGACAATCATTTTTTTTTCTTCACATCATCATTGTAGTTAATTTGTTTTTCATTATTTGCTTGAACAGCTAAGGGGGAAAAAGTACAAAGAAAGAATGATCTAATCGTAAAAAATAGATGTTTTGTGGACATAGCAATGAAATTTATTCATAAGGATTTACATGGGAAATTAAATATGGAGCACGTTAATTTGTTAGTTGCTACCCCATTTTTTCACCTGTTAGGTTTTCCAATTGAAACTTATTGCAACAATGGTATTCTTCACCAAATGTTGTTGTTTTGGAGTCCTTTAGATGGTGCATTCAAATGCAAAAAGAAATTACTTCAATTTAGTAGAGAGGATGTGTCTACAATTTTGTGCCTTCCTAGCACAGGGAGAAAGGTTAAATGAAAGAGGGATATATCTGTTGATTCAGCCCTTCGTTGGAAGCATTTCACAACTAACACCAGTATCTCTCGCCAAGAATTGGAGAGTGCTATTCTGAAAGCAATTGACAAGAATTGCAATGCAAAGGAAGTCGTTGGGTTGTTGGTGGTGTACCTCTTCACGACAATTTTATTCCTTCAGACTGGAATTACTGTTCATGTTCATATGTTTCATTATGGAGAGTGTCTAGAAGATTTGGGTACGTATGACTGGGGAGATGCAATGTATGAGTTATTGATGCACCACATTCCAAGTTGTGCTACATGGTGTAAGCTATTGAAGTTACTTGAGGAAGCTGGTGGTATATCTTCTTCGTCTGAAAGCGAGGACAGTTCAGATGAAGAAGATGTAAGAAATAAGAAGAAGAAGAATCAGCAGAAGAAGAGGAAGAAGAGTGAGGTTGAAAAGGAGGAGAAGTTGAAAATGTGGAAGAAGAAAGTTGAAAATGACAGGAAGCCATCTCAGTATTTTCCTGGTTGCACTTTAGCATTCATTGTACTTTTTTCCATCTTATAGCTAAAACTCATTATTACCTTTTATCTTTCATTAATTATTTAAAACTGATAGACGAAATAACTCATTTTATTTTATCATTAAATTTTTTAAGTAATTTTTGTATCTGGTTTTTTTACATTTTATTTTTTTGTTGTAGGTATGGTTCTTTGAACACACACTGAGATCAAATATAAAGCTAAATTTGAGAAAAAAAAGGGTGTATACCAAGGCACTTGAACTGGAATCTAACAAAGAACTGGAGGAGGGATACTTTTTAAAACCGAGCACTAAATTTTGTATGGACAATAGATGTCAGTGATGGACCACTTATCTGAACTAAAAGTTGAGATGCTAATCTTTGAGAAAGGTTTCATTGTAGAACAGTATGTACAATATCTAAATGATGAACGTAAATTAAGGCGAGATAATGACGAGTTGAAGTTGTTGAGTGAGGTTGCTCATATTTTTGTGAAGTTTGGTTTGAAGCCTTGTAGTATTTTAAATGGAAAATTTCAAAAGAAGAGGTTTCTTAGTATTGATTACCAAGGTTTATATAAGAATCAATGCAGCATCAATGATATTCCAGTACAAGATATGCTTGATTTTGCTGATCAGCTTGAACAGGAATATTTAGCACGTAAGATTTTATTTGTGCTTTATTTTTGTATAAAATTGTTGTGTTCATCATTTTTTGTTTTTTGTATTTTTATTTTCAAATAGTTAGCAATTCATATTGATATTTACATAAGAATTTATTATCATTTATTTTTACAGGAAAAGGAGGAAGCAGTGTTAAAGTTAGTCCTAGAGGATTAAGTGAAGAAAATTATGATGAAGAAGTAGATGATGATTTAAATAAAAGACGTAATATTTTATACTTAATTCCTTTATTTCTTTTTTTTTGTTTTATGATTTACATACTGTTGTTATTGTCTTGTGATTGGGTAGGAAAATGTGAGCCAAAAGAGTCGAAGAATACTCCTGTCAGTCCTTTAGCTCCTAAACAGCTGTTCATCTCGAGTGCAACACCAATTGTTGGCAAATTTGCTGCCCAAAAGAGTAAAAGAAACATTGAAGAAATGATGAATATGCTTGAAATGACTCCAATTGCTTGTGAGATGTTACAACCTGTGTTAAGTCTTGAATATCGTTTACCAGAAAAAAGATCATGAAATGCAAGATATTTCAATGGAAGCAATTGTTGATGGAGTTCCCAATGAAGACTAGAAAAAAATCTGAAGGCAGTATTTCAATTCCAATGCATGAGGGTGATGATCTGGAAGTATTGGAAGTCCGAAAATCAGATCAAAAGAAGGAAGAAAACTCCTTACAAAAAGAAAAAGAAAAAGAAATATGAGAGTTGGCTTGGTTTAGATAGCAGTGTCATTTTTTTCAAAAGTAAGAATTCTTGGTTCTGTTTCATAAATCATGTTAGCTTCGATTGGTCTTTCTCTGAAAGTATTTTTGGGGATCCTTTTGAGAAAGATCCGAGAGATAAGCCTGCAGATAATTTCCTTAAACAAGGTTATAAGTACAAGTACCGGAATCTGCTGAGTGACGATATTTCTGATGTTCTTGACAACTTCGCTCTTTGGTTGCAAGGTTCAGAACCTGCGAACCTTCAAAAATGCAGGTTCAGAGCTTGTGACAACTGTTCAGCTTGGTGCAAGTACGATTCTCTCAAGGAGTTGAATGTTAAAGGCATAATTTATCTCTTCTAAGGTATGAGATTAATACAATTCTTTTATATTTTTGTGAAGCAATACGCGAAAATCAAGAGAAATACAAATGGGTACTTTTTTGCATGCAGATTATTGAAGTTGTACTCTATTTAATGCAGCAAAAAACTCCAGTGGATTTAATTTGGTTTTATATCAAACCTTACGGCATAGCAAGTTTGAGGATTCTTTACTGAATACT
This sequence comes from Carex pumila, assembly GCA_033356055.1. Classification (NCBI taxonomy): domain Eukaryota; kingdom Viridiplantae; phylum Streptophyta; class Magnoliopsida; order Poales; family Cyperaceae; genus Carex; species Carex pumila. The sequence continues at coordinate 175,384 of JARJHM010000252.1, forward strand.
TTTCTACCTTTAGTTTTGTTTGTTAATTGATGTTTAAATTATGAAGTGAATAGATTAATATAGTCTGTACGTTAGCTTTCAATGCTTCTTATTTGTTATATTTAGTTGTTTAAAAAGGTGGATTACTAGTTAGGTTTCAATGCAATGTACGTTAGCTTTCAATGCTTCTAATGTGTTACAGTGAATGGTTTAAATACGGAAATTATGAGTTAGCTCTCAATGTTATGTAGTTTAGCTTTCAATGCTTCTAATTTGTTACAGTGAATGGTTTAAATACGAGAATTATTAGTTAGGTTTCAATGCTATGTATGTTAGCTTTGAATGCTTCTAATATGTTACAGTGAATGATTTAAATACAGAAATTATGAGTTAGATTTTAATGTTATGTAATTTAACTTTCAATGCTTCTAATTTGTTACAGTGAATGGTTTAAATACGGAAATTATGAGTTAGCTTTCAATGTTATGTAGTTTAGTTTTCAATGTTTGTAAGTTTTATTTTTTTTCATGCAAAAACTCTTCTCAAGTGAGCAAAGGGTGAGTATTAAAAAGCTTGCAAATGGAGAGCCGTTGCTTCTAGGTTCTTAATTTTCTCAAGCCAAGTGGTTTTTTGTTTCAATTTGTGAATCTTCACATTGGGTTCTGTTTGCCATTGATATTCCCAACAAGCAAATATTTTGGTACAACTCAATGGGGTTAGATGGGTAGTATTTGCAAATTAATCATTCAAAATTGAAGTGGGTGAAACAATTTCTATCTTGGAGGTTTGGTGAGTTTCTCTATTTTTTTGTTGAGTAATTAAGTTTGTTTTACATGTATTTTCAAGTTATGTTTCATTTGTGTAATCATTATAGTTATTGTTTGTTCAGATGATGAATATTGGTTAGGTGTTAACGTGTCAGCCATTAATTGCCTAAAGCAAGATGGTTCTAATGACTGTGTCGTTTTTGTTCTGCGATATATTTACAATATAATCACAAGGTCTGATGTCATGTCTTTCAATCAAGTAATATGACTTTCATTTGCTCATCTTTAATTATGTTTTATTTAACTATTTATAATGTTGTTTGTTTTCTTTTTCTTCTCCAATTTTTCAGGCCAACATAAACAAGGAATGGCTTGTTATTTTGTACAAGATTTTAACTTCTGAAAGAAACAAGTTTAAGTGGGAATTGAAAGATTTGTCACATTTGTTGATATGTGAACAATATTTTTCCCTATTGTTTGATGTGTGACCATTTAAAAAATATTTGATGAGTCTGCTAACAATTATTGTTTCCAAGTACTTATTTCATTGATATCTAATACATGTTTGTTTGATTACAAATTGTCATTGTTGTGAGAAGTTTTATGTTCAAAATATAAAATAATTGATGTGTCTATTAAAAATGATTGTTTCGAAGACTAGTTTCATTATTATTTAATCAGGTTTGTATGGTTATAAATTGTCGTTATTGTGAAATATTGTTTCCAAGTAGTAATTTCATTGCTTTTTAATAGAAGTTTGCATGTTTATAAATTGTAATTGTTTGTAAAAGTTATAAGTTTGACAACAGAAAATAATTGTAACTCTTCTAAGCAGTATACTTTTAAAAATAAAACTTAAGGTTCTGTCGTTGAAATTTTTAACATACTATTTTTAATGGTAAATAATTGTGCTCTTAATTGTTCAATATATTATTGTTTCAATTGTACTGGTCTTACAACATCAATACTTGAAATTATATATATATATATATATAGAGGAGGGATCGGATGACACCGTCTATTTTCAAAGTCCAAACAGTCGATCCAAACCGTTCAACTTAATGGATATGTTAAAATGTGCTTGTAGATCAAATTTTACATTTTTTTGAATTTTTTTTGGGTTTATTTAGATGGGTACAAAAATTCAACGGTCCGAATATAGCGATTTTGTTAAATACTTAATAAATAGTAAAAAAACTCAAAAAAATGTAAAATTTGATTTGCAAGTAGATTTTAATATATCCATCATATTGAACGGTTTGGATTGACTATTTGGACTTTGAAACTTCAAAAATGGACATTGTCACCTGATGTCACCAAAAAATGGTGTCATCCGATCTCTCCTTATATATATATATATAGAGTGTGACTAATATGCATTCAGTAGCACTTCGGCCGAAGTGCTACCAATTTATTTTTCAATTTTTAAAGTCCAAATGATCGATCCAAACCATTAGATGTTATCTCCATATTAACATGTGCTTGGGCACCAAATTTTACATTTTTTTGAATTTTTTTACTATTTATTAAGCCACTTTGAAAATCACTGATCCAATGGTAGCTTCTGATTTTTACTGTTTGGTAAGCCACCGTTGGATCAGCGATTTTCAAAGTGGCTTAATAAATAGTAAAAAAATTCCAAAAAAATGTAAAATTTGGTCTCCAAGCACATTTTAATATGGAGATGACATCTAACGGTTTGGATCGATCATTTGGACTTTAAAAATTGGAAAATGAATTGGTAGCACTTCGGCCGAAGTGCTACCAAATGCATATTAGTCACACTCTATATGTGTGTGTGTGTATGTATGTATATATAAAAAAATGAGCTTATACGAACAATTTTGTATAGTGTAAAACTAATGTTTGACTGTTTCAATATTTACTGTTTCAGTGGTACTATTCTTGCAACTGTAATACTTCAAAAAAAAAAAAATTTAATCATCTTACTATTTTTTAATCTTAAATTTACAAGTTTCTATTATTTAAAATAGAGGTTTAATTGGTTATAAATATGTTGAGTCATATCTGGCAAATGGGGATTGGTAAAAATTCAGAGCTGTTGTCATTCTAGAATGTATGGAAAAAAATTGTGCTGGGTACGCCCTCGGGGAATGGTACAAATTTACAGTTGTAAAATTCATGCTCGGGGACGCGTTTGAAGATTTGTTCACTTTTTGAGATGTAAATATGTGCTCGAGGACAGGTTCAGGGATTTGTTCAAATTTAGAGTTGTCAACATTCTAGAATGTTTAGCAAAATTTCACGCTCGGGGACGAATTTAGGTATTCGTTTTTCTTGTTAAAAATTAAAATTTAACTCTTTTGCAATGAAAGTTAAATACTAGATCATAGTTGATTAAACGCTTTTCTTAATATATTTAAATTATATGAATGTTTGGCTGCATTTGGTGCGGCTTTTGTTAACTTTTTGAATGAAGTACTTTTCGCTTCATGCAGCGAAATGGTTCTCTGGTAAGAAATATCTGTACTATTATTTGCTTTATAAAGTAAAAACTGCTTGATTTGTCGCCGATATTCTAGAAAGTTAGGGGACGCGCGTGGGTATTTTGTTTGGGGTACAATTATCAACTCTCTATAATTTAAGTAATATTTTGAATTGGAATTTGAATGAAATTGGATAATATCTGATTTGTTTACACTCCTAATAGATTAATTTTCTATTGAGTCTAAAATCCCACCAATTCTTATGCATTTGAACACGCCCTGAATATGTTCTATATACCCAAAAATATTTATTATTTCTGAAATGATCCCTCCGGTCGGGACTTGAATTGCAATCGGTACTTCACAACAACAACTTTGCAAGCAACGTCATGCTCGAGCATCTGTAAAGCAAATAAAAATGTTGATATCTCAACTGCAATTTAGTTGCAAACATATATAATTTCAACCAGGATTCTAAATAGTACGCTATAGTGTTTTCAGCTATTTTGTTATGACGCGATAAAAACTATATAAATCTTTGATATCTTCAATTAATCATTCATTTTATAAAATTGTTTAATTAATAATTTAGTTAGAGAAAATAAGATTTGAATATAAAATTACATTGATAAAGAATTAAAATTGATCGTAAGTACCATGATAGTAAAATAAATTAATTGATGAATAATTGTTAAAGTTGTTGTGATAAAATATTTAAATACGATGGACCGGATTAGAATCGAGATTGGGAGCTAATAATGAATAAATAATGAATCAAATATTAGTTCTTGGTTTGTATTCAATATTAAAGATAACGAAAGCAAATCTGTTGCGATCCTACATGATCTCTGAAAGAGATAGTTTTTGTGCACGGATCTCAAAATATATAAACGGTTGAAATTAGAATCGCAGCATATTTATTTCCAAAGATAACACCATTTTATAGCAATATTTAAGATACTATACATGAAAATGTACATTACATGTGGGCAGGAAAATATACACTAGTTCTTAGCTGCTTCTTTTTTTTAATCTTCTGTCCAGAAAAATTATATTTATTATTGAGTTTAACAAATATCTAATTAACATATGGTATTCAACTTTCATCTAATTAATAAATTTTAGCAGTATTAATTTTCTCAACTGTAAATCACAACTTTACGTTAATAAAGATAATTTTATTGGTTATCGATGGATTGCACTCATTCTTTCCTCCGTTTCTTCACCTTCCCTTTCGACATTAATAAAATATACAAATTATAACAATTCGTCCGGTCGAATGAAAAATATAAATTAATTTGATTAAATAAACAATTCTCTTCTATTACATAATTTAATTTGATTAAATAAACACATTTATCATTTTTTTTATGTACAACGTTTTTTTTTCTGCTATATAATCTAATTAATTAAATGAAAGATGAATGCCGTGTGTCAATTAGTCACTAAACTCAATAATGAGCAGGATTTTCCAGATTCGGTTCCATCTTTTTTTTCCTCATCCACAATTTTTGTTTTCTTCAGTCGAAAAAGTCAATTAGGACTGACTGCCAATAAAAATGGAAATCATCAATTTATTATACTCAATTAAGGAGGCGTCTATTAAAACAGTAAACAATTTTTTTTTTTCTAAATTCTCTCATTTCTTTCCTGTTTTGAGCGTTCAAAAAATTCGCTGTTAAATTCTGGATCCGTATCCTCCCAGGTACCTGACTCAAAAAAATTGAAACGGACGGCCCAGATTTAATATCATCCGTTGCCTGTTTGGGATGATGGAGGAGCAGTTCTATTTATGCTTTGAGATTCGTGACAAGTTAAAAATTCCAATCTTGGATCGTCCGATTTAATTGATTTCTTTTTATTCCCGCCTCCCAGCTCCCGCTACCGGTGTCTTATTGAACTTACTCTTCTCTGTCCGTTCGAACTCTTCAGCTGCAGGAGCAAGAACTGCCGCAAGAGAACGGCTGAAATTGTAGCAACCCCACTAATTTACTCTTATAACCGCCACTGAACCCACTGATTCATGTTATAACTGTCCACTGCTGCGCCGCCGCAACTTCCTTGGAAAGGTGACCAAAGGCATCCTTCAAGACGCTGTTTCGTTTCTGCCCTCTCGGAATCGAACCTTAGCAGAGTGATTGCAAAAAGAGGAAACAAAGATGTTCTATTCACCTACTATTCTCGCCAAGAAAAGCCCCATGGGTACGATCTGGATGGCTGCTCACCTAGAGAGAAAGATAAAGAAAGCTCAGATTGAGAAGATTAATATCGCTATTTATGCAGGTATTTGATTTTAACTATTTATTTGTTTTTAAACTTGTCTGATTCGTTTAATTTTTGCAAGACTGCGGTTTGCTTTTGGGACGGACTTATTAGAAAAAAAAACAAAACAAAACTGACGATTAAGTTGTGAAATGATAATTAAATAGGCCTAAAAGGAATCTTCCTTTAGGAAATTATATACAAACAAATCAAGAATTGTTTTAGTTGTCCAAAACTTGAATAAATCTTGAACAAAGAATAGTCAAGAATAGATCTTGAAGTTCCTTCCACAACCAATTATCTTTAGCAGGGTTTTATTAAAAAGCTGTGCTAACAACATTTCTTTTCCCTTTGTAGAGAAATTACTTTTCGCAGAAGTGCCAATAGCTCTTAGATTGTCGGCTCATCTGTTGCTGGGGCTGGTGCGGATATTCGCATGGAAGGTGGACTACACATTTAGTGATTGCAACAGATTGTTCACGGACATAAGAACTGCCATTGTCAACTTTAAAATTGATCTCCCAGCTGATGCGAATCGAGCACTGCCCCAATCTGTAACCCTGCCAAGCAATTTTCAGCTTGACGGCATTGATTTGGACGACTTGGCAGATGATGCCGAGTAAGAACTTCGATTATCTTTTCTCTTTTTCTGTCATGTTCTGTTTTTTTTGTGTGGAAGAAATAGTGTAATTGCAATTGAGCATAATATGACTCAAAGCTAATTAGATTATTACCAATTTAAAATGAATTGGTACATGACTGAGGATGTAAACCAAAGTTTCTATGACAAGGTTTAGTTGAGGCTAAAGCGAATAAAATTACAGTATTTGAATCTTGCCTGAGGCTTTGTTGCACTATCAATGGTTTTTCCAAACAAAACGGCATTGATTACAGGACCAGCGAAGCACAATTAATGCCTCATTTACAACATACAAACTGGGTTATATTTTGGCACAATTGAATCTTGATTTTTCTTAACAGCCAGAGATTGTATTTTTGGCATTGTGGATTAGTTCAATGGCTTGAGAATGGTCTCATAATAGTCGGGTGGAGTAGAGGCAGGGTAAGCGTAATCAAACTGAGAATGCAACAATCGGTCAACCTTGGGCAATTTGCCAAAGAAACAACTTCATCTGGTGGGACGATGAAAATTGTCCTCTTTTAGTTATTTTGGAGTTAGTTAAATATTCCGTGACTTGTATTAAACAATGACATTACCGATTTTTGGCAGGGGGTTAGATGGTCATCAGAAAACCTTTGATCAAATCACCACCACAGGTCAGCATCAGATCCTTTCCTTCATGGTTGAATTTTGCAGTTTTTGTCATGAATTCCATACTTTCATCATATTTACATATTTACATATTTACCTGACTCAATGTCAAGCACCAACAAAACAAGAAAGAAAGATTTGACTTTATTTACATATAAATCAAATGCTAACAAATATGCATTTTTTTGTTGCGGATTTTACTGCAGGTGGAGGAGAAAACTACGTGCGTTTTCTAATCGACGAGGTATATAATTTGTTTGTTTGGTTTAATTCTTGCTGAATTTCTCTGACAATTATTGTTTATTCAAACTTAATTATTCAAAATGATTGTTTAAATTGTTACTTCTTTGTTTAACAATACAGAGTGATTCACCAAGCCTTTCCAATCATTCTATCGGAGGTGCTGGACCAATGGACGAGTATGTATTTGTTCTATTCCATTCTAATGTCATTGTAGTTTTTGGTTTGTATTCCAGTTTCCTTTTTTGTGGTTTGGGGACTAAGCAGATAAGCAATCGAACTAATATTTTCTGATACAAAATCTCAGTTTAGCCATTGTTTCAAATAATTGTTGTTTTAGTCTAGTTCAGTAGTGGTATCTTCCTGCAGAAGTTATTCTCACTGACATTTCATTATGGCTTATTTGTTTTATTTATTTTATTTCTTTTCAATGCATTGCTCTGTTGAGGGTAGATAAGCAGTAAATAAGAGGATAAGAACCATGACTTAATCATTAACCAAGCAACAATTGCATATCTAAATCTGATATTGTACTGTACTAATTTCTTGGAAATTTTATTTCTGGGTACAGCATTCTGCCACCCTACAGTGATCACATACAGGAACTGATAACAAATGATAAAAACACAGAAGGTGCTTCAGGACCTACCAATTTAGATGAGGGAGAAAGTCAATTTCATGATACTTACATGGACAATCAATTTGAACATGCCCTAAATGAGAACCAAGATAATCCCAGTGAGAATCAATGTGATGAATTTCATGATATTCTTAGAGGAAGCCAATTCCACATTCCAAATGAAAACCAATGTCAAGATATTCCTACTGAAAATCAATCTGATGCTATTCCCAATGAAAATCAATTTCATGATAATATCAGCGAAAACCTAAACCGAGATAGTCCTATTGAACAATTTCGCACTCTCCATCCCATTCCCCCACTTGTCGGGGACAGCAGCACTGGTGCAATTTGCCAATTCTCTGCTTCTCCTAATAACGATTGTAATGCTGCCAGAGACAGCTTCACTCCAGTTGAGTTACATCTGGATGCATCTGCAGAGGGTATTATTCTGGTCAACCAGAATGTGCCTAGGCCCTCTCCTCAGAGGGGCAATGATGTCCCTTCTCCTCTAGGTGCCAATATTCAACAAGGTATGTATTACTTTTTATCCAAGTCAATGCCATAAAGTTGATAAAAATAATTTACTAATAATCTTGTATAAAATTTGAAGTTTTTAATTGTATCTCACAGATGCGGTGGAGTTTGCAATTGTACCATCTCCTCCCCCTGTCAGAGAGAAGAGAAAGAGAAAAGAGAAACAATTTTATTTGGACGCGCCAGAAGTCTTATCTGACGAGTAAGTATATGATAACTTGTTCCTCTCATTCCTGTTAGATTGAAACTGCAATCTTTAACATAATTTTTTAACTGAAAATCTATTATGTTTAATTGTAGGGAAATTAAGGAACAGCTAAAAGATGGGGCTGCTAAATTGTTAATGCGCAAGAGAAGAAAGCTACCCTCTTCCCCACTTGATGTGTGGAGGTATCAGCGGGCCCACATCAAAGACCAAATTTTTTATCAGCAGCTAATAAATTGTATGCCATTTCTCTTTTAAAATCATTTATGTTCTATTGGATTTATGGAAAAATAGTTTATTGTGGTTTTATTGCATCTCAATGCTGGCCTGCTGTTACAAGTAACATGTCAGTGGGTGTGACCTGTGCTGCAGCAGCATAGAGCTCACCAGTTCGGTTAGTACCAGTGCTGAAAACATATTGAGTTTGCCAGCAGTAGGAGTACCAGCTCTGTATTGTTATCTATCAGATTTGTTAGATTGTTTGGGGTGTGCACATCCTGTACTGGTACGATGCTATAAGATTTTACTAATATTTATTTTGTAAACCAACTATTAAGCATGGACATTTCTATTGTAGGGAAGTTTGCTAGTCTACAAGAGAAAAGGACCCATCCTCCTATAATCAATGAAGAACCTGACATGCACCCTCCTGTTGGACCTACACAACAGTCACCCAATCATGGCATATCCATTGAGGAGTCCTTCGTTAACTCTCCTGTTGGCACCATGCCAGAGTCCCCCCACCATGATATGGAAACTGTTGAAGAGCGCCCAATAAAGTCTCCAGCGGGCCCACTTTACCATTCCCCTAACCACGAGATATCTATTGAGGAACCCTCCATGGCCCCTCCCGTGGCCCCTCCATATGGTTCTCCTCATTATGAAACATATGTTGATGAACCCACCATAAACCCTTCAGCGAGCCCCACACAACGGTCACCTATAGATTTTGATGCGCCACCAGAGAGGCTTAGGTGCCAGCATGTAAACGAAACTATACCTGCACCATCTCCTCCAGTGGATCTAGGCCGGAGAACTCCTAATTCCAATAATAACCTCCTTAATACACCATCTGATGCGTTGCCAACTTTTGAGCCAGAAGTGCTTGACAATTTTCGCAGAAGTCCTCCAGCGAAGCATACCCGGCGCATGTCTCAGTCTCCTTGGACTCCTTCCCCTGAGAGAGATAACTTTAGGACCACTCCACTCCACTGGTCTGCTGAGAGAGAGGTAGAGAAATATAAATAATAGTGCCTTCTCACAGCAGTGTAATTTTGCATCAGTACATGCACTTTTAGTTTATCTTGCTGAATTGTTGTGACTTGGCCGATTATGCCCACTTGTCCTTTTAAGCCTCAAGTTTCATTTAATTATGCCTCTGCTGGAACTAATTGGGAAACCAGGGCTCAGTTTGATATAACTTGCCTCAACTAGTGTTCGATTGAAAATTAAGCCTCAATTTGTTCCATTTCACCTAGTTAATCCTCAATTTGCACAGATTTAATTTTGTTTAAATTTCACCCAACTTGGGTTTAATGTACTACAGTTGTAAGACAATACAATCTAAAAGCCTCAAATACCAAAATAATATAGAAAAGTGGTAATCAAACTTACCGTTTAGATCATGTACAATAATCAAGGTGGCACTGAATTCCAAGATTGATTACTGTTTCAACTCATGTAGGATTTGAATTTTCTTGAAACTCCACCAAGTGTAAAAGCAAAGAGGGCTCGTATTGAAGATGGCAATTTATCTCCAAGTGTTCTTCTTGGAGATGGTAATTTCTACCTTGGATGTTTGCCTTATTTTATAACTAAGTTGAGATGAACATAATCTTTTAGATTCTGACAATATAGTGTTTCTCCGTTAATTTCCTTTTTTCTTTCTTTCTTGAAGATTCAGAAAGAAGAGAACGGAACAGCTGGTCTGCTAGGTCAATGTAAGGAAATATTGATATTTAACTAATCTTGGTAGTGTTTTGATTTTAGATGGGTTGCATAAATACATTTTTACCCTAATTTTATACGATTTCTTTTTCTAAATTCCCAATTTTTAAATGAAAAGATCAGTGCTGTAGCCCAGTTGTGCTGAAATTGGTACCATTTTTCATTTTTCTAATTAGCCAGTAATGAAGAAATAATATGTCGCAGGGGCATGGCAAAGTACCTGAGAGAGCACTTCTCTGTAGTCCCTAACTTAGAAGGTCAAAATGGTAATATTTCTTTGAATAATATCCTGGAAGAGAAGCCCAGAAAGCACTGTGCCAGAATGTTCTTCGAAACCTTGGTAAAATACCTACATTTCCCTAGATATATTATTTTTGAAATTTTTGGTTGTATTAAGCCACTTGAGGCACTTTATATAACTTTTGGTGGACATGTAAGATACTTCTGTTATGTTGTAGAGATGTTTTATTTTTAAACCGAATTCCTTTTATTAGGTGTAGTTATTACTATTCTAGGAAAATGTCTGAGCTACCCTCCTGATTCCTGAAGAGGTTCTGTTTTCCAGTTGTTTCCTGGAATATTTTACAATTTGCAACTCTATTTTCCATCAGGTTCTGACTTCTTGCGAGTATATTCATGTCAAACAAGAGGCGTCGTATGGTGATATTTTGATTACGCCCAGGCCCAGGCTCACTGCTACTAAAAATTGAAGCATTCCAGATATTTTGAACTAGTTATTTTAAATAGAGGTAATTATATTCTCTTCACTAAAAGAATTGCTAGCTAATTTGTTAATAATTAACAATACTTGATAGTTGACAAATGGAACTCGATCGGCTCACATTTAATTTGTTTTTTTAATGTAGGGGGGTTTTACCTTCGGAGGCATCACTCCAAGCTTCAATAGGCTGCTAATTTATAGTTGATAAGAATTTAATTTTGATCTCAATTTAATCTTTTTTCTCTTATGTTGCTATAAATTCAGTGGCTGGTGTTTAAATCGTTCCCAATTATGATTTAATTATTCCATCTTAGGAGATGGTGCTTGCCTATTTTATGTATAAATTATAAGTAATATATATAAATCTTTATCCGTAGCCAACTAATGTGAAGTTGTTTATTGTCAAGAACGGATAATTTTTCTCAAACAGATGTCTTTTTTCACGATCTACTATAGGTAGTGGTTTGCTAAATTCCTAACGGGTTCAACCCATTTTGCCCGGTCCTACCCGTTACCCGAGCTACCCGTATTCGTTGCTTGGGTACAAACGGATAGACGAGTACGGGTAATAAACAGATCGGACAACCTAATTTGAAAAAAAACCCGTTATACCCGTACTCATCTACCCGCCTACCCGTACCCATCTACTCGCATACCCGTACCCATACCCGTTACTCGTACCCGACCCGTTTTACTTCAAAAAAATTTGAATTTTTTGAATTTTTTGAAAAAAAATAGAAAAAAATCGGGCGGATCGGACCCATACTTGGATACCTGGATTCGTACCCGCGGTACCCGTACCCGTCAACCCGCAACGGGTACGGGTAATAAACAGACCGGATAGAGGTTTTAAGAAAATTACCCATCTATCCGTTATGGGTTTTACCCGTACCTGACCTACCCCTTTACCCGTCCTACCCGTTACCCCTAACGGGTAACCCGTTAGCAAACCCCTAACTATAGGCCACTTTCGTCTACCAAGCACAGAAATACAAGTATCTTCATCACTATGATATGATATCCCATTGTTTCCATTATTATCCCAATTAGCCTTTGCCTCCCTTTCTTCAGGATCCTTGTCTGTATTGTCAACATAATAAAGCCGTTCAGGGGTTTCAGATCTGTCCCTTGCAAATTGGACTTGGCTAGAGGACGAAGATAGAATCTGAGGTCGACTCCTGTCAGATTGAACTCTACATATGGGGCCCGACTAGGACCCACTACAAATGGGGTCCGGCTAGGACCCGTTACAGATTGCTCGAACCCCAAACCCAGAGTCAAGTGCAATAATTGTCTGGTATTCTGTCTGGAGTTTTATCTAGGATTTTGTCTGAGGTTGGCTACCACATATAACTCTAGAAACTTGAATGAAGTGGCCATATTCATTGTCATTTGGAGATATAACTCCCAACTGCTATCATCTTGTACCGGAAGCTGTTGGAACCAAGTTTGATTGCCTTGGCCAATATTGATCCTTGCGTTAATTACCAATTCATAATTACGGTGGTCAATACCGAGTTGTTGGTACAATTCCCTATTTATACTTCTAAAATCCAAACCTAAGCCGATATTGAACATTTTCAACATTTGGTGGCTATAATAAGCGTCATTTAGTCTTTGTAATACTTCACCACCAAAATAACAAGCAATTCCAATCATAATTGGTTGAATGAACCTAATATTACAAAAAAAAATTACAAAATAATGCACTAAATTAAATAATACTACAAAAAATAATTTTTTTGAAAAAAAGGATGGAAAAAAACGCACCTTTGCTGTTGGAGTCCGAATCTGCTGTAATCTCAGGAGGAATTACAGGGCCTTGAAATTCCAATATCTACAGTTCAAATTTTTTCTGTACAGATCTCGAAAAAAAAGTAAGTTTTCATGCACAAATCTTGAGACAGATCAATAGTTTGAATTGGGATTACAGGGTCTTGTAATTCCCCAAGAATTATAGCAGATTTATTTTCTTACTGTTGTCTTTGGTGAAGAATGAGTGGAGAATGGAAACATAATCGATCTGCTGTGTATTTGTTCTAAACCTAATGAGTGCGCATATCCACCGTGCGAATGGGTCAGTGCACCGATCCACGATGCGGACGTGTCACTCGAGCGGGTCAGTCTGCAAATATTACGCGAACGCGACGGAATCTTAAACCCAATTTTTCGGGTGGTATTTATTTAATTCTGATTTTTTAGGGTGGTAGGAAAAAAAAAAAAAGGTCGAATATGATATGGATCGATCATTGACACTCCTGTTTGTAGAATAATATTTTTTTTTTTTTGGCGAGGGTGGTTTGTTGGCAAAAATAAAAAAAAAGGAAAACAGAAAAAAATAAAAAAAATAAAATAAAAAACGGCGAGACCTAGTCTCCCTTCCGTCTATTTTGGTTCCTTGCCTCGTTCGACGGGTTCCAGCGCTCACCACACTCTCTCAACCTGATGTAACGGTGTGGTGCCGCTCTCTGTCTGATCTCCAATTCCAATTCGGGTTTCGACGTGTCGTGGTGGTTCTCCGCGGTGGGGCTCTCTCTGTGTGGCTCGTGAGTTTCTCTCAGCCCCTCTGCCTCGTGCCCACTTTGGTGCTTGAGGTGAATTCCTCTTCAGAGCCTTCTCTTTCTTGCATCAAGCTTGTTTGTTGAACTTGTAGTCCCGTTGGGCTGATTAAGTTATAAAATAATAACCTCATCCATACAGTTTGCACTTTGGTGTCAGTGTCTCTGATACTTATCTTTCCGAGGATTTCACATTTTGAGATTTTGGAAGGAAACAAGGAATTACTGTGGTATCAAACTGTTGCTAGTACATGGTTTGTTAACTTTTACACTGTCCAAAGTGAAATTTAGTAGTTGTGACTTGTTACAGTTTTCAGGAAGGTGCTTTAGTAACAATGGCAAAGAAGAGAAAGAAGGAGAACACCAAGTCAATCAAGTCCATTAAAGCACCTCAAGAAAGGTATACAAATATTTCTGTTCATTTGTTTTTTCAGAAATTCCTTGTGCTGAGTACCAGTAGAAGGAAGCTTTAATTCCTCGGAACAACCATAATACAAAAAGGTGACTGCCAACTGAAAAAAATTACAATAGTGCTTAATGCTCATTTGAACTGGTGCGTTTGTTAACAAGTGTACTGATTTGGTACTTTTTTCTGAACTTTCAGCTATTTTAGTTAAATTATAATTTTAAACATATGATCAGTGGTCAATTTGTACACTTTAAGCAGAGATAGCTCAAGCTGCTATGAAGAAGACCGACTTGATTTCCTCTTGGGTAAATTACAGAGGTAAAGTTCAATTAACTATCATTTTCTCTCAATTTCTACCGTTATTTTTAATTTTTTTAAGATAATTGGGAGTCGATTACAGTAAGGTTTCGTCAACTAAATGGGGCAATATTGAGGCCCTGTCTATAGAAATTGATGCAGTGATAGGACTAAACTAGGACTTATCCCACAGGATGGCAATATCATACCATATATGTTTATTTTGCTATACCCACCCCACTAGTAATGTGTTGGTTACAAAGTTGTTAAGGTATGACCAAATCTTCTATTGCCATGTAGGAGTGTGGAGTTGGCCAAGGCTTCAAAAGGACAAGTGCCTGATAAGATATGGACTAAGGTAATCTACCTTATTAGTAAGCCCCTCTTGGTATCATTGGAGGAACAAGCAGTGGGTTGCTAAGACCTGTAGTGCCTTTATTTCAGTTCCTCATTTTGTTTCCTTGGTATGATTGAGGTGAAATGCATTGACAGCACTGAGAATGAATACATGTAATTGTTTAAATGTGTGCTAGTTATTTTTGTGAAATTGGATTAATTAGTTCTTAACAAAATTAAGATAGTACTAAGGTTGTCTACCTTATTAGTAAGCCACTTTGTACCAATGGAGTAACAATCAGTGGGCTGCTAAGATATGCACAAATTGGGTATGCATGATTATGTTATATATGGTTTAGCTGTCTTGATTTGTTCAAATAATGATTTCCATTGCAAATTGAAAGATAAAGGAACTTTGGTGATTTATATTAACCAAAATGTTGTCTAATGGTGTAGTTGCAATTTGCAATCGGTGTAAATGATGTGACACGTGTGCTTGAGAGAATGCCTCTACCTGATTCAAATGCAAATTCAAAAGAGGATAACAAGACCACAAGAGTTCCACGTAAATCTCCTGTGACACTTCAGGTTATTTAATTTAATTGTATATTTGTTTTTTACGCTCGAGCTTTTATTTCCTTTTTCATCTGTGTCACATTGGTTGGAAATTAGCAACACTGTGTAATATGAGCAAAAGATAATCTGTCTTCACAGCTGGATGCTACTATTGCTTAAATTGTTGCACATTACTGTATAAGGTTTAACTCATGTTGCAAGGTTTATGTGTGATACTTTGAGGTCTTGCAATAACCTAAATCTTTTCACAAGTAGGATAGAGTTGTAGAATAAAAAGGTTATAATACACTATAACTATGTAGGCTGTGCTTTTAGCTACCGATTGTAACCCTAAATGGCTGACAAAGCATATACCAGTGATTTCTGCCTCGAGAAATGTGCCTGTGCTAGCATTAAAAGATAATAAAGGAAGTTCTCTTAGGCTTGGAGAACTGGTTAATGTCAGGACAGCTCTAGCCATTGGAATTAAGGTTGGTAATTCTCATCTTATTTTGTTCCCAACATTTCTTTCTTATAATATCACATATGCTACACCTGTGTTTCAATGAACAAGTGTGGAGTTTATAATGGGAATTGTTTTATTAAATGAGCAAAATATGATGTGTTTAAGTAGGGAAGATGAGCGATGTATTAAGGTTGTCAGGGTAGCTTCTTTTGTAATGCTATACATTGAGAGAAGTTTTCCGAGTATACTTTGCACAAGCTCTCTCTCACATATGGGCATCGAAGGGTTGCTTGGAAATTATTTTAAACAAAGAGGGGACAAGTCTTTCATGCTTTATGCAGTCAATAGATTCCTTGCATGGAATGTTGCATATATATGGTCTTTAAGGGGTGTACAATTACTCCTATATTTATTTGCTCTCTTTTAAAATTTTATTTTCCAGGCCAGAAATAGCTGTATCAACAAAACTATTGAGGAAGTTATTTCGAGTAGCTAAGCAGTTGATGCTTCTCTTGCTACTGTTCAATAGCCTTTTTTAGGTACAAGTAGAGTTAGAAAGATTCATTTTTGATAAGTTTGTAGTTGACAAGAAAATAGTTAGATGTAATGTGGAAAATTTTGTAGTAGACGAGAAAATATTCAGAAGGATAAACCTAAGGTACATCAAACTAAAAGAATTATATTGTTGATGTGTTTGTTATTATTTGAATAGGGTGTGTCATCGTTAGGTCAATCTAAATGTGCGTATAGCTTTACATTAAATAACTTAAATTTTCTAATAGTTGAATTTTATGACTTTTTGATGGATAATCAGTCGAAAAAAAATACTTTTCTCCAAATTTACATATCAAGGGGAGGATATAATAAATTAATTTTTGCATCATTTTCACCACAAGAAAAGTATGGACGGGCACGCAATCAGTAAGATCATAAATGAGGTGTGAGCATAGGAGAATGAAGTTTGGTATTTGAATGTGACGACACAAGTGAATAATTAGGTAGCCAAACGTGTTGAAAATGGAATGGCGCACCTGGGAGTCAGCTTGTGGATGGCTGTGAATGCTCCGAAATTTTTATTAAAAGGGAATTAATTATATAAATATAATGGAGAATAAAATTGAGTTTTTTCGATATATAGAAAAAATATGAGGACATTATAGACTATTACGATTAAATTAGCTTATTCTTCCTTCTAACTGACCAGTGCAGGAGAAAAAAAGAATCAGGTCGTAATACTCTGTCGATATTCTTCCTTCTAACTGACCAGTGCAGGAGAAAAAAAGAATCAGGTCGTAATACTCTGTCGATATTGATAGAGTATTACGACCTGATTTTATGGGCTGTCTTTTTTGTCATTAGTTTATCGTATCACGGCAAGAGATAAACAAAAAAAAAAGGTCTTTGCATTAGTTTATGGGCTGTCTTTTTTGTCATAGGTCAACAACATCCAGAGGACTTTTTTTGTACAGCGCACCTCTGGCCATAAACTTGACTTTAATACAGCCATAAACAAATTAATTTTACCTATGACCTTAGCCTCAAACTAGTTTTTGCGTACAGCGCACCTCTGACCGTGATAGGGTATCACGGTTTTTTTTTTTTTCCTCTATGTGGTTCAGTTAGAAGAGAAGGTAATTAATTTGAGGCTAATTTAATTATAATAGTTTATAACGTTCAGAAACTATTATGTTTTTTTTATATCTCGAAAAAACTCAATTTTATTCTTTATTATCGATATTTATTTAATTAATTTTCTATTAATAAAAATTTCGGATGAATGCTTGTACTGCTGTTGGCTTTGCAGGAATGGGGATTGTAAATAGGATTGTTTTTTTTTTTTTTTATTTATTTTAAGGGGTGGGATTGTGGGAGATATCTAGGTGGAGACGTTCGGATAAGTATCTTTTCTAATTTTATAATATTGTAAAAGATTTTCTTTACTTTACAGTTTGAGATTAACTCTAAGTCGCTTTGAGATTTGAACTGGCGCAGGGTAGTACTATTGTGATTTGTGATTCGTGCCAAGTTAAAAAAAACAGTCCAGATCCAATAATTCTAAAAAATTCTCTATTACGGTACCGAGGAGGATATGAATTCAAATTCAATAATTCTAAAAGATTCTCTATTACGGTACTGAGGAGGATCTGAATTCGAGTCGTCCTATCTGCATGAATCTTGATGCATATTAAGTGACTATACTGAAATTCACAATTTGTTCTGATGTACATTAAACCGCTTCCTGTTTCTTAGGAATTAGGTACTATTAAGATGTGTATTGAGAATCTTATAATATTTTTTAATTAATTGGCAATGGCAGATCCGATAGTAATTTTTTTGCTCACTCAAATTTTAACTCATATTTTTAATACACATCTAAAACACGTTTTTAATTTAATTGTACAATACATTTTTAAATAATGCTTTGTTCAGAACTTTTTAGTAAACAAAAACATAATTGTGTTCTTTTTAAATTGTTTTGCATGCAACGCTTCATGAATTAAATTCATGGAGACAAAAGAGTGATGTAAAAATATCGTAGCAGTTGGTGAAACTTTCCATTTATTTATTTTTTCTAATAAAAGGGCCGCAATAACGTTGCTTTTGTTAAGGAAGCCAATAAAATTTACATAGTATCTACAACAAATTCACAAAACAAAACAAAAATATACAACAACCGGTACTCATACAATTTCTTAGTGCCCCGTACTGTATCAACTATTGTTTTTATTACAACCGATGAACCGAACAAAACACAAACAACAATTACACAATTTCTATGAGTCCGGCTATGATATTTATATATGTATTTTAGCAACTTATGCTTACAAGTTATATATCTGTTTTCAAAGTTCAAATAGTTGATTCCGAATCGTTCAATATGGTCTTCATATTAAATATGTTTGGAAACCAAATTTTTAAAATTATTTACTATTTTTTTAGATATGTAGAAAATCATTATTTTCCAAAAAATGTTGTACCATAAAAAAAATTGATTTTCTACCTATCTAAAGAAAATCAAGAAATAAAAAAAAATATTGGTCTCCAAACATGTATTAATGTGAAGATCATGTCAAACAATTGAAAACATAAATATGATTTACAATCATAATTGCTGAAATACTTATAAAAGTAGCGTAGTCTGACACATTTCTTATTCTATAGAATTCAAATATTTTTTAGAATACAAAATTCAGATTTCTACATATACATCCACAACTTTCATACAATCGCTGCAATGGATCCTTCGATCAAATATTCTAATTACGTACAAAAGTTTAGATTTATTTAGACACATAATGAACATATCAAATTGTATCGTCTTTCTGATTGGTCATAATTTCTTTCTATTTTTTAAATGTCACTTAAGAAGATTTTAAATGTGATTAATAATTGACTGGTTATGTCTTTATTTCTTTCTATTTTTTTAATATCATTTAGGTAATGTTATATGCCATTTAATATGACATTTTGTTTGAGATTGTTTTATAAAAATATGTCAAAAGGATAAAAAAAAATGTCTTTTAAAAATGTTATTTGTGCAGATGCCATTTAATATGTCATTTAAAAAATGTTATTTGTCATTTAGTCTTTTTTTTTTATAAAATTATGTTATTTTGTATGGTTTTTTTTTTCTTTTATAATATTTTTTTGTTGAAATGCACGTGTACGATACTAGTAATGAAAGATTCATCTTGCAATACATTATACCATTGTACAGCTAAATAAAATAAATGGTCTATTATATCAGTTTCTGAACAAAAGGAACAAGAGAAGGGACCTCTGCGAATAGATTCTTCTCCTTTTGAGCCCCAAAATCCAATCCTAACAGGGGACTTTTACAAAACCTACTGCAAATGAATTCTCTCAGAAAACAAACAGTTTCTATTATCAAACTTAAATTGTAAATCGTCTTTAATAAATTATCATTGTTGAACTCGTTTAAACCTTCAAATCACATCTTTCCCTGCTTCACAAGAAGAACTGTTCGGCGAATTTTATTTCAAAAATACAAAGACAAGTTATAATTGAAATAAAGTACAAAGAAAATGTCAAACTTCCAAATTGGAGAAATCTATTTAATTGAAAAGTCACGCGTGACCAAAACCATCTGATCTGCTTTTTACAGAAAGCCCATCGCTTGTGCTTCTGCATCCCAATAAGGAAAGAAGGCCCAAATTTGTAAAACTAGGTCCATAAATTATAAATTATTATTATAATGCTTACTCCTCCGTGGCTTCACATTTCACAACCATTTACCATTTTTTCATGACAGAGAGATACTTCGGGAAAGCTCCCTCTTCGCCATGGGAAAAGAGAAGCAAGGCGGTCTAAGCGACCGACTCCTTTCTCTCCGCTACCGGCTCCACGAGTCTCTCTCTCTCGGTCTCAAGTACCTCTCTCTCCCTCTCTCTCTCTCTCTCTCTCTCTCATTTTCTCTCTTTTGTACAAATTTTGCTACAAAGTACTAGGTTGCTCTGTCCTTTCTCTAAAAAAGGCCCTCCTGAATTCATGACTGCCTTTAGTATTACTTCTTATGAGAAGTTTATGTTTGCCTGATTGTGTCCTATTCTTTATTTATTTATTTTTGGTTTTCAAATAAATGGTATAGTTGTGTTCAATACTGGTACCAGTATAACTGTACCAAACTTTTTTTAGTGATTTTTGGAGAACTTTTGTGTTGAAAACTTTTGATTCTGCGTGTAATTCTGTTAAAATTTATATATCAAGAACATTTTTTTTAATGATACATTAAATATTACCTTTCTCTCTTGGTATCTTCAAAGTTCAAGCCATATGGCCATCATGATCCTATTTCTTCCTTAGGAACCTTTGTTTTTAGGCCTTAATTTTTTCTTGTTAGATTGTTTAGGATATGGAAAATAGGCAAGGGTTCATTTGTATTACAAGGGTTTAGGTGATATTTCAGTTTACTGGTATCCATAAAATTCAGGGGATTATATATGAGATTATGATGTTTTTTACACTTCTCAGTACACATGATATTTCCCTTGTTAGTTTTGTAATATTTAATTAAATCCTTTTAGTTTTTTTATAAATATAATTGTAAACTTATATCAGTGTTTCATTTTGTATTAAATCCGACAGGTATGACAATGAGCAAGAGGCTAAATGGGTGTGCATTGACGCGAGCATTGAGCCACAAACACTTAAAAGAATGGATGCATTCCTTAATTCTCTATCTTTGTCTCTTTCCCGACATCCCCTAATACAGGTATTTCCTACCTCATTTCCCTTCACTACACATATCAATTGTTGTATTATTTTTTTCTCAATTAAGTGGTATAGATATGCGACCCCATACCTTATTTGAATTGAGCATGAAATATGAAAAAGGGGCTATGCATCTCCTGGGGTCAAAAGAGTATTTAACATAATATGCTTGTCCCTCAAGGTTAAGGTTCTTTGCAATGTGCAGGACTTCTGCAACCTTATTGAGCCCATGGCTATTTTTAACTTTATATATTAATTTACTTAGTTAATTTCCTTTTTCTTTTCTTGATCAGGCGTCTATTTCAAAGATCATAATTGCATTGACTGGAATTCTCAAATCTCATAATACTGCATCTCTAAATCATGCAATTGAAGTTACATCAAAGTTGGTCTTCATCATTCAGACCGGTATTCGTGATTACCCTACATTGGAGATGATAGCATCTCTTTCTCATCTCCTTTCACTGAACCGAATTCCTCCCACTAGAAAATCTTCATGTCTTACCGCTCTGTCTACCATTCTTACAAACATGAGTTCAGTAAGTGGAAAAAACCACAGGAAAATTAAAGACATCTTGGAGACCAATAGCATTGTCGTATGCATCTCTTATTTCCTGAAAGAAATAGAATGTTTTACGGAAGCAGTTGTTTTGTTAAGAACTGTTGTCCTGGGGTGGCCTGCATTGAGATTCCAGGTTTGGAAGGACGATAGTATGATGAAAGTTTTAGGGGAGAATTGTGATAATTCACTTATTTTGATTTCAACCAATGTTTTGAAGGTTCTTTCTTCTTTAGGTACATATCTCTCTCTTTAGATTACATAAAAGTTAACCTGTATGAGCTGTGATTTAAGACAACTGCCTATAGTTATTACTTTGATTAAGGGCAACAATTATGTCAATTCCTTGACTGGTACATGAACAATTCAGGACTTGACTGGTTTGTTACTGGCCTGGCCTGATGAGCCTTCCTGAGTTGCTTAACCTACCTAAGAACTAAGCTAAGTAGGCTCTAGTTAGTTTCAGCCTTGCAATTTAGCCTAGGATTGTCCCAATTTAGCTTATTTGCAGTCAATTCTGCAAATATATCTGAATTAAGAATTCAATACTGTCGACCTAAACTGACCTCAGTTTTACTGCCAATTAATCTCAACAGAGGGAAAAAGAAGAAAGATAACAGAAAAGAACTTTATTTCTTCACTGGACATAATAAATAAGCATGCGTTTGTGTTATTATATTTTGCACAAATAGGTGTCCTAATTACCGAATTTTTTATTAATAGAAAATAAATAAATAAAATATCGAAATACAACATAACTTTTGGATTTTGTCGAAAACTAATTAGAACGGGTTGTGTAAACCCGTCCCACCGGACGGGTCTAATTATCCCGTCCAGATTATATCCTTAATTAACCGCAGTTAATCGGTTAAAACGACTTCGTGGTTAAAAAAATATATATATATATCCGGACAGGTTGTGTAATCCCGTCCCGACGCAAAAAAAAAATTAAAAAAAAACTTACCCGAACGGGTTGTGTAATCCCGTCCCAACACAAAAAAAAAAAAAAAAAAGGAAAGCAAAGGCCGGACGGGAAAATAAAACCCGTCCGGATTTATGCATATAATATTATTATATTATATAATATAATATTATTATAGTATATTATATTATATTATTTTTTATATTATATTATTATATTAATATATCAAAATTTTAAACTTTCGAATTAATTTAGTATAAAGTCAAGCGGTAAAAAAACGTTTAAAAAATAAATGCTCTAAAATTAATTTATTAATCTTTTAATTTTGACCTATTGACTTTATACTAAATTAATTCAAATGTTTAAAATTTTCACATGTAGATGCATCACTCATAAGGTAAGGGGGTTTCAACGGTTCGAACTCGTCATTTGAAACCGATTTGATAGATTTTGGAGTTAAGTTCACCAAACACTTTGATGAGCTTAAGAACACCCTAGTTCTACTCTTATATGAGTTATTATATTATATTATACTAGAGCAAAGCTAGGGTGTGACGTGCTCACCAAGAAGGTTTGGTGAGCACAACTCCAAAAGTATATCATATCGACTTCAAACATCGAATCCAAACTGTTGAAATCCATATATTTTATGAGTGATGCATGCACATACAAAATTTTGAAAGTTTCGAGTTTCTTTGCTACAAGGTCAAATGGTCAATGCGGACGGGTTTTATTTTATAATATAATAATATTATAATATATAGATTTTATAATATAAAAAGAATATAATATAATAATATAATAATAATAATATTATATTATATTATAATATAATAATATTATATTATAATATAATAATATTATATTATAATATAATAATATTATATGTATATAAATCCAGACGGGTTTTATTTTCCCATCCGGCCTTTGCTTTTGCTTCTTTTTTTTTTTTTTTTTGTGTCGGGACGGGATTACACAACCCGTCCGGATAAGTTTTTTTTTTTAATTTTTTTTTTGCGTCGGGACGGGATTACACAACCCGTCCGGTGGGACGGGTTTACACAACCCGTTCTACTTAGTTTTTGACAAAATCCAAAAGTTATGTTGTATTTCAATATTTTATTTATTTATTTTCTATTAATAAAAAATTCGGGTCCTAATTACACAGGTGATTTTTTTGATGGATTTTTTGTTGACTAGCTTTGTGCAGCCATGGTGTGAAAAAGATGATTGAAAACGAAGCACTCTTTAGTAAGATTATCAAATGCATGGGGAAGTCAAGTCCTGTTGAAGTTAGAATTGAATCTCTCATTCTTTTTCGTCATTTGGTGGTAAGATTCCAAGTTCTTCTATTGATAAGATTGTCATTGATTAAATCTTGGGGCATTGTACCAAGTATCAGCTTTTATGTATACTGCTTTTATCTTTCTTTCTTTTTTCTTTTCATTTGCCATTGTAAAACTAAAAATATCAAGCTCCCCCCAGTTAAAGAAAAATCTTTCCGGTAGTTCGATAAAAATGCAAGTATCACTTACTTTATAGGGCGGGATCCATTGCCAGTGGATTTATTTGATAATTTTGACAAGTTTCGAATATTTCTTATTTTGAAATTTGACATTTGAATCTATACTATATATTATGTATTTCATCATAAAAAATGATGAAATCTGATGAAAATTTTACCGTTCACCACACAACTTGAGCTTTGAAGTTGTCCATATTTAAGAGCTTTTAGTGGAATATCAAACGACACTCAATTGCATGAAATTTGATACACAACCAATCTATGGGACCAACGATATCTCTATAGCAAGTGTTAGATTAACCCATTGTTGGTGGTTCCCAACCCTATTATAAGTGTTGGAACATAATACTTGTACCCCTCCTGTCTGTTATTTGAATAAAATTATCCAGAAGGACTTTCTTCAAAATAGCAAGTATCAAGCTTACCTGCACAAAACAAATGTATAATAATCGTTGATACGATACATTCACAACAACGAATACACATACACCCTTTCTCTTTGCTATGTGAACTGGTGCCATTTCCTGTTCTAGTTGGGTATACATGGTCTTTTTCTTAAAGGAGTATAGTTGATAATTTGAGGTCTGTATTATGTTTCTAATTTATACTTTTTTTTCCCCTTCACTAAGAGATTTGAGGAAGTGACCTCTACTGTTAGAGATGCAAATTGTGAGAGTATCGTAGAAGCCATAACTGATGCAATGGCGCTTTCAAATGGAGTGCCACTGATTCTAGAGGCATGTCGCACCGCATCTGTACTGACTTGCACAGATGGTCCCCATCACCTGCAATTGTGGGCTCATGATATTGATGCAATTTTCGTAGACATTATCTTCAGGAGGTGCTCTAATAAGCAGAGCTTGTTGTGCAACAAGGAGATTTTAGAGGTTGATCAGCATGTGTGGGATATTCTTGGCTTCTTAGTGGCGTATTTACCACGGCAGTTTCATCCAAAAGCTACTGGGGAGTTTTGTAGACTGGACGATCTTATATCTTTTGCTTGGTACACATTTTTAAATATATTTTGTGTGTTATCGGTTCTTGCCATTTGGGTTATTCGCTCTGTACTTTTGCACGGAGGTTCCTAATGGAAGCAAATACTTGTAGCATTTACCATTTCGTACTTGATTAGTATCTACTGGTTCATACTGGAATCAGATCTTGGTATCTTATACCAGTTCGTACCTGACATAATTAGTATTTAATGGTCCAAGAGAATTTGCAATGCTTCAGGTTACTTGGTACATTCAGGATCAAATATGGAGCATTTGGAACCTATATGAACTAGACAGTGAACGAGTCTCCTATCCTTTGATCATAATGTTATGAAGTAATTCCTTATATTATTTGATTATTGTAATTTTTTTTTGTGTGTCAAACAGCTCTTGGGCTTTGAATGTTGTGGAAAGAAGTAGGAGCATTTCGTCAGACATGTTACATATGGAGGAACCGATGTGCCGAGCACTTCTTCTTATGCTCCTTGCTCCCTGTAACTACATTTCCCAAAAGTCAAGATCTATTCTTTCAGTGCTTTTCAAACCTTGTTACGACCCTCTTTCCCAGCTTGTTGCAAGAGTTCTCTCTTCTCTACAATCAATTTCTGCTGGAGTTGTCCCCACTTCTCAAGCTATAACAGACATGGTTATGTTGGGGTGCCTTTCCACATTTCCTCAGTACCAAACCCTAATTTCGGAGAGGAACGGGCTCAATATTTTGTTGGACCTTATTAAGGGGCGGTTAGAGAGTGACATACCAGTTGACCGTGAAAAACTCATGCCTTATCTAAAGAAAATTTATGTAGGGATAAGATGTTGCTCCAAACAGTTTGAGGATTGGAGAGGGGCAGACCTACCACTGTTCTATGCTCTAGTATGCCTTTCTCAATTGATAGAGATCTCAAACGATGCAACCCAAGATTCGACAAACAGTCCTTTTCAGTGTATTTTAAGCAATGACCACATTGGTGAGGGACCAAAATCTTACTGTGCATATATATTGAGTTTATTTGGTTTTTATGGGATTCGAAGCGACTTTGGCAGAAAGATTGGGAAGGTTTTTGACATGAAAGAGTTGGCTGATAGGAGGTTTATTTTGTCTGATGGGTACTTACTTGATGTCCATGGGGCGATTTTAGCTGCTAGGTGCCCCAATTTGGTGCCCCGAAATGTAGAGGCTCTCTCAAATAAAAAGACTATTGTTAAAATGTCAGAGAGGGTTGATAGAGAGGCTTTGGATAAGATATTGGGTTATGTCTATTCAGGATTTACCGAGATGAATGATTTGGATGAGGGTTGTTTGAAGAAAGTAAAAGTTCTAACTAGCAATTGCGGCCTGGAGTCTCTATCACAGATGCTTAACAAAGAATGGCCCAAATGGGGCTCTCGTGGGCCTCACTTTGACCTCACCAGAGCGCTTGGACCTGACGGATATCCCTTCTCGTGAGTTTTCTCTTTGTATTGGCTTTTTATATGAAAAAGATTCGTTAGCTACAACAATACATTTCTTTTTGAAAAAAACAATGTCATGTTTGTCTGTTTGTTTGTTTTTATTTTGCCCATTCTGTTTCTTATATCTTGTTCATTTTCACATTGAACAATTTCAGGCTAATCGTTTTTAATTATTATTAGAATTTTTCAATTGTAAATATGTCCAATATAATATAAAATTAACCCTTTTATTGTGAAAATTGTACAGGGATGTAATTTTAGAAGCCAAATCAAGTAAGCAATTGGCATGCAACTACAGCAGCTGTCACTTGTGTACACCGCATGTACACTCACATAGAGTCATACTATGTGCGAGTTGCGAATATATGCGTGCATTGTTCAGCTCAGGGATGAACGACAGGTGAGCTTCAATTAGTAACTTAACAGAGAGTACAGTCAGGCCCAAGAAATGGAACCATGCTTTACGTGTAGATTTCTCCAACAAGGTACTGTAACCATATTCATACCAGTCAGGTGCAACCGGATGTACGTCTTGTTGTATGCTTTTAAATAGCACCGAAATATTGCTGGTAGTCATGTATAAATGTGGCAGAAGATTAAATATAGAATCCTAACAGAGAGTGCTTATATTACCAGTGAGACTCAAGTCTATGATCGCAATCCAACTCAACTTTATCCTTTCATTTTTTATATAATTTTGACTTTAAATGGTATCTGTGCAGCTTCTCCAATATAATCAAAGTTCCCACAGGCTGGGAGGCATTGGTAAAGCTAACTGAATTCTTTTACCGTGGTAAAATACCTCAAGTAAACCCAGACTGCCACTGGAAAAGTTTGATGCAAGAAGAAAAATTGTCGGAGCTTATAGCATACACAGAACTGTCTTCACTAGCTGAATACTGGTTGTTAGAAGGAATTGCAGAGGATATTTTGAGTTACATGCTTCCGTTACTTTCACATAGGATTACAGATGAGGAGGTTATTATTGAAGTGATTCGTTTCGCCTATGGTTTGGGGCAACAGAGGATAGTCGAGATGGGTGTCACGAATCTGGCCCCTATATACAACAAATTGCGGATCTCAGGTTATATTGCTGAGACAGGGGATGAGGTAGCAGAGATGTTGCGGGTCGAGCATGTCCGACTCCTCTAGAATCATTTGGGTGGAATCTTCGGTACAGTTCTTGATTTTGATCTGTTTAAACAAATAAATTGTTTAAATAGCAGTGAGGAAAATATAGTTTGACCTATGTTACACTAGAATGGCAATATAGTCTCATCTCCTGGAGATTTGAATATGCAGTCCAACTTGCGAGTTGCGAGTAAATTAAACCATACATTATATCTGGCTATTGTCTGATAACCCATCCTAATATACTAAAGTACTATTTGTAGTTTGGAACCTACCAAAATCATTTCCAGAGAAGTCGGTAGTTTCGGATAGAAACTACTCTGATAATGCTGTTGGATGTGCATTTTTGTTAGTCGGCAGTTCTGTTATTTTGCCTTCTTTTTTTTTTTTTGTCAAGATTTCCAGTTTGTATTTTTACCAAAATTATTCTTGAGTCGGGTACTTTCAGAGGGTACCTTGTATAGAAAAAACATTGCGAAATACCCAAATTACTATCTGTATATGCTTGTATTATAGCTTCTAACCATTTGGCTGGTATCCGGTTGTTAAAGATTGCTTGATTTTGTTTAATTTTGTTACGTGTTTTTCATTGCATGTAAGAGAGATGAGCGTTCTGTTAGGTACCATAAATGAATACTTTTTAAATACTTGCACAAAATTTAAGCACAAGTTTACTTCTGTTGCAACCATTTCCTTTCTCTGCCTCTCTTATTTTCTTTTATTTAAATATACACAAATGGTTCAGATCAGTGTTGTAAATAACAATATGTGGTTGTATACTGGATAATTTAACTTTTTTTATTAAATTCATCTATATATCATAATTTATTAAAAATGATTTATTTAATTAACTAAACTTATTAAATAAATGTAACTTAGTCTTGTTATTATAACATGACACTATGCTTATTTCTTCTTAACACATTAGCATTTTCTGCGTGCAAGTAAAGCATTTATTTAATGAAAAAATAAATTTGAGAATTAAGTTTTTTCAAATACTAATAACATATTATGTTATTATTTGAAAGAAATAAAACATTCCAACGTAAAATTATTAAATTTAGTTTATAATAACAACTTAATTTCATAAATGAACACGTCACTAATTGAAACAAATACATCAGTAAGTAAGAAAATATATGATATATAAATCATAGAAGAATTAATCAATTTCAAAGTAAGTAAGAAGAAAAAATATATATATAAAATATTGAATATATATCCAAGCACAAATAAAACTATAACACAGAAAAAAAAAGTAATGTGAAAATAAATATTTATTGGAATAAACAGGAATAAACAGACGATTAAACGGTAAAACGGTCGATTAATTATTTTCATCCACAAACAGGCATCCGTTAGGTGTATTCGTAACGGTTTAACCGCCGTTAACGATTAAATGGTCATTTAATTGGCCATTAAGGCCATTTTTTACAACACTGATTTAGACAGTTGGAAACATGCTTGTCAATTCTATATCTCATGATATCATGAATGAATCTAAGATAGGAACATGTCATCCTCGTAAATCTACTTATTTCTTAATTCCAAAATAATTTAGTAATTATAACTAATTCCTTAATTATATGTGCACATACTTGTAATATTTCATCAAGGGCCTCAGTGATATCATCACTCGTCTTATAAGGGACATTGGTACTCTTGATAATTACTCTCTCCACATAAGAGATACATATTGAGATAGAATCTGTAGGATTGCTAGTTACATACAACGTTGGATAATATCCACAAATATGTATTATCATGGTGAGAAAAACAATCATCTCATACCTTAGAATTTTATATACAAATAAAACATTAATAATACTAACACAATTCATATTAAATGTTTTAATTTGGTCACGTCTAATCCCTTGATCTCTATCAGGTATTCATTTGATTAGATTGACAACTTCTTGTCATATGATTTGTAAAACATGATCATCATCTAATCCAAATACTAATCTTATACTAGTAATTGATAATTAATATTTCTTATTAATTACCAAGACTAGAAACACTTTAGAGTATTTATTAACTTCTTTATAAAATTCTCAATCTGAGTGATCTATAAATAATAAAATACTCAAAGAACAAGATGATTAAAAATCATCCAACTAACATAAATAAAACTTAGAAGTTAGAAAATAATTACTCTATCATTGATTTCTAAATCTTAACGCTAGCGGACAATAAGCCACGCCATTTCTTCATTGCATTTAATAATTTTCTTTATTTGATACAAATTTTTATTTTCTACTATAATTAGAAAAATCTATACAAGAATAAATTGAAGAAAAACAATTATCCCTGTGGTTGATAATTTAATTGTTGCTCTCAAAATAGTATTGTCATTTGGGCAGCCCGTGGAGTCCATATCCTATTTATGTTTAAATTCGGACTGTCTCATCAGAATTCAGGTCAATCAGATCCGAAGTGGAACACACGGGGCACTTTTAATATCCGTGCAGATTCTGATTGGACGATTGGGAACTAAACAAAATATTATGTTATCTTAAATTCTATTTTCTGGAGGAAAAACCGTATATTTAAAGAGTTTCATTGGTCTAGTTATTACTTTGTATTTAATTTACTTAATTGAATTAGAAATTATAGATTAAAGATATAAAATAATTATATATTTATGTATTGGTCAAGTATTGGTTTTTGTTTCTTATCTAATTTTAATATATTATATTCAGTTAGGCTAGAATATTTGTTACATTCAAATCTTGGTTTTCAAAAGTAAATTTGAACGTTTCAATATAGGAGTGCGAACGGATAGGATTAGGAGTGTTCATTTGGTCCGGTTTAGTTGGTTTGAACCGAATCAAATTAATTTGGATCAAATAGTTTGGTTTTTACAGTTAATAGTTTGGTTCGGTTTGTTTTTTAAAACCGAATTATAACTTCAGTTCGATTCAGTTTTGAAATTTTCAAAATCAAAATAATCGAACCGATCAAACTTTTATGTATTATGAATTTGGTTCAGTCTGCCCCAGTTTATTTATTAATATCCAGATTTATTTCTTAATCAATTGCTTTAAAAACTTCGGTTTATTTCTTAATATTTTGGTTTATTTTTTAATATCTCAGTTTATTTCTTAATATTTATCGGTTTATTATAAATCAATAAAACTATAGTTCGGTTCAGTTCGGTTGCAATGCTAAATCGGTTTGGTTCGGTTCTATTTTTAAAATCGAAATATAACTTTGGTTTGCCTAATTAGACTCGGTTTCAACCGAACCGAATCGATGAACACCCCTACATAGAATACAGACGAGATAGCGGTAAAATCATGTTTATATCTATTTTTATTTTCTGAATACTGATAGAGGTTAGATACATATAAACATACGGATAGCGAATATCTATTTATTTTAATTATGACAGAATTAATATATTAATCAATAAATTATTTTTAATAAAAAAGAAAATTAGAATTATATATATATAGAGAGGTGGACTACAGTGAGTTGTGAAGTAAAGTGGCTATTTTACTTCACGCTCATGTTTTGCGATTTTAAAGTTCAAAACGTCGATCCAAACCGTTCATCTTGTTCTCCATATTGAAATGTGCTTGGAGACCAAATTTTACATTTTTTGATTTTTTTTTACTATTTATTAAGCAATTTTGAATGCCACTGATCTGATGGTCCACAAAATTTTACTGTTTTTTTTACTGTTCACAGCAAAACAACAGTTTTAAAAAACGCTTAATAAATAGTAAAAAAATTCCAAAAAATATAAAATTTTGTCTCCAAGCATATTTCAATATGGATTAAACATCTAACGGTTCGGATTGGTCGTTTGGACTTTCAAAATAAAAATACAGCGTGAAGTAGAAACGTGTTTTACTTCGCAACTCACCGTAGCCCACCTCATATATATATATATATAATTCAGATATTTGATCATTATGATGAATAAAATATTTTTTCGTATGTTAAACTTGTTATATCATTATAAAATATGTATCTTGTTAACAAAAAATAATTCCCAACGTAATTATATTCTTAATCAATAGATAACTAAAAGAACAAAATATTTCTTTCTAAACATATATATCATTCTAAAACAAAAAGATATAAAAATTCAGATTCATATAATTATCTGTATTCGTATCCAAATCTACAGAAATAGATATCCACATTTTTTTTGACATATGGATGCAAATTTTCGTTCATGTTCATATTTGTATCGGTATTTGTTTTCAAAACTAAATCTTTATCCATATTTGTATTTGTATGTGTATTTGAATGTCCTAATAAATAACAATTCAAATGCATATTCATATACCAACGGATAATGTCTTATCCATTTGCACTCCCTACCTCAATGTGATCTTCATAAGAAATTTCTTTTGGAGGTCAAATTATATATATATATTTTATTTTTTTTGAAGTATTATTATTATTATTTTGTCGGAGAGATGGAACACATGGTCCAGAATTTTTATATCAATAAATAAAAAAAAATTGAGCAGCCTGAATTAGCCGTTTGGACTTTAGAAATCAAAATTTAAATGCAAAGCACGGAACGATCCGTTCTTTACAGTGCATTTTTAGTCTAACTGTAGTTCGTTAATAATTTTAACTAATTTATTTTCAATTATTTAAAAGTTTCAAAATTATAAATCATTAATTAGGAAAATATATCAAATCATGCATATCTGACATGAAAAACATATATTAGTTGATCACAAATTATGTTTAATATTGCACAGACAAATTACTTCAATGAATAATAAACATTAAAAATTTCCACCTATCTAATCAACTAACTTTTGGTACCTTTTAATATTCTAAATTTTATTCCTACTGACGGGAACTAATTAGTGTGAGATTATTTAGAGTTACAAAAATATATGCTCTCAAGTAAATAGTGCACTTAATTTTGTAATTTTTAATTGAAAACTAATGTGTTGAAGCAACAAGTACAATCTAAGAAAATTTGAGGCATAATTTAATAAAACCAGAATTATGTTGTGACAAACTGACAACTCACAAAATTTCGAGTTAAATCTTATAATAAAATTCATCGACCAAAACAAAAATTTGAGTGACTGACTTTATTGTACTATGTGATCATTTAGATTATAAAAGATCATATTTACGGATTTTGATGAATGTTTGTTTACAAAAATGTAGGTTTTGAACTAAAACCTGGTACCCCCATGCGAACTATTGATGCACTAGAATCAGGTTCTAAATAGTTGCGTTATATATATTTTGGAGCTTGACGCGATTAAGAATCTTAACTAGGATTAAGTCATGCAGTTATAATGTAATAAAAAAAAACTGGGAAAATTATAAAATTGTTCAATGCAACAAAAATTAAAAGCAAACGTAAAACATTAATGAAGGGAAATTTTACTAATTAAGATATAACCATTGAGTGTAGACTTCCTGTCAGGTCCGCTGTTGTTTGCTTTGCTCTCGCAATATTCTGACACATCTCTCTCCAGATTAAGAAGTGTGACACATCTTTCTCCCTAATGACTTTGTTTTCAGGGATGGAGAATATATCAAGTGTTGCAGCATAGATGTGACACATCTTTCTCCCTAATGACTTTTGTTTTCAGGGATGGAGAAATATATTAAGTGTTGCAGCATAGATCCTCATAGGCATCATGAAATCTAAAAATAAAGATGTTGAATATAGTTGGAACACAAAGCCAATGATACATTTAAACCTACTCATTCACTAGAATGCTCCCGGTAAGTTGACAACATTAAGTTTCCTTTCTTGTAGAAAGCAAAATTATTGTAGAGTTATTTCTACAAATCCATGGCAAACTTTGGTTACCAAACTTAGTCTAAATTTTGTTGTCCTTCCTGGGGTTGCCCAATGTTGAATCGACTTAATAAAGTCTAAGACCTACTGAACCTTACAACAGGAAGAAAAAAAAAAAGGAACATGACATACAGTAAAATATTGAAAGCATGAACTCACCTATAAAAAAGGTACGCTGGACAACAGAAAATAAAAAGGAATATACATAACAGAACATAAACAGTAAAACATTAAAGCTACAGAGTACTTACAAATTCAAATTCAAAACTGGACAGAAAGAAGCTAAAAAAAAGTTATTATTCTAAAACTAGCAATTAAGTTACAGGCTCACACCAAGTTACAACCCTAATAGATGCTATGAATAGTGCCCTAGAATCCTCAGTTGAGCATCTCAATTCAACTTACAACAAGGACTACTTTCTTCTTCCCCCCACCACCCCAATTTGAGCATAAAAAAATAAACCTCTATATTTAAATTAAAAAGAATTGCATTGTGCCCATGATTTATAATTATTTCTCTATACTATCACCTATGGCTCAACTTTTGTTTCTTTCTCATGCGCTCTCTCTCTCTCTTTTCCTCCTCCTCAATGAGGCGCAATTGCTCCTCATCTTCCTCTCTCGCAATTTTGGAGCTGAAACAAAGGCAACCTTAGTGCTTGTGGCTTCAAAATATTGATATTAACAATATGACCCTCAGAGATTTGTTATAAATATAGGGTGCGTTTCGATGAAGGCTTGGATTAGTGAGAATAGTGAGCTAACTCAAATTTGAGATAGTGAGCTAACCCAACTTTTGGTTGGGTTAGTAGAATAGCATGTTAACACAAACACATTCAAACGTAGAATAGTAGTTCGGAATAGTCGCTAACCCGGGTTAGCACTATTCTTTGCCTCATCCAAATGCACTCATAGAGAACAAAATTTATAGATGAAAAATATGTACCTTCTTCGTTCCTCTTTTTGAATCACATCAAATCCAACTTCCATATCACTGTCATCCTCATCCCTCCCTGCGTATCTGTTAGGGTTGTAGCTGCACAAAACAATCAATTTAAATAACTGTACTAATAACAAACAGCATCAGGAATAGTGGTATGCTAACAGTGATTGAGGTGAAAAAATTATGCCTAATTACTAATAATAAGAGTTTTCAACACCACAACAACATAATAATTAGTGGTACGTACTTGAACATCTTGCGGATCAAGTCAATCGCATTATCATCCTCATCATCGAAGGGTCCTCTTGAAACTGGCTTTCTCTTTAACGTAACATTCCTATCATTGCCGCTTGATGCCATATGCTTCAAAGGCTGTTTTATTAAAACTTAGCGTTAAAATATAAATGAACAATAGTGTCTCTGATATTTATATACCTATGGTTTTGGATAAATTAATTTATTCATATAATAGCTAATGTTTTGGATGGGCAACTTACCTGAGGTTTTGAAGGTTGGGCTGACTTCATAACAGGTTTTGCTGACACATGACCTGCCCTTTTCTGTTCTGTTGGATGTCGTTGCACAGAAGAAGAAGAAGAAGAAGAAACAAATGGCCTTGAGTTAGGGGCAACAGAAGTAGTCTTTTTTACAACAGGGTGATTGTTGCTGGTGCCATTTACAGCCTTCATAGGAGCCTTATTGGCTCCCATGGCTGTTGTAGGAGCTTTTGCACCAGTACTGGGTCTGGGATGGTGAGACCCATTTGAGATGGGCCTCGGCCGGTTGGATTGAGGTAGAGGATGTCTGGTGGTGCCCTGTCGTTGTTGCTGTTGTTGCGGTTGTCTTTGAACTGAATTGCCCTGCCTGTGATGCTGTTGCTGTGGGTGCCTTTGAGTTGTACTGCCCTGCCTGTGATGCAGGTGTTGTGAATGTCTCTGGGTAGATGTGCCTGAGGCAGAGGGTGCTGACCTCCCATTGAGCCCCGTCAGATGATCTCTTGATGGCCCTTTGACGTGTTTAGATGATGAGGGCTGGGATGACGAAGGATCTTTGACATGAGGAAAAACCTGTATGAGTATGCATCCATGAAAGAACCTAGGGATGGGCATTGGTGTTTGTTTGGTCCCCAAACCAAACACAGATCAGGACACCAGGTCAAGTTCTACTATAAGACATACTTGGATTTTCTATAAAGGGTTATATGGATTGAAATTTCAGATACATCATTTCAGGGTTTTCGAGTACCTTGAACCCCATCGTCCAGAAAAGATAACATTGACCCAAATGATAACAATGATGCAAATCAAGTACATGGCTGGTCAGAGACATGATAGCCCAGAACTACACAGATCCAAGGCTCAAGTTCTGAACAACCCAAGACCCTAGAGCATGGCCTGAATCAATCAATGAGCAGAACTGCCTGACCACGATTGGACCCACCATAAAACATAAGATGCATACCTATCGTGCGAATTTGAAACATTTCTACAGACTGCAGAGAAGTTACCAAAATGTGAAATTAGTGAAGACTCCAGACAAAGAAGCCAAACTTACCAGACTTTGATTGAGAACAGTTTTTTGCAGAGGGCTCATTGGGTGCATCAGCATCATCTGAAAACAAAAAAGAGTAGTCTCTATTGCCTTTCAGAATCTCAGCCTTCTTCTTGACCTGAAAGCAATATGTCCTCCAAATTAAGGTATGCACATTTACAGAAAAAACGAAGATTATATCTGTGCACCCTTCATCGTAAAATCCACCTCAAAAGTTGAGTGATGGAAGTTGACAAATATATAAGCAATTAAGTCCACAGAGACATTATTTATTTACTAAACATCCATCGTCATAAACTCAAGGTCACTAAGATCCTGAAGGATTCTTCCCTCACCCAAAAACGTACAGAAAATAATATATAAAGGAAAACTATAAGCTATACCTCATTGACAACCTTCGGCCGATGGCTCTGTTGTCCATTTGATGACTTCGGTCTTGAGGACATTTGTGCAGCACCTTTCTACAGTAAGAAGTTCGTGACCAGGATTTAAAAATCCATGTAATTAAAACCTCAATTACAATAATATAATAACAAATAATGTTACTAGAAGAGAAACTAACACATACAGTGTTAGAAGACCCTGAAGATTTAGAAGAAGAATGCAAATAGCCATTCTCCTTGATTGATTTTGTTTCTTCAATTACCCGTGGGGCAATTCCAGGCAACGAAGGTCCAAAAAAGGACCCAAATCTGTTCAAAGAATAAAAAGGAGATTTGAGTAAAATAACTTCAGTGCTCAAAAGCCAATAAAATTTTAGTCCATAATCACACATTTGTTTCTCTTCTCTCTTCCTCCAATTGATGTTATTTCTTCTGCACATTCCGGAACAAATGCTAATTCATATATAAGAGATGGAACATTTCTAAAACAATATCCTTACTGGCTTCAAAGTATACCCAAAGCAATAACACTTCCATCATAGTCCCCCTAATAAATGCTTAAACAAATTCCAAATTATTAGGAAACAAACATGAATGAAAACTCAAGCACCAGAGGCCTGCCTGACCAAATCCCCACTATCCTTATCCAACCAACCAGCCAAGGCCAGATGGTTAAACCATACCCATCAGGTATGGTAAATGAGAAAGAAGTAACTAAAAAGAAAATAAGGGAGGTGGAAAAAAACATAAACATACTTCTCCTGCGATGGGGTCTTCGAAGTTAAAGTTTCACGTACTGCAGAACGACCAAAAGTGGAGGCCCTCTCCTTCAATAGCTTTTGTCTAAATTTTTCCTTCAGCTTCTCTCTAATGCTGAGAAAATCTTTTTCTTCTTTTGTTGGTTTTGGCGGTTCTCTCACCACTTCCTGCTCTTCTTCTCCTTCTTCTTCATATTCATCAGCATATCCCTCCTCGTCATCATAATAATCCTATAAAAAAAGTGATATTCAACTTACAATCCAATTTTAACCAACGTATTCCTCAATTAACACCTAACTGCTACCTTGATTTATCCCGATTTAACCACTCACATCCTACATATTATTGTAGTAAATCAAACAAATAATCCCAAACAATGATTCCAGTTCTATCCGATTATGTGGGCCAAACTCCTCAGTTAAACTCCTTATTAATATTTAACCTCAATTTTCAGGAGGCCTTACTGGCTGGTACGTACTGCATCTAGACTAGACAGGTATATCATCCAGAGATTCTGAAAAAAAAAAATACTTTCAGAATAAAAGTCACGTACATTGTTGTACTGATCCCTCATCTTTGTGTAATTTAAACTCGACGAAGTAGCAGATTAAATTGGCTGGAATATGGCCCCACTCCTGAAAAAAGGGGAATGCATTTTGAGAACATAATGAATATTAGTATGGAGGGATCCACAAGGGGGCATGTGAGGAAATCCAAGAATTAGACGTTTAAGGATTGTGCTTTCTTTAAAGAATGGATTCTGATAAAATATTTCCATAAGAGTCATTATATAAAATTTTGACTTAGAGCTAGTTCAATTCCACAGAGATCAGAATTTGATAAGTTCAATACCTTGATTCCTTTAATTTTAACTAAATGACAAAAATACTGTCTAATATTAACCAGGAAGTAGTAATGAACTATCCCTCGTCAAAAACATAAATTCTAACCCTAGACAGAGACGGAGCGAGAGGATTACTTAAAATTAGGACCTTCTACCAGCAGCCACGATCCGATTATAGCGCGATTTTCCGAAACAGGTCAGCCTAAAGCGTTTTGGTTTTGTCGTAAGAACCCTAGAATCGGAAGAGACTCACCTTACGTCCGATCGAGTTACGCCGATTCTTGCTTCCGGTTTGTTTGCAGCTTGACTGATTCTCAGATTTGATTTCTCTTATCGATTCGATTCTTCGAAGGCAAAGCCGCAAAAGGGATGTGAGATTTGGGGATAGCGTCGAGTATGTTTCGTTAATTCTCTTTTATGATCCACTTGGGTCGATGGAGCTTTCTCGCATTTATATTTTTTTCTTTTGTCATTGATACTCATTCTCATATATCAGAAATTTCCTTAAATGTTTCTTAGATATTATGTGAACCTAACTATGCAATTACCTTTGGAACGGGTAAAGTTAATATATACGGGTTGATCCAACTTTGCGTGACTTTATGGAAAATCCCAACCGTTTAAATACGTTCTGCACGAATCTCAAAGCATACATACTGACCCCCTATATCACCCCCGAATAGGAACCGGACACGTCGGTCACGCAAAAGTTGAGATATCTCAGAGGAGACGCACTCGGATCCGACGGCTATTATGCAGAAGAAAATTAATTTTATTCAGAAGGGTATTTAGATTTTTATTGGGCTATTTACTACGTTTTATTTATTTTTATTTAATTGGACTATGGACTGTAAATCAGTATTTTAAATACTGGTTATCGGACGGATATAATACCGTCAATTAATTAATCAAAAATAATCGGTCATAATTGGAAATAATCAGTCGATTAATTGAAAAAATCCGTGACAATTTGGTTGCCGTCAATGACTAATCAGCCTATTAATCGGTCTAAACAGACGTTTTTTACAGCACTGCTGTAAACTAGATAAAAATTATATTTTTATGTTTTTGAGAAATGCATATTAAATAATTATTTTTCTCTCTTTTATCTAATTTTAAATCTTAATTCATTCATACTTGTTTGTTTTCCTCTATTTTTACCGATAGTTTAAACTTCTAAAAAAATTGTTAAATTATACATAACCTAACAAATGACAAGTCATAAATATCATGCGTACTCAAAAAGTAAATTTTATAATTTTTTTATCAAATATATATGTAGTATTTTTTTTCTATTGTATATTTAAAATTTATAATTATTTCAAGCAAGCTTTATTTTATTATTTTTTTGTGCTTGCGTTGTTATTAAACACGTGCTTTAAATGAATGAAATTGTGTGTCCTAAGATGATTTTCAACAAGCCTGTTTGAAATAAAATATTTTGAAAAGAAAAAAATATATAAATTACTAATACAACTCACAATTATGTCTATAAAAAAACAAATACTAAAGTAGAGATGCATGTGAATTTTGATTATTTTGTTATGATATATCCAATCTAAATTGATCAAAATCGTCAATGAACACACTAACACACTGTAATTGTATTTAAAAATAATTACAAAAACAAATTGAAAGAGTCTATCTTCCATTTTAGATGATTGAAAATGTTGGTGTTGATTTTCTAGTTATCCATGTTAAGTCGTTTAATCATTGAGTTTACTTTTATTCTCTTTTTATTTCGCATATTCTTATCTTAGATCAGATCATGATTTCCTGCTATTTTCACTGTAATCCAATTTGCAATCCAATCTTTTTTTTTTTTTGAAAGCTTGGCAGTGGCTACCAAGAATTTGCAATCCAATTTTTAAAGCCACACTTCCATTCAACCCTTTCGTAATAACGTTTTGATGAATAAGTAGAATATTAATGCACAATTGATTTTGTGCTCAAATTATGCTCCATGTCCTTTTTTTCTGTTTTTAAAATTCAAACAATTGATTGGAACAGTTCAATATGATCTTCATATAAAAATATACTCAAAGACCAAATTTGATATTTTTTTGGATTCTTTTATTATTTTTTATGATAGATACAAATTTACTGTTTTAAATTATTCAGAATCTTCTCATACAGTGATTTTCCAAAAAATATAAAATTTGGTCTCTGAGTAATGAATTTTCCAATTAAAACAACTGACTTATTTATTCATCGGATTAATTAATGGTTAATTAGTTTTCTTTCAAATTTCTTCAATTTGAACCCAAGGCATAAGTCAGGCCCAATAACTTAATTTTTTTCATTCAATAATCAAGTCACAGTACAAACCAAGGACCGGTTTTAAACTTAAGTTCTTTTAATTCCAGTTTCAGCCCAGGGCAAAGCCTACGGCTCGAAACAGCCCTCTGTTTCAATTTTGAATATTCTTTTATTCCTTTCAGGTCTGACACAAAAAACTTAAAAAAGTTCGTGGTTTACTTGAGATCGGTTCGAAAAAATTCATAATTAGCTAGTTTAATTATAGCTTAGCTGGTCATTAACGAGTTTAAGTTTAACCAAGTTTGGTCTGGCTCTGCTCTATAAGCTCGTTGTATCACTATTTTTATCTGTGCTCGTTAAGATAGAATGAAGCTCGTTATCGCAAGAAGAATATGAAATTTTGTTCCAGCTCGTGATCTATGAGCTACTCACAACATAAAAATTGATGAAAAATTTAGTCAATGTATGGCTCGCGGCATGAACAAGCTGTTAACAAGCTAACTAGACATATTAATGCACTATTGGTTAACGGCAGCTCGTTGTATCATTATTTTTATCTGTGCTCGCTATCGCAAGAAGAAGAAGAAATTTTGTTCCAGCTCGTGATCTATGAGCTACTCATAACATAAAAATTGATGAAAATTTTAATTGATGTACAGTTCACAGCACGAACGAACTGTTAACGAGCTAACTTGACCCGGCTTGTGAGTCGTGATGGGTTTGCCTAAAATCAAGCTCGGCTCAAATCTGACACAAACTGAATTTGAGATGGAACAAAAGTAGGGACCCGAAAGACACGAGACATGTTTCTATTTTGATCATAATTTTTTCGTCTCAAATCCGATTGAGATGAAATAAAATTCTCGGAAAAAGTCACAAAGAGATCTATACCTTTCGTGTTTTGAGTTTCCTCTGAATCAGAATGTACAACGTCCATAACACTGTCCAAAGTGAGTGTTCTGTTTTTCTTCGTGCTCGTGATTTGGACCTCCTTTCCTTCGGCTCAAAAGATGAGTCGAAGGATGTGCTTCGGCGTAGATATAATTGAGGTGTTTTGCATCCAAAAGTGAAACAATAAGGTAATTTTCAGTCTTCTTCGTCTTTTTTACTCTGTTTTCATTTTACTTTTTTTAGGTCTCTGTATCCTTAACCTACAAAAATACGGAAATTAATACAGAATCCTCGATCTTAGTATAAAAACA
Organism: Carex pumila; assembly: GCA_033356055.1. Lineage (NCBI taxonomy): Eukaryota > Viridiplantae > Streptophyta > Magnoliopsida > Poales > Cyperaceae > Carex > Carex pumila. The sequence continues at coordinate 216,556 of JARJHM010000252.1, forward strand.
ATATGTTTGGTTAGTGTGACATTAATGTCATTTCAACTTATATTAACATCAAGTTCGAAACCTATCGAATCAATTTTAAATGATGAATCAAAACCATTCAGACCAATATATTTCATTAGTTGTGTGTTTACATACAAAATTTATTATTTTTCAAATTAATTTAGTATCAAATCAAGTAGTCAAATTAGAAGGTTTTAAGTTAATTTAATGCATTTATTTTTCAGTATTTTTGACCACTTGACTTGACTCGATACTAAAATGACTTTTTTTTTTCATCTAAATGTTTCACTCACAAAATAAATCAGTTTGAACAGTTTAAATTAATCGTTTGAAGTCCATTCAATAAATTTTAGAATTGATCCCATATGATATCTGATATACTTCATTTGTATGTTATTATTCACCTATATCATATTTGATTTTGAAATAAAGCTAGCTCCATATATAATTGTGGACTAAAGATGGTATAAAGACACTAAGTCTCAACTATTTCACCAAACGAGGTTTAAATTAACTGGTATAAAATAAAATAACTCTAAAATTATTTTGGTCTAAACAGGTCTAAACTAATCCGGAGGTGAGAAAATTAGTTGCGAAAATTATTTTGGAATTCTTTTACTAATTTTTAAGATATATACAAAATCATATTTTTTTTAAATATTCAAAAAACAGTGATTTTCTAATCATCTTAAATAATAGTAAAAAAATTCTAAAAATTATAAACCTTCATCCCTAATCATATTTTAGTATATATATCATGTTGACCGGATATAATCGAGTTTTTACCTAAAAAACAGTGACCGGTCCGTTTTTTGCCCTTATCCGTGTACCTGTTTACTCGATCTATACCGGGCTCAGACACGGATACCCCGAGCGGACCGGACACGGGCTGCCCTAGACGGGTTTTGTCAATCCACTATTTTAATCCACAACCGGACTTCAGATTAAATTTCTGCCTTTATAATTTTTACCATTTCACCCACGGCCCATAGGCTATACCTAGTTTGCCTTTTGTTCTTTGTTTCGAATTTTTTTTCCAACTACAGACTATTTTTATGATTTAATTATTTTAAGACGCTACATATAAAATATTGGGTCTAACATCATCCCAATCTGGAATGAACGAAAGCGATGTATATGTCGGCTGCACTCGGTCCATGCACCCAGGACATGTTATCTACACGGTTGAAGATGGCCTTCATCCAAGATATATCTCACAACAATAAATACGAGATGACATCAATTTTGAAGTACAATTATTGTAGAGAGAACGTGCTATGCAAATCATATTTTTCTAAATAAATTTGAAACGTTGTCTTTAAGTAACAAGAAATATGAGATGGCACTAACATTTGAAGTACAATTATTACTTAAAAAAGGCTAATTATTGTACGGAGAATGCGCTAATCCAAAACATAAAGAAATTTGAAATTTGGTGTTTATAACAAGAAATGTGAGATGACACTAAGTTTTTGAAGTACAATTCAGCTTGTAAAAAATAGACTAAACGGTTAATTAATTGATCATTTAGTATGTGGTGGTGATTAAACCACCACGAATAGATTTAGCAGAGGTGTGTTTGAGGAGTTTTTATTATCGATTAATTATCGTGATTATTTATGTTTATTTTCATTTATTTTTGTTTAATTGGTCATTTCTTTATGTTTAATTTTTTTGGTGATTGCAACATCCATAGGTCTTTTAGTCGGTCATTAATTGAACTATGATATTTTATATACTAGGTTGTTTAGTCCGTCAAATCGGTCAATTTGTCCGATTAATTTGTTAATAGTTAATACTTTGCTTGTTTTATATGGACTTTCACTAAATAACATTTTTTTTAAAAAAACTTTATTAATTAATAAGGAAACTAAGTTAAAAATAACTTTATTCGATGAGTTTGATGAGTTAAATTAATTATTTTTAATAAATTATGAGTTTATGCATAATAACTTCAATGAAAACACAAATTTGTTTGCAAAATTTCGATTTAATTGGCTGCGTACCGATTAATCTTTTGGCAACACCCGTTCTGTCTGACTAACGCATACCATTATTTACGCCACTAGTACAATAATTTCTTGAAAAAAAAAATTTATTGTGCAGAGAATGCGCTATTCAAAACATAAGTTTCTACATAAATTTGAAAATTTGTCTTTATTTACAAGAAATATGAGATGACGTCAATTTTTGAAGTATTGAAAAATTGTCTTTATTAACAAAAATACGAGATGGCTCAATTTTTGAAGTACAATTATTACTGGAAAAAAAAACATTTATTGCGCAGAGAATGTGCTATGCAAAATATAATGAAATTTGAAATGTTGTCTTTATTTAATTGATTTTATATATGTATTTTCTTATCCACCAGTGAAACAGGGAGCGTAATTGACAACTTGTGGATTTTGCAGTTGTTTACGTATATTTCCTTGTATTTGTATACCTAGACTTTATACAGATCATTGTAATTACTAATTAATAAAACATTTTTTTAAATAATAAGAAGTAAAGTCCAAACTTTGTTGTATACTTTACAAAAAATAATGTTTCACTTTGAGAAAAATTAATTTCATTTTGTAAATAATTTTTGTGATGTTGCTAACGATCTTTAAGACTTGACTATATGATTTTTCTATCATTAGTATCAACTATATTTATGATAATTGCAAACTATATACAAAATATGTTTTTATTTTTTAAGCAATATTTTAGGCTTTTAGCTAACTAAATCTACAATAAATTTTGATAAATATTTTTTAGAAACGACAAACCTCTAAATAATGAAATATATATATATATATATATATATATATATATATTTATATATATAAACAGGCTAATACGCTTTCGGCAGCACTTCGGCCGAAGTGCTGCCACCCCATTTTCGATTTTTCAAAATCCAAATGGTCGATCTGAACCGTTCATCTTGTTCTCCATATTAATATCTGCTTGGAGACCAAATTTTACATTTTTTGGAATTTTTTTGCTATTTATTAAGCCACTTTGAAAATCGCTGATCCAACGGTGAACTGCCAAACAGTAAAATCAGGGGTTCACCGTTGGATCAGCGATTTTCAAAGTGGCTTAATAAATAGCAAACAAATTCCAAAAAATGTAAAATATGGTCTCCAAGCAGATATTAATATGGAGAACAAGATGAACGGTTCGGATCGACCATTTGGATTTTGAAAAATCAAAAATGGAGTGGCAGCACTTCGACCGAAGTGCTGCCAAAAGCATATTAGCTTGTCTCTCTCTCTATATATATATATATATATACACACACACACTGCATTTCCTTCTCCTGTATATTGTCAATTACATCTCAATTCTTATAAAAATTCTAAATGATGTATTGTCACGACTTTGATAGTCCCCAACATAACAATAAAATAGGATAGTTCTAATGTATATCCATTTTTGGGTTATGCTCATTTGATATATTTTAATAATTATTGTAACAAGTTGTTCGATCGCATCAAGCTGTAAATGTCTTGGCGACCTTTTCTTCTCATGATTCATGCCAATTTTAAACCGCAAAAACGACGGCCGTACACTTTGAAATTAACCTAATTTAATATATGTTGTATTTAAGGAGATAGAACACATATTGAATTATTTCTGAATTGACTTGAATATTGTTTTTGAAGATTTTGAAATGAAGAATACTAGAATTACCCCTAAAAAATAAAAAAAAATTAACCATAAAAATTTACTTGTTAATTAATTAAGCAAGGAGGTGCTACTTTTAATCCGAGAGTAAATTAGTTTTCAATAATTATTTGGAGCAAATGGTTTTGCACTTAAGTAACGTGCATAAATTCCAATTTCTTCCCTGATATGCCAACAAAAATTCATATACGCCCACCCTTGACAGAAAAAAGATCAAGCGTTGTTTTGGCTGTCCAGTGCACAAGTCATATTTTCTTTATCCAATTTTGTCTTTGTTGTTTGTTCTCTGCATGAAGCAAAAACGGTATTGTCAATATCGTCATCTCTGTTCTTATATTAAACACGTAAATGTCTTGATCCGCCAACAATTGTGATTAAAAGAAGGAATTTTGGATTAAATATTCCGCCTTCTTTTAATTCTATGCATCTTTTTCACGTTTTTTTTTTTTTTACATGTAGAAGTATAAATTTATTTATATACTCATCACACATATTTGTCACAAGTCTATTTAGTCTGTCTTTTTTAGTCTTAGTTTCTTTCTATTTCTTAGATGTCATTTAAGAAATTTTTAGATTGATGAATAATTTGTTGGTCATGTCTTCATTTCTTTTTATTTTTTATATAATATAAAAAAAATATTATTGTCATTTAATGATCACATTTAAACATGTTATATATATATTTTTTTAAAGTATACAAATACATATAAATTATAGGAAAATGACAATAACTCTTGTAACAATAAGAAGAGGCATAATATGATAACAAAATGTGTCTTAATGTGACAACAACAATAACACAACTTATGATCTTATTAGTAAAAAGAAAGCTCATAAGTATGTCATTAAAGAATGAGTTTTACATTTATATGAGAATATATTAGTCTAATTTTTTTTTATGAAAATATGTTATTTTGTATGAGAATTTTTTTTCCTCTTATAATTGCAATGGGCACGATTAATATTTGGTTAGTTGTAGGTACTACATCTGAGTAAAAAAAAATAGTTGCTAAAAGTTAAATATTCAATTCTTATGATTGGATTTGTGCATAAATTTTCTGTAAAGAAGTTGATTTCTCAGTAGTAATGATAGAGCTTTTATCAAATTAAATAAGCCTTTTTGGAAAGGCAAAGAAGTATAAACTAAAATCTGATTATGAAACTGTAAGAGTGGATTTGTGCAGAACTAGGTGGCAAAAATTGACTGAGAAAAAAAGCGGCTTTGTTGATGCTTGACAGATTAGGCTCATGTCTATTTTAAGCTTTTGAAGTGCTTTTTAGCGAAGAAGATAACAGCAAATAATGGCTTGCGAAATCAGCTGTGAAAGTAACTAGATATGAATGAATAAATTATATTTTCTTTATAAGAAAAAATATAATTGGATTTAAATCATATTATATTGCTTGGGAATTCTAGGGTTTGACTAGGCAGCTGGTCAGCTGAGTCAAAATTAATTTGATATCTATTAAAAGTATGAGGAGGGTTCAAATGCATCCAAATGCATTCTATCTTTCAAATTTTTTTCTCTGTTTTCAAAGTTTGAATAGTCAATCCGAACCGTTAGATGCGATATATATATTAAGATGTGCTTGGAGACCAAATTTTACATTTTTTGAAATTTTTTTACTATTTATTAAGCCAATTTGAAAATCGTTGATTTTACATTTTCTGAACCATTGGATCAGCAATTTTCAAAGTGGTTTAATAAATAGTAAAAAATTCCAAAAAATATAAAATTTGGTTTCCAAGCACATCTTAATATATAGATCGTCTAACGGTTCGGATTGACTATTCAAACTTTGAAAACAGAGAAAAAAATTTGAAAGATAGAATGCATTTGGGTGCATTTTAACTCTCCTCTAAAAGTGTATAGCATGTTTTGTTGAGATTCGTGTCAAATTAAAACCAACGATTCAGATGAATCAGATCTCATTCTATACGGTCAGCTGGACGGCTGGACCTCGTACCTCTGGATCCAAATTAAAACTTGTCATTGGACCGTTTTGTTTTCTAAACACAACTATTATTATTATTATTATTAGAGAGTTTGGCTAGCATAACATCAGTGTCATTTCAGCTTATATAACACTAACTCTAAAACCTAACAAATCGATTTCGAACGACTAATCCAAACCGTTCAAACCGATTTACATTATGAGTGATGCTTTTACATACAATTTTTTTATATTTTCGAGTTATTTTAGTATAAAATCAAGCAGTTAAAATATTGAAAAATTAATGTATTAAAATTAACTTAAAAACTCATACTTTTGACAGCTTGACTTAATACTAAATAATTTCGAAAAGTTATAAATTTTGCATGTAAACGCATAACTAATAAAGTAGATCAGTTTGAATGGTTTGGATTTACCGTTTGAAGTCGATTTGATAGGTTTTAGAGTTGGTGTTATATAGGTTGAAATGACACTAATGTTATACTAGTCAAACTCATTATTAGGAGGAGGAGGGTTCAAATGTATTCATTTTTTGTACCTTCATAATACTTTCATTTTTAAGAACTTTAATAACTTAAAATTTAAAATTTAAAAGTCAAACTAAAATTGTTAGATGTGATCTACATCATTTTATCTATGCACGTGTAAAAAATTACGACGTTTCAACTTTATTTTAGTTGTCGTCAAGAGCTTGTAAAAACATACTACTATGAATAATTTCTCGCTGTTGATTTTCAAATTATTGATTCACGTGAAAACAAAATTGAAATGTGATATTTTTTCTTATGATGAGCACGTAAAAGAAATAATATAGATTATATCTAACGGTTTTATTTTGACGTTTATGATTTAAATTTTGATTTATTAATGTATTTAAAAATGGAAGTAACTAAAATGTAAATGACAGTATTACTAAAAATACTTTATTGAATAAACTTGGCGTATGAGATATATAATGATAGATAGATGAGAGGGGAACTATGTGATCTTTTTTTAATTACTGGTTTTGATTGGTTTTCCCATCGCAATCTATGTTAGTAATAAATAGTTGTGGGAAAAAATTATTCGGTCCCACTTTTCTTTTCCTTTTTTTCGCAGACGATGACAACAACGCTTCTCAGTTCTCCATCTCGTCGATATGCAGCGACAGAACAAAAATATTTAGATTAGAATTCTAACCAATAAGCTCCATGCACACATTTAATATTTAATACAAAAAGTGAATCATATAAAAACTTTGAAACGATAAAATTAAATTACATTTTAATAAACATAATTAAAAATAAATATAAACTATAAAAATAGCTAAGCACCTCTTAATTTGCGTTTATATCCGCCTTAGTAAGGAACATACATTTGTATGGGATTCTTAGCGCCTGATTTATTTGAAGCATTTTTTGAGGTATTGTGACAAGTTTGGTAATTAATTTAATTATTTTATCGGTTCTACAGTAAAAAAAATCAATAGAAAAGATTATTCATTTTATTCTATCAGTTCAAAACTATGAACCATTAGAATAGGTTTAACTTTTTCTATCGATTTGTTCTTTAGAATCGACAGAAGTTTCACATTTATTCTACCGGTTCTACACTTAGAACCAATAAAAGAAGATGACCTTCATTATACCAACAAGCAACAATGTTACACTATTTCAATGCGATATCTCCTCCTCGTGAGTTTTCTGAAAAGTAATAGAATATTAAAAATGCAGTTTTCTACATAAAGTTATAACTGATCAAATTTTGGTCAAAATTATTACCACAAAAATGAAGAGATTTTTTTTTTTTTTTATTCACATATCAACCTTTTCTATGGGTTTCAACTTTCAAGGGAACCTGCTACGGTGCTACGGGTAGCATAGAGGCCCTCCGTGCAACGGCTCAATATTTAACTTTTGAAAATCCTAACGGTCGATCCGAACTGTTCATCTTGTTCTCCATATTAATATGTGTTTGGTGACCAAATTTTACATTTTTTGAAATTTTTTTACTATTTTTTTAGATTTATTGAAAATCGCTGTTTTTTTATGGTCCAGATTTACTGAAAACAACGATTTTCAATAAATTAAAAAAATAGTAAAAAAACTTCAAAAAATGTAAAATTTGGTCTCCAAACACATATTAATACGGAGAAAAAGATAAATGGTTCGGACCGACCATTAAGATTTTGAAAAGTCAAATATTAAGCCGTTGCACGGAGAACCTCTATGCTACGCGTAGCATGCTACCATATTCCAGTTTCAAGTACAAAACTACTAGAAAAACTATCCTTTTCTAGCAGTTCTAGCACATAATTAACCCATGTGTTTCAAACTTTCAATAGGTATGCTAATTACTAAATCCATATCGTTATTTAAATATGGCACATATCTAAAAATCAGATCTCTATGTCTAAATAGACATCAAATTCCAACCACTTCACCAAGAATAATTAATCAGCTTATTGAATCGAGTGCGATCCCGGAAAGAATACAGACTTCAGTACTCATAGAAAGCGATGTACAAGAAAAATATGCAACGAGCAATTTTTACCCGTTTCTGCAGTTTGGTTGCATAATTTATAAGAGCAAATTTGAAGAAAGAAAAAAACAACAACGAACTTTTCTATCTTAAAGGTTGTTCAACCAAACAAGTTATTCATATCACGCAATAACGAAAAAGATAACTGAGTATGATTAAAAAAGAAAAAAGTATTTTGAAACTGAATTATTTTATAACAATTCTTAGTTTCTCATTGTGCATGTCATTACTTCTTTTCAAGGCGGAAGTAGGCTGTGGAAAAGAGATGCTAATAAGTTCTTAATGAATTAATTAATCTTTTTTTTTTTCTTTCAGTTTTACCCTTTAAATTTTTTATTTTTTTATAAAAAATATATTATTAATCTATCATAAAATAAAATTACATAATACTTATTTATCTAACTTTTTATTTCAATTCTCTCGTTCCCGCCCCTGCTTTATGATATATTATTATCATTCGGTCTCACTTAATTGAGTTAAATGATTTCGAATATGTTAAAAATTATTTTATAAGATCTCATGTCTACCAAACAAGGTCTAATGAGAGGAAAATAAAAGAAAAACGGAAAACATATTATATTCTCATTTTCTTCAACTTATCCCCTCACATTGTATATTCTCCGAAATTTTTATTTATACCATCATAAAAAAATAAATAAATCAAAACACACTACAATATTGGAAATTCCACATTTATCATGGTCGCTAAGCCAATCTGCATGTAGTTTATTTATGAGGAGCCGCAGACTGACTTAAAAGTCCTCTAAAAATTCAAAAAATACATTGTAATATTAACATATTTAAATTTTAAGAGACTTCTAAGTCAACATGTGCCTTCCTCCTCATAAATGAGTTGCGAATTGACTTAACGACTCGAATAAATGTGAAATTTTTTAATGTGGAGTGTTTTGATTTTTTTCAAAGGATATAAATAAAATTTTCGGGTATATTCTACCTCAAAAGCAAAAGTAATCTAGATATTTTTTTTTTCATCTCTCTTTTCTTTTATTTATCTCACTTACCTTTTCTTAACTAATACGGAAACAATAATAAGTGTGTACGTAACTCTAGCTTTAATTAAAAAATCATGGCATCCCAGAACCGGAAAAAAAGAAAATAGTACCTCCTAACCGCAATAAATCAAACAACCTAAATTTATCTCATTTGCGCGAGCTTTCACTTATATGTGATATTTAGGGCTGGCAACGAGCCGGCTCAGTTCAAACGAGATCAAGTTCATGGCTCGTTCGTTTTAGCAACGAATGAGCCGAATCAGCTCATAGAAACTCATAGACCAAAAGTCTAAATATATTAGATAATTTATTGTAAAATCAACTGCTATAAATTAAGTTTGTAACTAAATTCATACATACTAAAATACTAAATTTTCAAATTCATATAAACATAGTTCACAAAATAAATTCATGCATACCAAATTCACACAAATTCATACAAATTCACAAATTTATATTTGGACCAAGCTGGCTCGTCAGCTTGCGAGTGAGCTAGGCTCCAGTTAAAACTTGTTAATTTTGAATCGAGCTAGTAATGAACTGACTCGTTAATAGCACGGTTCATTAACGAACAAGTTGTTAGTGAGCAACAAATGAACTGTATTCCTTGTCTCTGGATATCGCACTCCATAGAATGAGCTTCCAGTTAAATCAAAATAATTTCGGTGTCTATGTATACTTTTTATTGTGGAGTAAAGTTAAGGGATGAAATGACTTATTTTGAATTATAATGAATTAATTTTATTATGTTTGATGAAGTAATTGCGAGGTAACTCTGAAGAAAGAGAAAATTAAAAGATGAATGTTGCTGTAATAGTGAGATTACAGATGCATTGGTGGAATAACCGCAGAATAAGCTATTTCGTTTGAAAAACTGAATTAATTTATTCTAAATTAATTCAAATATTACTGTATCTTACTCTTTCAAATTAACTCTTTATTTGACAGTTTAAAGATGAAATAAGCGATTTACGTTGCCACTTCACAACCAATATGCATTATAGGAGGGCTTTCCAAAATTCGTGTCAGAATAAAAAAAAAACGATTCAAATTTCATTCTACACGGTAGGGATTGCATAGGATCTAGAGTCCATATGCTATGAGATGAGGTAACAAAATATTTCTGTTTAAACTTTAGATTCTAACTATCCGGTTAGAATTCATATCAATCTGATCCGAGGTGGAATACACAGGTATTTTTAATATCGTGTGGATTCTGATCGGACGGTCCGGATCTAAACAGAATATTATGTTACATACATACATGATCTGAACTTCCTGGTCTAAACGGCTAACAGGATACCAAATCCACGCAACAATCTCTATAAATCATCAAATCTTTCCCCCCAAATCCCAATCGAGATCTCCGAACCCCCTTCTCTCACCCAATTATTGCAACCCTTTGGTTAGTGAATGGAACCGGACACGGACACTGACACTTTTCTCAAGGACGCCTCTATACTCAGCCAACCGCTCCTCCCCTCTCAACGGTCTCTACCTACTCCGTCGTCCTCCTCTCACCTTCCTTGGCGCAGCAAATCCAATTTACACCGCGCCAACACAGCCCCAGCGATCTCCGTCCTTACCTCCCCCGAAGCGTCTGGTTCTATCCGATCACCGAACACCTCCAGTTCCGTCATCCAACACGCTTTCCTCTACCTCCTAGCCTATATCTCCATCGGCGTCACTGTCTACTGTATTGCGGGCCCCGACTCCTTCACTGGCCAGAAGACTAATTTCTGTGTCGACGCCGTTTACTTCTGCATCGTGACACTCTGCACTATTGGGTACGGGGATATTGCGCCCGCCACGGGGTTTACTAAGGCCTTCGCCTGTTTGTTCGTGCTTGTTGGGTTTGGTTTGATAGATGTTCTCTTATCGGGTGCCGTTTCGTACATGCTTGACGCACAGGAGGCTGCAATTCTGGCCGGGGCACGAGGTGGAGTTTTCGTGGATCCGGCTAAGGGTCGGATGCGGATCCGTATGAAGGCATGGTGACCCACTTTATTTTTTAACTTATTAAGAATTTTCAAATTTCCGTTTGTTGGTATATAACTGTATAATCCTTGGGTGTGTTTTCTGACTGGGCATTTAGGATTCTTTTGGGGAAAGCTAAATAGTTAATTTTCACATACACTCTTCAGTTCTCTTTTAATTTTAACAAGGGATGATATTGGTCATGTAGGCTCCCAATCTTTACAATCTTATTTGACATTGTTGGATGTATCCCAAAATTAGCCATTTTTTTCGTAGCCAAATATAGATTACATGGTAAAACGCATTTTAAAGAAAGAAGGGGTATGGATTTTAACAGAACAGTTTTAGGTTCATGTAACGTACAAATCATATGTAGCGCTGTTTTAATACTATAGTCTGTGAGCTGTATGAAGCCACTGCTATGTTAAAATCTTTACCCAAAAGAAAGCTGAACTGAATTTCAGTGCATAATTGCGTCCATTGTAGTAATTAGTAATATGCCGATATAGTAAGTATTAACTTAATTGCCACTTCTGGTTACCTTAACACTAGCCAAAATTATGGCGAAACAGTGCCATGCCAAAATTGAAATTCTTGTTTCTAAACCTCCAGTTCAACAAATTTGTAGGTTGCTCTAGCATTGAATATTGTACAACAGTGGATATCTAGCGTTGGCTGGATGTACACAGTGTACCTTCTTGATTGTTAGTTGTGACAGACTGACAGTCAACTATGGTGCGGGCCACACCAGTATAGGCACCAGTACAAATTGCAGAAGACCAGAACTGTGCTTTTTCAAGTCACTTATTTTCATTCTTTTTGTTACTTCTTGAGAGAGCAAAGACATTCTCGGATGGACAGAGCATATAAGACGTGAATAAACAACCGAATAATAAGTAATGGAAATATTAAACGAACCATTATATAGGGATACCATTCTGTTAATGTACTTTGGGACCGAATCTTGAAATTTGATCCCCAATAGCTATGCTGAAATTTATATCCCTAGTAATATTACATTACACCTTTGCATAAATGCTTGCTAATCAGGGGATGACTCTATTCGTGGGCAAGTTCAGGCCAATGCCTAGGCGTAACTTTTGAAAATAGTTACTAGCCTTTTCTGTTTTTCTTTTAGGCCAAACAGATCCAGTATATGATTGACTTTGCCTAGGCTTATAATAGATACTAACAGAGATCAAAAAGGTTGGTTTGAAATACTAACAAAGACCAAAAAGGTTGGTTTGAATTTGTGTGCATGCTCTTATGACAATCTGGATCCACCACTGCTGCTAATTTCTAACATGACAACCACACAATGATGTAGGTCACACTAGCAATCTCTGTTGTCATCCTCTGCATTGGTTTTGGCACAATCGCACTGTATTTTATCGAGAACCTCAACTGGATAGATTCCTTGTACCTGGCAGTGACATCAGTGACAACAGTGGGCTATGGGGACAAGGCATTCAAGACACTGTATGGTCGGGTGTTTGCCTCGGTGTGGTTGCTGGTGTCAACACTAGCTGTGGCCAGGGCATTCCTTTTCTTGGCTGAGGCTAGGATCGACAAGCGGCACCGGCGCATCGTCAAGTGGATCCTCCACCGGGATTTGACTGTTGATGATTTGCTGGCTGCTGACCTTAACCGCAATGGTTTTATCAGGTATGATAGACAGTTATGTTTACCAAAAATAATTACTTTTTTTATATTGGGATGATTTTCTTAACTGTTGGGCTGCATAACGTCAACATGGGACTTTACCTCACAAGCTGCTCCTAAACATTGAAATTTTTCACTTGTAACCCTTCTCTCGCAATATCTTAAAATGAATGAAAACAGATCTTCACCTTTTCTCATTACTTATGCATGGAGGCTTTTGTTAAACTTGAGGATGACTAAATTAATTTCATATAATTCAAGGGTTGATTATGTTAAGTTGGGGAGACTGCACAATTGAGGGCTTAATGGGGTTTTATTTTGCAGAGGTAACTTTGTCAAAAGAGCAAGTATGTATTCTTTATTTTCCACATCCTCAGCGTACCTCTGGCATAGTTTAATGTCTATAAACCCTCCCAAAAATGTAAATGTACTTTAAAACGGAATTATACCCACTGCCCTCGTGTAACTATTGAAATTGAAGCATGGCACTTTGTTGAAAATGCAGTGAGAATGAACGTTTCATGTGCAATACCAGCAGATGAGTAGTACTGTAGGTATGCAACAATTTAGAGAAGGCATAATCAGTGCAGATAAAGCCGTGCACCCAATTGGTCTATGATGAAAATATAACACATTCGCAATAAAGATGATTGGATGCCATTGTCCTATTTGTATGAAATCATTCATCACTGGAAAACTGGAGATGGGCTACAGTGAGTTGTGAAAGGCCTTGTTTCACTTCACGCCCATATTGTTCTACATTGAAAATCCAAACAGTCGATTGGAACCGTTTAACATGATCTCCATATGAAAATGTTCTCGTATACTGAATTTTATATTTTTTTGGAACATTCTTACTTTTTTTTAGATAGCTAGAAAATTGTTGTTTTTGGGTGGTTCAAAATCCATTTGGTAAGTGTGATTTTCTACCAATCTAAAAAAGTAGTAAAAAATTATAAAAATATGTAAAATTTGGTCTTGAAGCATATTTAATATGAAGATTATGTTGAACAGTTCGGATTGACTGTTTGGACTTTGAAAATCGAAATATGGGTGTGAAGTAATGCAAGTTTTGTGCTTCACAGCACATCTTTCTTCTTCTAAACTGTAGTGTATGTGCTTATCGACAAAGTTGCTACAATCCCAAGTTTTGTATGGTCCGACTTTTTTATTTTTTTATTTTTTTTAACATATTTTCCCTTAATTTATATCCTTCTCTTTCATTTTCACAGTAAATCTGAGTTTGTATTACACAAACTGAAGGAGATGGGGAAGATAGGGGAAAAAGATGTGCTATTAATACTCCAGCAATTTGACAAGCACGATACCAACCATACTGGCAAGATCACTCTCCCAGGTTTGTTAAGTGCCAACAGATAGCAATGAGCCACATCTATGTGTGTATAAGTTAGCACTAGATGATTATTTATTCTTTGCACAAATGTGGAACCTGGTAATTCTCATGTATATTATGAGGTAAGGCGGATAATGTGAATATCGAATTCTCTCTCATTGATATTCTCTCAGTACAAAAATGTGTGCATAATAACAAAGATGCATTTGAAATTTCAGATGTATTCCTCAAAATTTTCCAGAGGCAAAAAATGTTCTTTTGTTATAATCAGTTTAAAATGTCCTGCCTATTAAAGGTTGACAGTTTTTCATGAGATGATATGCTCCGTCATCTTTACCTCAATCATGTACTTACCTAAATAACAAATTTTATAATTTATACAATGATACAAAACTGTTAGAATGATCTCTATGTCACTATTATCCTTCTTATGTGTTCATAAAAGAGAGAATCTGGCTTCATGATGTGAATGTTGGATTTTCACTATTTATGTTCATTCAAATAACAATGTAATGTCGTTATTTTTTTTTTTTCAATATGCTTAGATTGTGCTCATACCAGCGTATAAAGAAAAAGAAAGAAATATGATGTGGAGAGGACAAGCGAAGAAATGTGATTGTACTCAATTCGATGCCTATTTAGACTGTAGAGGTCCCTTTAAGATTCGTACCAGGTTAAAAGAACGGTCCAGATCCACTAACTCTACAAAACAGTACCTCTGTAGTACTCATATTATACCTAGCTACATCCTGACTTGAAGGTGAGAATTGGCGAGAAAAGTATCTTAAATTATACATCGATTTCACCTCCGCTCTGTTCCCCTTTCGTCTGCTCTCGTCCCCTCCGGACTTTATTGTTGTGGAGCGAGTAATCGAGCACGGACCGAGTGTGGTCAGGTCGGTCTCCCCTCCATCCCTCACGTCACCCCTCTTCTGGAGCAGTTTTAAAGAAAACAATATATATTTTATCTTACTTTTTTTATGGTAAGAAGGCAATTGCCATTCTTATGATTTTGGATTGATAAAAAAATAATAATTACAAATAAGGAGAGTTTAAAGGCCTCCGTTTAACAGTCCTATACAGCACTAATATTACACGTATGCTTACATTGGTAATCTATCTGAAAACAACACATAGGCCCTTAATTATAGAACCATCTAAGAGTCAACAGTTCATATACCATCTGCTAATTTTCTGGGCCGTGTCACTGACTAAAACAGTAAGGATTTTTCTTTTAGCAGAGAAAATGCGCCTGTTGCGTTCGCGCCATATCGCCCATAGGCCCACTGCCCATGCTGTCTTCCAAATCCTTCTAATTGTTATTTCATGCGCCAGGTCTCCCACTCTCCATAAGTGTATGTGGTTACGTATGCCATTCGGTATTGTACCCAGGTTGGCAGACAACATTAAGCATCTCCAGAATTGCAATGAGAATGGACATTCTCAGAAGATGTGCTTTCCTGTTTTTAACATCCGATCCCCGCACAGTACACAACCCTCCGTAACCTGGCACCCCCTTCTCCTTAGCATAGCCCTTGTCAGCAGTTTATTTTTGAGTATAACCCATAAGAAAACTCTGATCTGGGTGCTTTTGTTGACTACGACCGCTGTTGGTATGGACACATGATTCCCCTATTGTGCAACATTTTGTAAGTGGATGATGCTGTAAATTTCTTCAACACTTCCATTCTAGTAGCAGAGTATCACTGTTCATCTTGACCGCTGCACTGTAAAATTCTGTAAGACTTTTGAGGTCTTTTAGGAAGAATGAGTGGTTAGGCCCAGTTCCTATGCTCGTCGCTTGTTGTAAACCATATAAAAGTCTTATGACACCTGCCCAGTTGCTTAACGGGTTTGAGTCGAAGAGCCAAATCCATTTAGTCAAAAGGGCTTCATTCTGGGTCTGTATATATATGATTCCCAGTCCCCCTGCCTCCTTTAGTGCGCATGTTAATTCCCAATTTACTAAGCAATTAATCGGTCTACACTGATCATTTCCTTTTTAGAGAAAATTCCTCCTAATTCCATCTAATCTCTTGAAATCCCACTTTGGAATTCGTAACCGCTATATTTTACCTTAGTTATTTTGGACTTTGAATGTATTCAATTTTCAAATTATAAAGACACGATTTAGGTAAAACATTGATGTCATATAAATCCTCCTTTTTAAAAATATGAAATCATTTTGCCAGATTAATGCCGCCAACAAGTTCTGTCCTTCTGCAATCGCGAACATATTATGAACTGTTTAATCTAGAATCTAGATATAGTTAAAAAGATACTAAATATATACGATACGGGGCCGGATTTTTTTTTTTAAAAGGAGGCTTTTGGGCCCGTTTCATTGATTAATTGAAACATTTAAGTTTTTTTGAGGAAGGATTGAAACATATTTAAGTCAATTTACTCGATGTTTGTTGAGTACTGATAATCAAGCCCGTTCTCTTAACAGTACCCACATCTGAGCTAATATATATCTAAGATTCTAGAGTGAACATCAATCCATCAACCATATTAATTACACATAACATCATAAGTCTCAATTCTTAATGGTCTTCATCTTCTGGATCTAATACCATCCGTCTCTCTGAAGCTAAGCGGGGTCCCACACTTGAAAAGGGATATGTATGCTGTGTCTTTTGGCACTCAGGTATGACTCATCTCTCCATGGCTTGCTCAGTCTCCTCCTCACCCGTACCTATATATCCATTGGGATGCAAACGGATCGGATATTAGACGGATACGAATTGGATATTAATCGGATACAGATATCTGCCTTTTATAATAGTAAATAACATAAATTTTTTTATAATATATATTAAACTATAGAGTATATATCTACTATTCAGATACAAATAATTGAAATTTAAAATTATATCCGTGTCCGCACGGATATTTAGATATTGGATATCCGTATCAATCCATTTGCACTCCTCCTATATCTAGTAATATATCAAATTCATTATGAGTATTATCAGATTTCTCCCCGTGTTGCAGTTTCTATGCTTTGAAATCACCCAAGCTAGGGCAGATACATGGCAGGAATAAAATTTTATAATTTTCAAGATGTAATCACAAGAAAAGTATCCAACGCGTTTATTACATGATCAACGTTTTAAATTTGAAAGTTATAAAGAGACTATAGTCTATGAGGAGGGATCAAGTTACAACATTTTTTGAGTTACAACAAGTTATAACAAGTTTTTTTTTTTTTTTTTGGAAGTCTAAATCGTCGATCCAAACCGTTAAATATGATCTCTACAATAAAATATGCTTGGAGACCAAATTTTACATTTTTTGGAAATTTTTTACTATTTATTAAGATGGGTACAAAAACTAGTCAAATTCAGACCATTGAATTTTGTAATCATCTTAATAAATAGTAAAAAAATTCCAAAAAATATAAAATTTGGTCTTCAAGCACATTTTATTGTAGAGATCATATCTAACAGTTTGGATCGATGATATAGACTTTCAAAATTAAAAAAAAGTTTATTATAACTTGTTGTAACTCAAAAAACATTGTAACTTGATCCCTCCTCATAATCTATATATCCATGCATTTAAGTTTGACTGATCAAACTTTTACTTTTCTACTAGAATTGTAAGGTCATAAATTTGTTATTTATCACAAATAGGTCCAACAAAACTTTTAAATAATTATGAATGAGAATCTAAAAGTTTGGAATGTTAACAAGATCCATAGTTGCTGGTACAACCTAGTACCGTACGCTCACTCTTTATAAATTAACTTTGTCACAAGTTACTATTTAAAATACATAAATGTTGACATTTTAGCAGTCAAAATAAAAAAAAAGTATCATAGATAAAATTTGTTTATCCGTCTCATTATTCTTTACAAAAACGAGAAGAATTCTTATCTTACCTAGCCAACCAAAATTAAATTTTGTAAGTGTTCCACAGTGATCTCATGAATGGTCTCCACAATTCCCATCAGCACATGTTATACTAGACATGACTTCCGGTAGTTTGAAAGGACAAAGCATTTGTCGATCACACACCGAATAGATCATTGAAAGAGAGAGAGAGAGAGAGAGAGAGACAGCTGTACAAAACGACACCACATGCACAGAGTTTTGTCTGGCTCCAGCACAGGATAATTAAAGAGGTGGTTCTTATTTTATCAGCGCACCAGGCACCACATGCATGATAATTGATAATTGATAGCATGAAAAGTGGGGGGAATTTCATCTATACCCCTAAAAAACTTTAAAATTACATACTCCTACCTCTAACTTTCAAAACTCACATATTTATCTATTTTATTGTCTTTTATATTAGAACTAATTTTAAATTTATAAAATATATATTTTCTCATTTATTAAAAGCTTAAAAAATTGTAGTTTGTTTAAGAACATGTCGATCTAATAAGATATTCATTATACCTTTATTTTTTCTCTTGAAAACCAGATACTCATTATACCCATAACCTTTTATAAAATATTCATTTTGTCCTCAAAAACCGATCAAATATAAGACGATAATTTTCTTAAACAAGCTACACATTTATTATGCTTTTAATGAAGGGTGTGATGGGTATTTTATAATTTTAAATGATTTTTAATATAAAAGATATTAAACTAAGTTAATTTGTGATTTTTGAAAGGTTAGAGGGGGAATACATAATTTTTAAGTGCAGAAGGAGTAAATGTAATTTTGAGGTTTGAGGGGTATACATGAACTTCCCCCTAAAAAGTATAAAAATGTGATATTGATAACAACAGGCAGCAGCAGCTAGCGGGCAGTACTGTTCTTTAAAACATTAATATTAAACTATTTTTATTGTAATTTATGCCATTAATTTCTACCGCATATTTTTGCGTTTCTCTTTCTTATTATTATTATTATATTGTTTGGCGAAGAAAGGTCCGGAGGCGAGAATGCTTCGCATGTAACACGTGGCGGACTACTGTTTGACAGCAAATTTAATACACGGAATGACTGAACTATATCGTGCATTAATAAAAAAAAAGGCACGTGATATACGAGTAGCACTCTCATTCCTTCATTATTATTTTAATTTTATTTATTCAATTTCGTCTATATTTTTCATAATCTATAAAAATTTTTGCTAATTTAAAACCACGAGCGTCTTCTACACAATTTTATCTTTCAAATGAGATTCATAATGACATACTTTCGAGCTCGTCATCACATAAGTATTTATACATTATCATTTAAGTATTTATACCTAGTATTTTTCACATATGACACTGTTGATATTTAAAAGTATTAATATCAAGTATTACAATTATTTATACCTATGCATGGAAGTATTTATACCTACGTGGTCAACTATTTTTGTTATTTTTGTTAGAGAAAGGTTGACGCAGGGACAATTAGGAAAATATGATGCGGAGATGCGGGGTCCACGAATAGGGATAAAATACTTAGAAGTATAGGTATAAATACTTGCACAATGAGGTATAAATACTTGTGTGACAATTAATCCAAAAGTACGTCATTATGGATTTCATTTGAAATATAAAATTGTATAGAATACGTCCATGGTTTTAGATTCGCAAAATTCTTCATAGAACGTGAGAAATGTGGAAGATATTGAAAAAAAAAATTCACCTCTAAAAACATGTATGATTCTTCTCTCATGTGGTTTGAGTGGTCCCTCTACATAGTTATATCAAGTTAGATATGCAAGTATTAATATCTTAATTTACAAGTATTAATTTATTGTCTTTCAAGTATTTATACCAATGAATTTAATTAAACTTGGAAGATCACGGTGTTGTGAATAAATTTAATTAAACTAGTTAGTTAAGTTATAGTTTATGGGAAGTTAAAATTTGTTTAAGAAATAGGGGTACAATGCGGGTACTGGAGTGTGGAGATTGAAATAATTATTAAAAAAAAAAGCGACAGGTTGTGTGAATTTAAATCGACAATTTTAATTTATAGAAATATAAAAAATAAAATGTAAGAAAACAAATGGATTATTTTTTGCCATCCTATGAAAAGGAACTGTCCCTTTATAATATTTTTAGGAGCCGAAGAAATTATTTGGTCCTTGAGGTTGTTACACTGATTTGTAATTTTGTGCAATTTGTTTGGTTTTACAACAAAAATTATTATATATTAAAAATATATGATTGTTATTTTTTTTATTTGTGTTAGTATTAATTATTACTATTAAAATTGTAGTTGTTATTATTATTGCATTTGTTGGCATTAAATAAATTTGTTGAACGGCCTTCAATAAATTTTCTTAAAAGGACCATTTCGGTTTCAAATAAAAAATAAAAAAAAATTACTGTCGAAGATCAAAAACTAATACTCAATTTTTGAACATTTTTTTTGGTAAAAAAAATGATAATTTTGATCTGAACTAAATTAAACTAAAAAGAACTAAATTGATCATGAATTATACTAAATAACACTAAGCTAAACTAAAGTCTTACATACATTATATATGAGGAAAACAAAAATGAGCTGTTGCAAAATCTTGCAATATATAATTTTAAAATAGCATAATTTTCTCTTTAATAAACTATGATATTATGCTTTTTTTTTTAAGGTCAACTGGCCAGAAACTAGCTAACAATGTGTAAGGATTTCATGTGTATGTCTGTGTGGTGAGAATTAAAATTTTTTCCAATCACCACTTGACTCAATACACAAAGGACGTTATTTATATGACAATAGCAAATAAGAAACTTCTTAATAGTTTCATTAAGCACCTAATGATAAGCATAAATTATATACACAATCGATCTAGATTTTATCCTAAAACAACCTTAAATATCTTGTATTTTTAATATAAAGTGATTTAAATACACCTAGAATCAAGTTACTTTGGTTGTTTGGCTTTTCATTGCAGGAAATGATGAAAAATGGCGAAAATATCACTCAGTGCGGATCAATCTACCCGCAGTGCGGATTAGTCAAGCCGCACTGAGTACTTAGCCGCATTTCCAACATTCAAGCATTGCACAGGAAAAAGTCCGAGCGTAGTGCGGATTGATATCAACCCGCAGTGCGGATTAGTCAAGCCGCACTCAACACTTAGCCGATTTCAGAGACTTCAGAGAAGTAGTTTTAACTCGTAATGCGGGTCAGCAATCCGCATTCAACTAATTCACAGGAGCTAAATAAGGAAACTTGGAGCCAGTGCGGATTAAACAACCCGCACTGCGGATTGGGTAAGCCGCACTGGACACGCAGAAAGCCAAAAATTGCACGGTTTTAACAGTTTTTCTATTTTTGGCACCTCATGGACGTGTATTGCAGTTAAATGTGGATAGGGAATCCTGGGAAACAATCCAAATATAGCGCCCACTAACTCCACTTTCTAGGCTCTGAATTGGACATGATCCTTGGCTATAAAAGAGGGGGTTCACTCTCCATTCATGAGCCCGGATTCTTTCATTCTCTCTCTACACACACACACAATTCTTAGCAATAAATTCTGGAGAAAATGAAAGCTTTCAAGCAAGGAGAAGAAGGGTTTCCTGAGCAAGAAGTTGGCAAGATTGAGGGCTTTGATCAAATAAAGGGTGTAATCATTTCTTTATTTCATTTCTTCTTACTTTTGCTAACTTTTGTAATGGATCTCTCCATGAGGGAGTAGTTCTCTCTCTAGGGGTTTAGGTCAATGCATGAACTTGTTTAATTCTATTTTTTCGGTTATTTATTTTTATTATGATTGTTTTATGGGATTTGATTGTTAATTTCTGTGATTTAATCATTTGTATTAATTACATAGTTAGTACTTGAATTGTAGTATCCCGTTTTGGATTCGAAAGAACCAAAATTGACTGTGATCAATAGGATAGTACCAAACTATGAATGCAAATACCTTAGGTTTAGGTTAAGATTGTAACCAATTTAATCTAAGCCGGAACTATAGAAATTAAGGTTAGGAATTTGGTGAAAAACCTAATCGTGAAGTCAAACCCTAATTAGGACATCTCAATTCAAATCGGGTATTGGTATGATGGACTTAGTTGCGAAGTACCAATATTTGAGGAGAGGAGAGACTAACAAGAGCTTATAGGTCTAGGTAGCTAGGGTGGGAAACTTCATTGAGAAGTTCGAGTTACCTAGGCACGTTATTAATTTACAAAAGTAACCCTTAATAACATATTAGGTTAGAAACCTCGTCAAATCATACATGAATTCAAACAAATACCGAATTAATAGAGTTAGCAAGGAATTGTAGACCAAAGACCCCTAGATCTCTAAATCTTGAAAGCAAACCAATTCCCTTCTTTTACTTTTATTTACAATTATTGTTTCAAACTCCTTTCTTTTGGGTATTGAACCCAACCTTAGGAATTGTTAGAACAAACCCCCCAATTTACTTTTATTACACTTTACTTTATTTTATTTTCTAAAATTTATTACTAAAGTTTGAACTAAGTTTTATCGTACTCCCTGTGGATCGATACCTAAAATACTACTTTGATATAATTGTGCACTTACAATTTAACTCAAACGTGTGTTAAAGGTTTAAAAGGTACATCTTATTGTACTGAAACTTTGTGCATACGCTTTTGCGCGCATCACCTAATGTGTACTAAATAAAAATAAATAAATTTATTTATTCTTTATACAAGAGAAGATAATAATTTATACCTAAAGAGATTGTCAAATCTCTTGTTAGATGGAAGTTGATTTCCCTTCTAGATCTCTTAGAACCGTCGTTCTCTTGGAAGCACCTCTTGGTTCACCTTGAACCTAAACAACGAACTACCACACCTCTTAGATAGATGGATGTGAAGTTCAAGGCTTAGATACAACCACCTCTTGATCTTTAAATCAACAAACTATTTGATTTCTTGGTGGCTAAACCTAACAAGAGAAGATGAGAGAGTAACCTTCTCAACTTTTGGTCAAGGATAAAGGAAAAACGTGGCTGCTCAAAGGGGGCTGATTTTGGCAAGTGTTATAGGCAGAAAATTAGCTTATTTTTCTCCAAAATGAGCCCCTTTAAACAGGCAAGGGTTAGGGCAACCCTTTGTATAAGGTTTGAATCAATTACACAAATGTTACTAGCCTTGTTTAGCCATCTCATGCTCTCTTTAATCTCATCTTATGGTTGGTTCAATAAATTAATTTATGAACAAATAATATTATTCATATTATTCTATTATACAATATTTATATTATTCTTATAATGTATTCAAACATTATACCAAATAATATTTGCATAACTTCATAAATTTATTTATGGTCTAAGCATGTCATATTATGACATTTTATTTTAGCATTTCATCACATGTATTTTATCTTATACATCATTATGAAATGTAAAATACTTGTTGTTTCTCTTCAGTTGGTGTGACCGTATAGAGGATCTGTGTCATCTTGGCAATAATATAAAACTTTATATTATTGACTATAAGAGGTTCTATCATTACATTATAGTTATCCAAACGACATAGTAATCATTTACTCAATCCACTAATTTTGTGTCTATCATTGTTACATGATATTATGAATAATATGCAAAATAGGATCGTGTCATTTTTGCATTATATTCGTTTTCTTGGTCTCTCAAGTGAATTATAATTATAACTACATCAGTTATATTGCATGTGATATAATTCCACTTTACCAAGGGGCCTAGTAATATCATAACTCAAATTGAGAGACAATGATAATATTAACTTATAGATTTCTTCCGCACAAGTTGTACACAACGAACTGCTATTTTATTTCTATCATAAGATAGTATTTAAATAGCAATCACAATATATGCTTCTCATGTGAAAAACCTACACATCTCATATATAAGATTCTAAAGACACAATGGAAACATTAATGACACAAAAAACACAATCCATATAATGTTCCATTCATTTAGGTCATATTCAATATATAAAATACACATTTTATATATTCATGTAATTAAATGATAATCCTTTATCAACATTTATAGAACTTCAATGTACTTTAATCTACATGACAATCTTTCTTGGTAATTAATGTTCCTCCTTAATTACCACGATTGTGAATTTATTTAGTGATTAAATATTTGTCATCTTAGGAGTTCTATGATTAAAGACCAAGAGCATCTTCTTGAATACTTTTAAAGATAAAACATATAAATATCAAGGAACAAGAATAATAATAATATTCGTAATAAAATCATGAACAACACATAAATTATTATTAAAAGATAACTTTCAAAACACACATCCTTCACAATGTATCGATAAAAAAGAGTTATTTACAGTTCCAAATGGAATTTTACATAATTAACTCAACACACTTAATTAGTAAATAAAAACTGCAAAGAGCGAGCTTGATCATAAGTGTCCATTCTTTTTCTCACTAGTTTCTCCCTAGCAGTTATTTCCCCAGCATATGACTTCTTGTACCGCTTTATCTATTAACTTATGCACTCACTGGCTTTCCTGTAAGAATATGGTTTTCCTGTGTATATCCTCTGATTCCTTTCTTTTCACAGTATCCATACCCCCGCCGTCCATGCTCTATCCCAGATATTATGCTTTTAATGAGCCGTTAATTGGCAGCAACGGCACTATATTTTCTTTTATTTCTCTCATTAATTGGTTGCATCAACACCCCTAATCTGGAGCCAGGAAGCATGACCTCACATTTTTGATTTTATAAAAATGTTCGGGGATTTGACGGTCGGAAACAATTACCCTCTTCGCCAATAGCTCAACGCAACGCAACGCAATGCGCATGTTAGATGTTACTTTTCATGTAAGTTGTTTCCCGTGGAAAGAGACGTGTAAGTAAATAAATTATCTTAAAATCCACGGCACGCAGCCATCACACGTGCATACCCACACTGGCTGGATGCTAATGCGCTTCACCATGTGAAACGCGCGCGCGGACACGAATTAGGTCATTAATGTAAAAAAAGTTGTACAGTAAAACGAATATGGGTTCATCTCTTAATTAGTTATGTACAAAAAAAAGTCTTAGAAAATCCTATTTAATTCAGGTGGGTCAAACATGAAAAATTTAATTCACACCATTGATATCTTGTTTAAATGTTAATGGCAATGTTCATTAATTTTAGTTTAAATGGTATTTATGTGATTCATTAATCTCAAAAGTTACAAGTTATGATTTTAATTTAATATTTTTTCTAAAAAGTTATAAATGGATTGAAATTATTAGTTATCTATTAAATCTTGATTTTAATATATCGTAAATTATAATTTACCGTAATTAATCAATTTTAAATTTGTTGAATTTTTATTTCTCCAAATATTTCTCTTTTCCACTTTATCTGATTATATAAATCGCTCACAGGTCAGAAGCAAGCAAATATTATTTAGCAATCAAGTTCTTCATTTTTTTCTATGCATTAACCTTATCTTCAATTTTATATAATATACTAATTTTGTTATAATATACGAATTAAAAATTCAAATTATTTCCGATCCGTATTCGTATCCGAATAATATCCGAAAAATAAAAACAGATACAAATATGATTTTATCACTGTCCGATCCGTATTCGATCCATTTGCACCCCTAGCTCCACCATGTGTAACACGCGCACACGAATTAGGTCATTAGTGTAAAGAAAGATGTACAGTAAAAGGAATATGGGTCCATCTCTTAATTATGCACAGAAAGAAATATGTCTTAGAGAATGGGTTGCCTTCATCCCTTAAAATTATAACAGACCCCAAGTTGGATCTATGTAAGCCCTGAATTATTGCATCGGATTCTTCTGACGCTTAAAAATAAAAATAATACAATTTCCATCATTGATATCTTATAATATGATATATATTTGGAACGATCCAATGTGAAATATGATATTTGTAAATTAAGTCTGTCGTATCTAAAGAATCAGGATTTGATCTAGCAATGATAACATTTTTTTTATGAGAGAAGGTGAATTCAAAACATAAATAGAAAGTGTTTTATAAATATTAAATAAAAGTTAATTGGCTAGATCTCTATTACGTGTAAATAAAGTGTAAATAAAGTCCGTTGTATTTAATTCGGATGGTTAAATGTGAAACAAAGCATATTATGTGGAAATCAAATCTATTTAATTCGGGTGGGTCAAACATGAAAAACATGATTTTATTTTCCGAAAAATGAATCCCACCAACTCTTACCTTGTAATTTTTTTTGTTGCAATTTCAAATTCATGCAGTTTGTTGGTATTTCTATATCAATGCAAATTTTTAACTAAAATATGTGCCTGATGACATCAATTGAATACATTACTTTTCCATCTCGGTCAAGATATAATGATGAATTAACATAAGAGTAATTGTTGGATATATCAGTTTTAATGGTTCATTTCATTTGTTTTAATATATTTAACATGAGTAAGACTTGAATACTATGGATAGCATAAGATCATATGTACTATAACTTCAAAAATCTATCGTATAAATTTCCAAATTCAATTTAAGTAGCTTAATAAATTGATTATATAATGAAATAAATTGATTATATAATGAACTTGTAGAAAACTATTTTTTACTATTTTTTATTATTTATGAAAGATGAAAAAAATGATTTAAAAATAAAAGAAAATTGTCAATATTTTATACTATTATCTGCCATCTTTTATAAATCATAAAAAATAGTAAAAAAATTCTAAAAATCATAAAAATTGGTAATCTACAAGTTTATTATATAACCAATTTACTAAGCTACTTAAATCGAAATTTAAAATTTATACAGTAAGTTTTTAAAATTGTAGTACAAATGACCTTATGCTATCCATATACTCAAAGTCTTACTCATTTTACAATACTATCCAAATTGAAAAACTTTAATTGTTTAGCAACATTTTAAATATGAAGTGTATCATATCAAATTCAATTTAATTACGTCGTATACATAATTAGTCTAATTAGAAATTAACTGTTTCAAATACAATTAAACTTCTAAAAATTGAATATGCATTTTTATTCAAAGAGACGAGAACTCATATCATTGTATAGTCAGCTAAGAAGCCGATTTTTTTAAAAATACTCAAAAAAATAAATAAATTATTAATAATAACCAGTTTTTTGAAAAAAATTTAAAAATACCCAAACCGTCTCAAAATTCGGCGGTCCTGAATGTTTATTCCGAACAACGGTCAGTCCGAGTTTTTTTTTGGTCAAAACCGCTGAATTTATCGGCTGTTCGAACCCAAAATTTTTTTTTTTTTTTGTAAATCAAATTTGCACCTCTGGTTAACATAGCAAAATACCTTCAAAAATCATGAAAATTGACCGACATATAGTCTTGATATCATAGAACAGGACTGTGAAGTTTCATAGAAAATCTCCGAACAGGTCGTGAGATATCAGCTCTCAAAAATTACCCAAACTGCTGAATATTTCATTATGAGCCCAATTTTGCACATCTGCTTAACATAGCAAAATACCTTTAAAATTCGTAAAAATTGACCAACATGCAATCTTGACATCATAGAATAGGACTGTGAAGTTTCGTACAAAATCTCCGAACAGGTCGTGAGATATCAGCTCTTAAAAATTGCCCGAACTGCTGAATATTTCATTATGAGCCCAATTTTGCACATCTGCTTAACATAGCAAAACACCATCAAAATTCGTGAAAATTGACCGACATTCAGTATTGACATCGTAGAATAGGACTGTGAAGTTTCATACAAAATCTCCGAACAGGTCGTGAGATATCAGCTCTCAAAAATTGTCTGAATTGCTGAATATTTCATTATGAGCCCAAATTTGCACATCTGCTTAACATAGCAAAACACCTTCAAAAATTGTGAAAATTGACCGACATGCAGTATTGACATCATAGAACTGGACTGTTAAGTTTCATACAAAATCTCCTAACAGGTCGTGAGATATTTGCTCTCAATAATTGCCTGAACTGCGGAATATTTCATTATGATCCCAAATTTCCGCATCTGGTTAAAATTTGGGCTCTCAATTCGTGAGATATCAGCTCTCAATATTTCATTATGATCCCAAGTTTCATGCTGAATATTTCATTCTGATCCCTAATTTGGGATCATAATGAAATATTCACCAGTTCGGGCAATATTTGAGAGCTGATATCTCACGACCTGTTTGGAGATTTTGTATGAAACTTCACAGTCCTATTCTACGATGTCAAGACTACCTGTCGGTCAATTTTTACGAATTTTGAAGGTGTTTTTCTATGTTAAGCAGATGTGCAAAATTGGGCTCATAATGAAATATTCAGCAGTTCAGGCAAATTTTGAGAGCTAATATCTCACAACCTGTTCGGAGATTTTGTATGAAACTTTACAGTCCTATTCTACGATGTCAAAACTGCATGTCGGTCAATTTTCACGAATTTTGAAGGTGTTTTACTATGTTAAGCAGATGTGCAAAGTTGGGCTCATAATGAAATATTCAGCAGTTCGGGTAATTTTTGAGAGTTGATATCTCACGACCTGTTTGGAGATTTTCTATGAAACTTCAGTCTTGTTCTACGATGTCAAGACTACATGTCGGTCAATTTTCACTATTTTTGAAAGTATTTTGTTATGTTAACCAGAGGTGTAAATTTGATTTGCAAAAAAAAAAAAATTTGGGTTCGGACCGCCGATAAATTCGGCGGATTTGACCAAAAAAAAAAAAAACTCGGACTGACCGTGGTTCGAAATAAACGCTCAGCACCGCCGAATTTTGAGACGGTTTGGGCATTTTTAAAATTTTTTCAAAAAACTGGTTATTATTAATAATTTATTTATTTTTTTGGGTATTTTTAAAAAAATCGGGCTAAGAAGAATCTTGAAATAGCAGAGGTTATTATATCAGCTCTTTTGATTTATTTTATTTTATTTTCTTAAAACTTAAGCCATAAAAGTGTCTGTCATTAAGATGTAGAATGCAATCAAACGATCAAATTAACTATGAAGATACATTGTTATTACTATGTAGTAGTTTACAGACAACCAGTCTACGACTAAAGTCGATTCAATGTCAGATCAAAATTCATGAGCACTTAATCCGCACAAATATAAAACTATTAGTACGAATATTAACATAAATCTAATGAATTCAATTAAAAATTAAACTAAAATTGATCTTATATCCATCAAACCGTCCCGATGCACCTATGACTGAAGTCGAAGACGATTCAATATCAAATTAAAGTCATCCGATCTACATCAAAATTTAAAGACACTTAACTCACACAAATTTAAAACTATTAGTACGAATATTAACATAAATCAAATGAATCCACTTAAAAATCAAACTAAAATTGATCTTATATCTATCAAACCGTCCCGATGCACCTATGACTTGTCTTCATCTCTGGTGACAAAAAAAAAATACAAGACTACGAAACGCCAACAATAAATCAGAGGTTAAATCCAAAAGTGGGATGGCACATGGCACTCACCTAATAAGTTAAGAGTAAAACGGTCAACATAAAATATGTGAACCAGAACAACTTAAAAATACGATTTATTCGTAGCCTCTAAAGAGTCTAAACTGAGAAGTGAGAAGTGAGAACCACAACCAAAGAAGAACGTGAGTCACGTGACGTGGAAATTTTACAATTTAGACCCCTCAAAGTTCTGAAATAAACTGATACATCCATTTATCAAAGCGCAAATAGTACTTCAAGTACCTCTAAAAGGAGCATTTGAAATTGAAGCATGTTATTATAAGAAAGACTAATAAAGAGTACTTATACAATGACAGGCGCTTAAGAAGAATGGAAAGCTTACAAATATTTCTATCTTAGATTTTCTTTTTCATTCTATTTACTTTTTTTCATAATTTTATTTATATTCAAATGTTTTGAGCAGAATTGTGTGTGTGTGTGTGTTTTTTTTTTTTTTTTTTTTTTTTTTTTTTTTTTAAATTCTGGTTACGTAACCCTTGTAACTATAAAATGATTAATGGAAAAGAGCCCCTGTTTTATTTGGCAAATAAGAAAAGAGTACTTATACAACAACAAGGAATTGTCCTTTTCTTGAAATTAATAGTTATACAACAAGGAAACTCTTTATTTCCTTAAATCAAGAGACAACTCGTTCTAATCCAGTCTAAGGCTATGAGCCAGACTATTATCAAGCAAGAGCGAAATGACAAAATTAAGATTGAAAGACTGAAAAATCTAGTCTAATATAATTTTGTTTTATAAGAAAACTAAAAAATATTTATACATGCAAAAATT
Organism: Carex pumila; assembly: GCA_033356055.1. Taxonomy (NCBI): domain Eukaryota; kingdom Viridiplantae; phylum Streptophyta; class Magnoliopsida; order Poales; family Cyperaceae; genus Carex; species Carex pumila. The sequence goes on from JARJHM010000252.1 coordinate 246,834, forward strand.
ATAAAGAATAATCATTTTAGTACCCGTGCTACAATAATTGTGCTACAGTACTACATTTAGAGAAATAATATATTATGATCCCCACTAATTATATAGTCTCAACTAATTATTATCCTAAAATTCCAGTAGCATCATTTCTCTATAGTTCTCATTAATTATATAGTTTCATTTTTATAATCTCCGTACTCGTTCTCGCGTCAACTTTTCTCTAACAAAAATAGTTGACTTCATAGGAATAAATACTTCAACGTATAGATATAAATACTTTTAGTACTTAAATATTAATACTTTCAGTGTCATATGTAAAAAATACTTAGATATGTATACCTTCGTAGTTATAAAATACTTGAATATATATATCTTCGTAGTTATAAATACTTAGAATATAAGATATTAACATTTAAAAAAATATTAATACTTTGATGCGTGACTTGTTTTGATTATCCTTTTTGGAGTTCTCCAATTATCCCCGCGTCAACCTTCTTCTAACAAAAATAGTTAACCTCATACATATAAATACTTCAATGTATAAGTATAAATACTTTCAATACTTAGATATTAATACTTTCAGTATCATATGTAAAAAATACTTGCAAGTATAGGTATAAATACTTGTACGACGAGGTATAAATACTTGCGCGACGACGAGTCTGAAAGTACGTCATCATGAATCTCATTTGAAAGAAAATATTACATAGATATTAATAATATGGAAAAAAAATTAAAATTGTGGAGATTTTGCAGTCCCTGCAGAAAGTTATCTTTATGTATTTAATTTTCGGTGGTCCCCCCGCGGGTACAGTGTGGGTACAATGATACGGGTACTATTATCTTCGTCAATGATTTAAATAGCGTTTATCGTGTTATAGCGGCCGGATTATATATTTGTTTTAAAATACATACAAACTAATTATATTTGTTTTTAATATATATACAAAGCTTGAGGTCTAGGGTAGTCTCTCTGGGTGCCCTGCACCAGGACTGACCCCTTGAAAATTATGCAAGTATACACACAAATGTATAGTGCGGACTCAAGTTAAGTTAGGGTGGTCAACCGCTTTCCTGGATTTTAAATATTTTGGAGTTCGATAAGCTCGGATCAACTTTTTCTTTTCCTAGATTTTTTTCAACTCTCTAGAATTTTGATCTCTAATTTTAGTTAAATTTAGAATTAAAATTAGAATAAATTCTTTGAATTTGAATTTGTAATTAAAATTAGAAGTCAGAGCATTAAAAATTATAAGTCAGAATAATGAAAACTATAAGTTAGAGCATTGTTTTTTATCTGATATCCGATTAGCTGATGAGTTTGGATTTGATCCGTTATTTTCTTTGTTCTCCTCACAATATTTTGAATTCGTCCTTGTAGCTGAACATGTGCTAAGGCGTACCGCAAAATAAATAAATTTTTATTTTGACTAAAATATAAATAATTTGAATCACCCTTTCATATCCGAGTTTGAGTATGATATGTTATTTTCTTTGTTCTCCTCACAAATATTCTGAATCTGTCCTTGCAACTGAACATGTGCTAAGAAGTTTGGCAAAATAAATATTTTTATTTTGACTAGAATATAAATAATTTGAATCAACCTTTCATATCCGAATAGTCATCTAATATAATATACACCACATTACGACATCAAAATTTATTATATTTATTGTTTATTTTTAAAATGATTCTAAAGAATTTCTACTTATCTAAAAAATTCTGCAACATTCAGATATTTGATTTTCTATCTATCTAAAAAAATATAAAATTTGGTTTCCAAAAACATATTAATATGAAGAACAAGATGAATGATTCGGATTGACCGTTAAAATTTTAAAAACTCAAATATTAAGCCGTAGTACCGTAGCCTTCTATGCAACCCATAGCACCGTAACCTTACTCAAATACAAATGTTTGAATATCAAATATAATTGTCTTTCAGAAATCCAATTAAAATAATAACAAGATTCTAAATAAATATAAATTGGACCAATTATTTCAACCGAAATATAATTATTTCTATATTAGGCTAACTCTACGATTAGATAAATGTACAAATATTTATAGGGGAGATTTCATATATCCACCTCAAAAACTTAAATATTACGTATTTCAAAGGGTATAGAGGATTAGCGGAGCAGCAGAAGCTAAAGAAAACGCTGAAAGGGCAAGAGAAGGAGAAGGTTAGTAAAGAGGCAGCCAAGGCCAATGCATAGTTTTTTAATCTGAAATATCTCCACCCATACCATATTGCAAAGGGTATTTGTCGGAGTGAATAGAAGACGGACAACTTTAATTTCTATTACAAACTTTTGAGGGGTTGTTGCTGGCTTTAATTTCTTTTATTTCTTATAAGGGTATAATGGGAATTATGCATTTAGAAGGTTTAATGATTTAAAATTAATGAATTGGATAAACATGTGAATTTCTGTAATTTTGAAGGACAAGTATTTTATTATCAACTTTTGAGGGGAAGTATGTAATATTGAATTCTTTTAGGGGGATACATGAAATTATAGACAGAAATACATAACATGAGTGAACTAAAACACTTTATGTTCTAAACTTACCTTCTGTTTCCAGCCATTTTTATTAAAACCCTAAAAACAAAATATTTTTACTAATCTGCTCTCAATTTCAACTTTTTTTTTCAAAACTGCCCCAACTGCCCAGGGTAGGAGCGGTCCACTAGGGACCTAACCACTTTCTGTTGGGCGGTCCTCCAATTTTTTTTTTTAAGATGTTAATATTTTCATTTAAATAATTTTAGTTTTTTTTGTTTAGGATGTATGCCAAAAACTAGGACATTTGATATATTTATGAGTGAGATATCGTAATTCTTTATAACTTCGATTTGATTTGTCAGTTGGATATCACAAGTCTAAATATAATACTAATTAAGGACTTGATCTTGATTCTTAATAATTTATTTTATTCAAATATACACAAGGAAATATGGTTAAATTGCATTAATGATGTCAACTTTTTTTAGAGAATAATTGGAGAGTGAGAGAGAGAATAATTGAATTATTTGATTATTGTCAACATATACCATTTGCTAGGAGATAGACAAACGAACACAGTAAATAGTAAATACATTTTAAAATAATTATATAGATAATTCTTGAATAATCTCTTAGGCTTTTGACTAAACAAAATACCGATTGTTGCATGTCTACAGTTGAACATAAACTTAAACTATTTTTGAGGCACTAAACAATGTTTTTTTTTTTAAATTCTGATGCTTTGAATGCCTAGGGGTTCTCCCAAGCGAAATTCGGATCTGTCTCGCCCCGCCCCCCCCTTCCAAAAAGTGGTCATACGCGCAAATTCGAATTTCCTAGCCAAAGTTATAACTGTTTAAAGTTTTTTTCAAAGGCTAAACTTTGAAAATTCATAACTAATTGTAAAAAAATTCAAACAAATTGAAATTTGTGTCAATTCTGTGTATTTTTTAATGCTCTCCATGCTGGTATAATCACTTTTACAATTTGGTCTCTATATCAGTCCATATTTGCTGATTTACTAGAAGAGGTCAAATTTAATATTTTCAGTGCATTGCACTATACCAGTGGCCTTTGCTTAGTGCTTGACTGCTGAGTTTGGACTTGATATCATACCAGAGGTCAGTCTAGGATGCTTTGTGTATGGATAGAGATCTAATTTGAGGTTTGAACATATTTTAGTAGCTCTAAACTACTGTTTTAGTACCAGATATAAAGAGAAGAAGATCAAAGCTCCAAGACATCATTTAATCAAATTTTTTGAATCGATGCCAAGTCTTTAATTAGTATTATCTTTAGACTTGTGATATCCAACTGACAAATCAAACAACTAAAAAGTTACGACGTCACTCATTAATATATCAAATGTCTTATTTTTTTTGGCATACACCCTAAACAAAAAAATTAAAATTATTTAAATGATAACATTAACATCTCTAAAATAAAAAAATAAAAAGAAATAGAGGACCGGCCCTGCCTCGGGCAGTTGAGGTAGTTTTGAAAAATGACTGAAGTTGAGGGCAGATTTGTAAAAATCTTTTTTTAGGGTTTTAATAAAAATGGCCGTTCTTTTTCTAAGTTTTTATTTGAGCAATTTTTCTATGATAATAATCCCTGTCCTCTATCATTTATTATTCTCAGCCATAAAATTTTAGATATGTTTTCTATTGGTTAGATATATAGTATTGATATTATTGATAAAAAAAAAAACTAAATCATTTAATCTTTCAAATAGACAATTAACACATTTAAATTTTATTTTTCCTAACTTGACAATTCTATCCGACTTATGCAGTATAAAAAAAATGTGGATTAGTAAAACATTAATTTCGTAGATTTAATCCAACTTAGAAAATAAAAAATGTAGATACTTTTCTCTCATTTAGATAAATATTTGAGCTACTTTAGATGTGCATTTAACCGTCCATCAGATAATGTTAATTTTTAATGGTTTAGTTCAAACGCTTTTAATAAATGATTAAATAATATTCTCAAACATAATTATATGATGAATGGCATATATAAAAGTTTAATTTTGCTTGAATTATTTTAAACAACGTTTCTTACAAATTATCAAATAGATACTATTAGAATGAACTTGCATCAAAACTAATCTTTTTTTATACAGCAGATTATATGTGCAAAAGATGGTTTTTACTTCTTAATTTTAAAAAGTCAAAAAAAAAAAAAAATCAGAATGTTCTTCTATCTATTTCGAGTTCTGACTTTCATATAAAAATGTTTAAATATGCATATGCTCTGGTTCTCATTAATCCAGAGTTCGGATTGTATACAGCCTCAATCGTTTGATCATTTGCATTAATTCATAACAATTAGGGATTTATAATAACTAAGCAAAATTTAAAAGATCTGGTATAATATCAAAATTTTATAAAGAAACCTGAACTTGTTTATTTTTAATAATGCAAGTAGTATTCAAAATTAACAATAATTACTTATTTCGTTGTAGCTTTATTTGTGAAATATTAATTAAATGCAGGAACAAATCAGGTATAAATCGAAATTAATTTTTTTAAAATGAACAATTTACATATAGTTGTTATATAAATCTATTCATTCATTTAATGACTGAAATCCAACTATTTGCAATTACTTTTTATTACTCATGAATATTTTATACTTTATTTGCATTTACTTGTCATGGTCGATTTGGACACCCATGCGGCCATGCCTTCATGTGACCTTTTTCTAAGAAATAATTGCGCTAAAATTTGGCTTCTATTTTTTTATATATAATGTGTAAATAAATGCTGAATATGCGATTTATCATGATTATTGTTATTGACACAAATATTATTTAAAATTTTCATTTGATAGACAAATTTACCCTTTAATTGCCTCTCAATCATTAATCATTTTTCCTTAATTATTTTGCAATATTAATTTCGAATGTCATTCTGATAAAGAAAACAAATATCTTGTACCATTAATACCCCTATATCAGAACATCAGTTTAATTTATTTTAAATTCGGACATAATTATTCATGTAGCCATCTAAAAGTATAGATAAGAAGCACTGGTAAAAGAGAAACATCCACAATTTGGACTCAAATTGACGCACCTAACAATGATGAGAAACAGATGTTGTAAACAACTTGATAGATGTTGTCATAAACATCACTTGATATATTTGATATATATTTTTGGAAAATGAAATAAAAAAAAAACTCTGGTTGCTAGTACTAAACTACCAGTGTATACCTATTTGATATTTTTAACAGAATTTTGCAAATAAAATAAATTATTTTCTCATATGTTTGTGATCACATGGATTTAACTTTTGGATATAACTTGTATATTTTGATATATACAATTTAAATTATTTGAGCATCTATCAATATTTATAATTTTTTGCTGTTTGATTCTAAGAAATTAATAGATGGCTAATTAAATAATCTTAAATTTGGACTCAAATTGATGCACCTAACAATGATGAGAAACATCCACAATTTTTTTTTAAAAAAATTGGACAATAATTGAGGCATTGCATTCAAATCGATGCACATTAAATTAGAAATATGCTAAAGTTATTCTTCCTGGAAACCAAATTTTTTATTTTTAGCATTTAAAAAAAAAACCCCAAATCACACTGGTTTTGAGAGAATTCGAGAAGAGTGGGGTTAAAATGCACCCTTTTTTTTGTGCTCCAAACGTGCACCCTCCCCTCGTTTCTTTAATTTTAAAGTTCAAATAGTTGATTTGAATCTACCAACGTGTTATACATATTAAAATGTGCTTGGAGACCAAATTTTACATTTTTTGGAAATTTTTTACTATTTTTTCAGATTTTTTTTATTAAACTTAACAATAATAAAAAATTCAGCACAGTGATAATTTTCAAAAATTCTGAAAAAATAGTAAAAAATTTTCAAAAAATGTAAAATTTGGTCTCCAAGCACATTTTAATATGTATAACACGTTGGTAGATTCAAATCAACTATTTGAATTTTAAAAATGAAGAAACGAGGAAAGGGTGCACGTTTGGAGCACAAAAAGAAGGGTGCATTTTAACCCCACTCATTCGAGAAATACCCAGACTGCACAGCCGTTCTGCGGTCTCAAACACGGGGTCTGCCCCAGACTGAGATCTCCAGAATAGTTGTGCGGCCCAATTTTTTTTTTTTTTTTTTTTTACATCTCAGCAAAACTATTAATTAAAGTAGCATGCAATTTTGAATATAAAGTGTACTAAAGAATATAAAGGCATTTGACTTTCATTGATTGTTTCATGTAAAGTTGTAAACGTTCAAAACAAAAGGCACAGAAATCAAGAAAATTTACTTTAAACTAAAAAAAGTTTGAACTGCCGAACGCCTGTGCAACCTGAATATTTTTTGAATTTCTCCAAAACCAAAATAATTTGATTTATTTATTTTTATGCTAGAAATAAAAATTTCGATCCTGGAAACATTTTTTTATTATTATTTAAAAATATGTCCCGTTTTCTTCATGTTTCGGTTTCATAGAGAAGGAAAACGACATTGTTACAAAGTTTATGCATTAATTTGCTGCATTATTGGGATGTTGACACCTATTTTCTTCATCAATTTGTTACTCGTGTTAGTAATGTTTTTTTGTTGGTAATATTTCTATTTCCTTTTTCTATCAACTACTACAGCGGACAATTATTGGTGGCCCGTATTTATGGAGAAATCCTTGAAAAACACACACAAATTGGAGGAGAAGTGATCTCTATTGTTTTGTTCTGTTGTATCATTGGTTCGACTTCCTTTTTCCCTGGAAATATTTTTTATTTAAACGGTCCCGGTGTTGTTATGGTTAAGTTCTAATTATAAATTATATTATTTTCTACTCATATGGAAACACCTTTTTTTAGAGGTTAATATCTATGCCAACATATACAACAGTGCCTTGATAATTCTTATTTCATCTTCACAAAAAAAAAAAAAATGTTTCTAAAAGTCCAAGGACCATGTACAATTAAACCAGAATGGCTATGGGTATGGATATTCGAACTAAAAGTGGATCCCAATCTGCTGAACTCCGAAATCAGTAAATAGTAATTCTAAAATCTCTGTAATTTGAATCCAGCAGTTGAATTGTTTCGAGATGTGTGTACAAAAAAACTAACTATTTATCTAACTAAAAATTCGACGACTGAATTCGAGATTACAGGAGATTTATTTTCATTAAAAGTTCTCCTATTTGTCTGAATTATATTATCATTAAAATATTCCATTTTTTTTTCCTAATATTAATAGTCAAAGAGGAGGGTTCAAATGCCTTTATTTTTGGTGCCTCCATCACGCCTCCATTTTTAAAAACTTTAATAACTCAAAATTTAAAACTTAAAAGTCAAAATAAAATCATTGAATATGATTTATATCATTTTATTTATGCACTTGTAAAAATTTATGATATTTCAACTTTTTTTTAGTTATCATCAAGAGCTTTTAAAAATGTGCTAATATGAAAAATTTCTAGACGTCGATTTTTCAACTAATTGATTCATATAAAAAGAAAATCAAAATATGATAAAAGAAATTTAGCACATAGATAAAATGGTATAGATCACATCTAACAGTTTTATTTTAAAATTTATAATTTAAATTTTGATTTATTAACGTTTTAAATATAGAAACATGATGAAAGCACAAAAAATAAAAGCATTTCAATCCTCTCATAGTCAAATTGCTGATATTCTTATTTTGCCAAGTAACCCATAGGCACATGACCCAATAAGGTTGTTTCTAGACAAAATATTTTTCATATTTTATTTGCCAAAGAGGTAGTTGGCTGCATTATTGGACCTCAGAAGCATGAGCCAACATTATCCAATCGGGTTTTTCTCTGGAGGTGTTCAGAGTAGGTGCGATGCCTATCGGACTTATTTTTGGTTCGATGGTTGTAGTAACCATCCGGTTGCATCAAGATTCGTGCTATCAGTATTAAAATACGTGCAAGTCTGATTCAATTTCCGTGCACACAAATCTCCATGCTAATCGTACGGTGTTAGAGCTAATTAAATCTAAATATAGGTCCAAAGCCCATCGGACCTACTCCTATCTCTCTCTGGAGATAGAAGAGAACTTGGAAGTGGGTCCCAGAAGGTGACATCTTGTATCTTGTATACGTATGTTACGTATGATACCGGCCCGGGTAAGAGGGAACAAGATACAGCTTTTGTGCACGCATCATTTTTCAAAGATATTGACAGATTGGCTTTGCCTTTACGCAGCACACAAACAATAGAATTAGAACAGAGTTGCAAATGACTCGTGCACTGCATGAAGTAAAGACTTCTCTGTCAATATCTTTACCCTTCTTTTGCGTGTAATCTGAAATATAAACCGACATACTTGGAATCCCTTCACCTAATTTTGCGTTAACCTCTCTAGATTCCTACGAACAGGCCTAAGTTAGTTAACATATAACTAAACAAAAAAGCGTTTGTCGCAAGGTCATATTTTCAGCCTACCCAATTAAATTATTCAAATTTCAGGATAAAAAATATTTTTTTCCCTTACACCCCAAACATAAAATAATTATATCAATTAAAATAAAAAATAAAAAATTCAGTATACGTAAGAAATTTGACTCTGATCTCATGTTAAAAAAAATATGTCAGTATTACAAAATAATAAATTTTGTATAAAAAAATTATCACTTCATAATCCCTGCTACAGTGCTACTACAACATATTAAAGTAATAACAAAATGCATATCTTTTGACAAAAATAAATAAAGTTAAGTGGTTCATAAGAAATGTCTGATACAAAAAAATAAGTTTAGAATAATAAAGTATTTTTTTAAAAAGATTTGTATTAAAACAATTTTTGGGAAGAATAAATATATTTTTCAAGATACTAAAATTAATAAAATAAAAATGACACGATAAGTTGTATGGAACTTATGTATAGAAATACAAACAAAATATTATTTGAAAAATTTGTCTACACCAAATAGTTTTAGTAGCGAGGAGATAAGAATTAAAATTAGGGGTGTCAATGGGTAAAGTACGGGTCGAGTGGAGATATTTTCATACCATACTCATTAAAATTGATCTTATTCATACCCTACCCATACCCATTAAAAATTGATATTATCCTACCCTACCCTTACCCGTTAATATTATCGGGTAACAGAACGGTAGCGGGTGGATAACGGATAATACTAGTATAATAATTAGTTTTATTATATTTTGCAAATTAAACATCAAAAACTCATTTATTTTAACACATATATAATTGCATTTCTAATAAAAAATAAAATAAATGTGCAATCAATTCCAACTAAATTATTTTTTATAAAGAATAAAAATTCAAAAACACGAATATACATTTAAGTGGGTTGGAAATTGAATTAAATATATATTTAAGTGGGTTAAAAGTTGAATTGAATATATATTTGGATTTTATAATTACCCTATAGGGTAACGGGTACGAAATAGTCATTATCCATATCCTTACCCATTTATTTAACGAAAAAAAATTCTTACCCATACCCATACCCAATAAGTTAACGAAAAAAAAACCTTACCCATACCCGCCTTATCGAATACGATACGGGTTGGGTAAACGGCTAAAAGGTACCATTGACACCCCTAATTAAAATATAAGAGTTGGCTGATTAGAGTACATAAGGAGGAATAAAAAAAAATATAATTGCACATATGAGAACATAATTAATATCTGAGGTGGAGTCAAAGTTTTAAACTATGTGATCAAACACACATTAAGCATCAATGATATAATATTTTCTTACGAAAAATGGAGATCAATGTTACAATACTATGACATTTTACTGTATATTATATATAAAATTATACTAAATAAAAATTAGGGTCAATTGACCTCGTTCTTTCTAATATTGCATGAATAAAGAACTTATAAGCTTTATTTTTTTATTTTTATAAATAATAAGGGTAGGTGTTGTTGAATAACAATTAATTTATCCATATGTCAAATTAAACCACGCCTTGCAAATAGGCAATAGCTAACTATGAATAATATTTGAATATACGCACCAAATTGTTTAAAAAGATTAGTTTTAGATAGTCTTCAGATAAAAAACAATGAAAACTAATAATATATTTACAAATGTACAAATCAAGATAAGATTATTTTGTAGTTGTAATATGAGGTCTGTTAAAAATAAAAGGCAATACTATACTTCAAGGGTGTATTTTATATTTTGACATTTTCAAGGGCAAACGAGAAACTATGCCAAAATTTAAATCCAGTAATCCACGTAGCGGATCAGATCAGTTGATCACCATTTGTCCATTTCCTTCCATAAATAGGTTCAGTTGCTTGTAATTATCTCCTCATTCCCCAATCCGTCTATGATCTTCTCTAAACTCTCTTTCTTAACTTCCACAATTAAAAACAAATAAGATAAAAAACGAAATCTTAGATTCGCTCTTCCAAATCCTGCCAAATCTTAAAGGAATCTACTGATCATGCTCTAACAAACGCCAAACTCAAAGACCCCTCTCTCTAGAGAGATAGATAGATAGATAGTAAGAGAGAGAGCATTGATAAAAGAAAAAAAGCAGTTGATCGTAGCGAGAGAGAAGTTACTAGTCAAAGTTGGTGAGAGCGGCCGGGAAAGATCAGATAATGACGAAAGAAGCAAAAGTTATAATGGGGAAATATAAGATTGGGTGTACGCTTGGGGAAGGAGGTTTCGGGACAGTCAAGTTCGCGCGCCACGTGGCAACCGGCGAACCCTTCGCCATTAAAATCCTTGAGCGCCATTCCGTCCTCGCTCGCAAATTCCACGAGCAGGTAATTCTTTCACTTCTTCATTCTTGTTGTTTCCTCCTATTGGCGCGTGCGTTCTTTCGTAAATTTGTGATGTGCGTTTAAATTTTTGATATCTTGCCACTGTACGACTAAATCCTGTATTTTGCCAATTTACTGGGATACCCAGTCAAATTTGACATTTTGTATCACGCGGTTACTGATTATCAGATTATTATTTCTTCGTTTGTAATTGCATATGTTGAATAAAATTTTGTTGTGGGCTTTAATGTCATTATGCTTTTCTTTGTTTCGTCTTGTTTTTCGGTTATCATACTATATTATTGTTTTTGATGTGTGGTTTCAGTTAAAAAGGGAGATTAGGACGCTAAAGCTGCTCAGGCATCCCCATATCGTTCGGTTGCATGAGGTCAGATTGAGTCTCGAAACTTTTTTTTCTTTTTGATAAAATTTTTTCCATACTTTTTTGGGAATTTTATGGATACCCTTAAGAAACTTCGAATATCATATTTATCTTTCTAATTTTAAAAATTCACAGATTCACTCAATTAATTGTTTTTATTTTATTTAAACCTATTTTAAATTATAAAGTATCTATTTTATTATTTACTAAAACTTAAAAAAATTGTAGCATGTTTAAGATTATAGTTCAATCTTTTAATTAGTCAGATGTGAAAGCAAATAGTTCATTTTTTTTAATTGTGACGTGCTCACAAATATATATCTAAATGCATCACAAGTGGAGAAATAAATCATTCGTCCTAAAAAAACGACTAATTAGAAGCTTAAATGTTTTTTCCACACGTACTATATATTTTTATTTTAATAAATAATAAAATGTTAACTTTGTAAATTTAAAATGAGTTTTAATAGAGACATAAAATATATATATTTGTGAGTTTTTAAAATTTAGAACATTAAATATGATATTTTGAATTTTAGTGAAAAAATACATAATTTTGTGGTGTTTGAGGGATGTACATGAAACTCTCCTTTTTTATTTGGGACAAAACAGAGGGAAGCTACGAATAATTCTTTTCTTTGCAAGCACGCTTATTATTACGTGCGAAAACTAATTGTACAAGTAATAATTAAGCGAACGTAAAAGGTATTTTCTCTTCCTAAGGGAGATACAAATCCTATTTTAGCCTCTTCTTCTTTTTTTATGAAGAGAAAGAGAGATGAGATGTGGCTTCCACTCCTAACTTATTATAGAACCAAGTTAGAATATTATATATCCAGTGTTATAATATTCTAGCAGAATATTTTGAATAACTGATAAAATTGATGGCTCTTAATTCCAACGTATATAGAAAAATGTTTTGAAGAATGTCAACTCTGCACCTTGCCCTCATAATTATTTAATAAACCTTGTGTAACGCATTTGATGTTTTTGTTGATTTGTGACAAGTCATAAAATTATTTAATAATCCTTGTGTTACACATTTGATTTTTTTTGTTAAGTTGTCAAAGAGTCATAAAGTTATTTAATAATTCTTGTGCAACACATTTGATGTTTTTAATTTGTGAAAAATCATCATTTGATGTTTTTGTTCATTTGTTTATCTGTTTCACATTACACCCTTGGAACCTGGAAGATAGGCCCCCACAAATAAATTAGTCATATGATTTTTTGCATGCATGTCCTTTAAAATAAACATGGCTTTTGCAGAGACATCCAAAGTCTGACTAGCTAGTAATTTTGCAGCAAGTTACATGACAAAACGTTATTGTAGAATTTTACTGCGTTATTTCATTTTCATTTTTTGTACAAAAATTTGCAAGGAATTTATTAAACATGGCACTTATACTTCAATTCTAATAATGTAGGTATCAGCAAGCCAGACTAAAATATACATTGTCCTGGAGTATGTAAGCGGAGGCGAGTTATACAGCAAAATTGTAAGATTTTGACTTACTAGTCGTTGCGATATAATGTAACCTGGAATTAATTTAATTATTCTAACGTACAGCATCATTTTTCTCTTCAAGGAAAAACAGAGAAAGCTTTCAGAACAAGAAGGAAGAAAGATATTTCAGCAGATAATTGATGCTGTGAGCTATTGTCATGACAGAGGTGTTTATCATCGGGACCTAAAGGTAATAAAATCAAATCTCAACACATTTGACAAGATTCATGGCATCAAATTGCCAAAGGGCCATGAGGAGAGTGATTTTTCAATAATTCCACTAGAACTTCTTCATTTTCCCAAGAAACCATTAAAGGTTGGGTTTTATGACTACTTCATAACTTCTGACCCAGTAATTTTTGTTTATTACAGCCAGAAAATATTCTTATGGATGCAAAAGGAAACATAAAGATATCCGATTTCGGTTTAAGCGCGCTGCCTCAACATCTTGGGGTTAGGATCTCTGGCATTAATTTCGTTTTGTGAATGCAAATAGACCTTTAGTACTAATATCATAATTTTATTTCATGCCAGAGAGATGGACTGCTACATACTACCTGTGGTAGTCCTAATTATGTTGCACCTGAGGTAAGATTAATATTTCTATTACATTAGGGAGAAAAATAGTCATTTTATTTTGACAAAAATAAAAGAATTGCTCTACTATGTATAGGACCTTGGATTGATTAATGAAATTTTTTTATGGATAGGTCCTTCTTAATAGAGGATATGATGGCTCTCTAGCAGATATTTGGTCTTGTGGTGTGGTTTTGTATGTTATTCTCACAGGAGACCTACCATTTGATGCGAACAATATTGCACTTTTATGTCAAAAGGTGAGTGATAATTTCTCAAAGGATCAGCTTTCCAATTGACTTTGGAGCTATCAAAAGATGATACCTAGAAACAAAATCTGGTAAAAAAAAGAAAGACCATAACAGCAGAGTAATAGTACTGGTTTGATATGGATTCTGAGATCATCAAAACTATCTTTCATTTCAATAATCTCACGGGTCTAAAATTGAAGTACATTTTTCTCCTGAATGTGTTAACTAGATAGTAAAGGGGGATATGAAAATCCCAAAATGGCTTTCACCGGGAGCACAAGACATTTTGAAGCGGATCCTAGACCCAAGACCCATCACCCGTTTAAATATGGCAGGTATAAAAGCCCATGATTGGTTCAAACAAGACTATACTCCTGCAGTGCCGTATGAGGATGAAGAAGAATGTACGACAATTGGCGATGCAAGTGTATCAATTAAACAGGTAACAACAAAACAAGAGAAAATTTAATCATTGTAATTGCCAGTTCATGTTCAAGCTTGCAAAAGTTGAAAATAGAGTGTATCAGTTTACCAGACGAGGGGAAGCTTTACTCATCCCTCCAGAATGAATGAGAAAAATATTCATCCTCTGCATTCATTAAAACTACCCTGTATATTCTTGGAATACAACTTGCAGTAATGATGGGGCTGTTGAGAGCATGTCAACATCTGGGAATTAAAGTTAAAAAAGTCTGAATTATTTTTCATCTGTTTATTCCAGCAAACGGAAGAATATGACAGTACATCACCTACGCAAATAAATGCATTTCAGCTGATTGGCATGTCGTCATACTTTGATCTTTCAGGATTCTTTGAGAAAGAGGTGTGAATGCCATACTTCCTTCTGTGATATTATTATTTTGACAACAATATAAGTTTCTGATTGACCAAAATAATTCCCAAAGGAACACCAATACATGTTTGTATTAAATCTACTTATTGTATCATTTGGATAGTTGTAATACTTAAGTTCACAACTATTGGGATTATATTTTAAAATCATTAACAAAGTGAGATATTTTCGTATTTTGTAATTACATAAATCACATAAATCATCTCGAGTTTTCATTGTGGATAATTTGTGGGAACGGTTTTCCTTTACAAAATTGTAGATAGAAGAACAAATTCAAGGCCACTGGTTGCAAAACTTAGTCAGTTAATGTTTTAAGCAACATTAATTGGAAAACTAATGATTAGATCTAAACTCGAATTTGTCTAATTGTAGGAAGCCTCAGAGAGGAAGATTAGATTTACATCGACATATTTACCAGCAGATTTATTTGAGAAGATTGAAGGTATTGCTTCTACAATGGGCTTTCAAGTTCTGCGCGCAAATGGCAAAGTATGTATAATTAAATAGCCCTTTAGCAACCTCTTTATTCATCCTTAGAAAATATACATGAGTTCTACTCCAGACAAGAAAACCGGGGTGGATTATCCACAAATATTCTTTCTCTGTCAAACTTATTTGGAAATGCCCATAATACCCTCCGTAGTATTAAAGCAGAAATATAGAATATTCAGATTCTTTTGGGTAAGAAATCGAGGGGGGGACATTTTCAAAGTCTGTATACACATATATATGCAATAATTTTTTCTTTTACTGAGTATATCGGGTACTCTCGTGTTTTTGTTTTGTACATGAAAGTTTTGTCTAGTGAAGGTTCATTGATCTTATTGAATTAATTGTGGAATATTCCTTTTCTGTAGCTGAAACTAATGCAAGGAAGAAAGACTACTCTTAGTGCGAAAAGTACTCCATCCTTGTTAGTCTCAGTGGAGGTATATTTTCTTATTTTAAGCTAAACATAGGTCAATTTATTGTTTTTATATATATATTAAAGACAAAAGGTAATTTGTATCATTCAGAAAGGCATTAGTAAAATTATGGTCTGAACTTGAAGACAATAAAAACACATCTCACATTTAATACTATAGTTTTGCAGTGTCAGTCAGTATATAGAATTTTATGAGTTGTTTTCCTGTATACGTCTGTTTTAGTTTTTTTTTCTCATTTTTTCAAATTTTTGAAGTGTGTGTTATTTATTACAGGTGTTTCAGATTAGCCCTTCTCTCTATGTAGTGGAACTTAGGAAATCTTGTGGAGACTCTTCGTTGTATAGAAAGGTTATCTCTCTCTCTCTCTCTCTCTCTCTCTCTCTCTCTCTGTGAGTCACTGGAATATACTGTTATTAGCCAGTATGCTAGTTTTTTCATACAAATGCAGCAGACTGTTTTATTTTAAATTTCCAAAACTAATAAGGATCTTTTGGAAATGTGTACAGTTGTGTGCAAAGTTGTCAGAAGACCTGGGTGCGTACAAGTGCCAGCAATTACAGAAGACTCATTCTTGTCCAGTGTCTCTTTGTGCTCTGTGACCAACATTTTGTCAAAAGAATATGTTTAGTTTGTACAGACATAGTTTTACAAAAAAAATTAATAAATTGTCAGCTGTTATAGCTCTTATATGTTTTCCATTATTTCTTTTCTTTTGATGTAGCGAGATTGTACTTGCAATTTCATAAAGAAAACAAAATAGCAATCCTATAATGGATTAATGAGTCCTGTTTGTTTGCTGATATGAACTTCTCCCTAGCTACGTCACACATTTAGGTTTGTTTAACAGTATTCTTGTGAAGGAAAAAAAAGGGAAAAACATTCAAATTTTTTGTTTGTTTTGGTCATGCAATAATCTACATAAGAATGCCAGCGGATCAGATCGAGTCTGTATAATCTTGTTATAAATGTTATGGTTAATACCTTGATCCGATCTACCACGGATGAGAAATAGTTTATCTACATCTTAATCATTTATCCACCGAATGAGTCTTAAATGGATAAGTTCGGGTAAAGGTTTTGATATGTAATTAAAATTAGTTATTTTTCCATGTAGTAATGGATTGATTTTATTGTGTAAAGCATTCTCCTTTCACTGGTCATTTGTTTAATTAGTTTTTGCATTTCAATATCATCATGGTTCAACTGTATTTTGAAAATAATAATAATAATAAACGACTGAGAACGAATAATAAAATGCAATACTATTACAGTTTACGGAAATGACAGGTGCTAGAAAACAGAAACAAAAAGGGAAGGTAGCACAATTTGCTAGGAAAAAGTCCTAGAGTTGTTGTATCTAAAGATCGATAGTTTACTCATAATTTCATAGCTTCTACGAAGGTTTTCAAAACAAAAAAGAAAATAGAAACAAAAAAATGCTTAGTAATATCTGATCTTGTTCTACTTAATGAATGATGCAATACGTATTGGAACGTATTTGTTAGTTTACAAAAAAAATTTAAAAAAAGGTTAATGGCCCGTTTCATATTAATGAAACAAGATAATTACAAAAACCAGTTCATCAGAGCAAACTTCTCTGAGCTGGGCACTTGCCAGTTTGGTAGTTTACAAATAAGTTTGTAACATCGCTTCTAATAATAAGAAGGTTATAAAATCAAAGAACGTTCATTTTGTACCACTAATGACGGTGTAAGATTGAAATTATATAGAATCTCTAGAACTAATATAGGTGCCGTGTCAGTGTCACCACTCTTCTCTTGACTCATCACATTAATTTGTAGTTCAAATGGATTATAGTTAATATTTGACATCTCTTTATAATGAAAGGGTACCAATTAACGTGGAAATATGCATCTATTATTCCTTTTTTTTTTTTAATTGAGAACGGCTATCAAGTCTGATTATATTAAAATTAAAATTAAAATCATTCAACATCTTACAGCGGGAAACAACGACATCATAGGAGTAAGGATGATTCTACACAGAATGAGTTAAGATCAATATTTGTTTTTAAAAAAATTATTCTTACAAAAGAAATTTTTATATAATTTAGAATAATTAGTCTTATACTCAGCATAAAAATTTTATATAATTAATTTATAATATATGTTTAACTCACATAATTTACAATTCTACCTCCACAAACTATCTAAACAGTAAACACACAACATAACAATTGACGACAATCAGATAACAATCAATAATACGGATAAAGTTTCTTCCCTGTAGTGACCAACAGAGGTGGACCCACATGATCCTAGGAGGGGTAGCCGCCCCTCCTAGATTTTGAATTTTAGTGGTGATCTATCGGTCTTAATTAACTTTGTAAAACTTTTGTTTTCCTTTCTGAATGTTTGATTTATAAATCGAGTTAAATTTAGTACTAAAATCAAAATAAATTTTTTGAATCATGATTGGTAATTAGAATTATATGTTTGAGCATCAGAAATTACAAGTCAGAACATTAAAAAATATAACTCAAGATATTTTTTTTTATCGAGTATCAAATTAGTTATTTTAACTAACTTCCTAATAAAAATCTTGAATCCACCTGATGACCGAGATTAATTAGTCAACTACCACCGGTTATCCCGGCAGTTGCTTCTGGAAGATTTCTTCAGCCGTGTATTGTAGCATCACATTACATCCATCAAAACATTAAAAATCGTTATTTTTGGACCTTGAAAAATACTGTCTAAAATCTTAAAAGTACGACTTAAATATTTTTATTCTCGACTGTTATGTATTTTTTTTTATTTGAAATTGAAACAACCTTTTTTTTTCTAAATTATTTCATGCCATTCAACCAATTTATTTATTTTATTATTTTCGAATTTATTTTCAGTAAAAAAAAAAAAAAGATGAAACGTTCTATTGAATTCAAAAGTAAATCCCATGAACATTGGACCTACTCCTTTCTTCTATTATTCAACATTTTTGAAAAGAAAAAACGCTTAATTATTTAACATCAACGTTTATATTATGTTGATTTCGGCAGGAAAGTTAGCATATTTGCAGCACTGCTATTGGAAGATAGAATTTTAACACGTGAAAGGTTGAAAATTATAAACATAAGCTGTTATGAACATTGTGTTATATCTGATATGGGTACTTTAGAAACATTGTATCACTTTTTCTTCGAATGTAGCAATGCTAGAGAGGTCTGGACACGTGTGGAAAATTTGATGCAGAGTAGGAGGTCGGTACAGAAAATTTGGGAGGCATCAAAGTTTCATTCCTGCAACAATCAAGAGTATCCAAAGCGGGTCTGGGTTGTACTTTTCATTGCTATTCTTTGGTTCATTTGGAGGCAGCGCAATGAAGTGATTTTCCAAGACACAAACTTACCATCTTGAATGGTGGCAAATAGGGCAGAAGAGGATGCACGACTATGGTTGATGTTTTGCAAAAAAGGGAAACATATTGATTCAAGAACTGTTGGGAATTTAGGAGTAGATCAAAATAGATTCATAATGATGTAATAAAAACTTAACAATAAGTTAGGATATGTGGTTGTAATCAAATTTATTAATATATCTTTAGTAATCACTACCAAATTTTCAAAAAAAAAAAGAGTTTATATTATGAGATGAGATATGAATGGGTTCGTATTATAAAATTAATTTCTTTTATTTGTTTATATTTTGAATAAATAAAAATCGGCTCTATCAGAGTTTGACCGTTGAGTGAATTCATAGTGGAAAAAATGTGCTATTCCGTATGGTAACATGCCGTACTGTGATCAGATTAATTTTTCACATATCGTATCATGTTATGATTAAAATGTCAAGGGTAGTTACGGCACACAAATAGTCACGCTATATGAGTTACGTTGTGTTCAAAATACCGTGAGTAAATGTAACTTGCATGACTATTTTATTATAATTTAAGTTAATTTATTTAAAATTAATTATTTGATCAAGATATAATAATTCTAATTACACATGACTCGTGTGATCACATGCCTTATCATAACGTAATTAGATATTTCGCATGATGTATAGTGTTAAATTTTCAAAAAATAATCAACATATGAATAATTACAGTACCGGACACGCGAGTCATGACTATGTACCATTCGTACAGTAAACATACCGTTCCGTAACGGACACTGCTCTGCCGTGCCATTTTTCCCATTCTATGCGTGATTTCATTCTCTGTTACTGTCTCCATATAAACTTGTGTGTTAGGTATCATAGTTGTAGCATTGAAGTAGGCCGTTTCCAGTGATTCGCCACATAATCCATAATCCATAATCCATTTAACGAAAAAATAAACGAGTCTCGAATCCTTTAAAACCGTTCTTGCAGTCGTACATACCTATCGAAAACTGATCGCTGGGACGGAGACTGAGACATGAGAGGAGATGAAGCCATGGAGCTTTTAGGTTTTGCCCCCAATTCACGCCCGAATCCGTCTGAGGTATTGTGTTTTCAATTTATTTTTAATTTAGTATTGCGCGATATGGTATTGCAAATCTAAAATTCTTGATTGATTTAAGTATTGGACTGCTGCTATTAGCTTCAATACCAGTTTTATGTAGTTGGTACCAGCTGCCAATTTTACCACTTTTAATTACTGTTTTGTTCATATAGTGTTGTTTGATTGAGGTTTTAGGTGAAACCACACGTTTAATTTGACGTGTTTTGTTTTTGGCTGTATTACAGCATAGTTTGGTGCAACTGGTTATTCCTCGCTTTTGCCATTGTAGGTGAAGGCGGCATATAAAAGAAAAGTGATGGAGTCACATCCTGACCTTTTCCCTGTACATCAGAAATCTCAAGCTGAGACTAAATTTAAGCAGGTTTTTGTTACCACCTAAAAGGACTTGATTTTTTTTTTCTTTTTTTTTTTTTGATGCCCTTGGCATTCTTTTCCATTGATCACAACCAATACAGTTTTAACAGAGTACAAAACATATCGTAGCATTACTCCGCCTAAGTAAACATCTCTCACTGCATAAATGTGGGATACGAAAAGCCTGTACACCCCTCAACTAATGAGCTCCCTATTTTAGCTAAAAAGTCAGCCATAGCATTTTGGCTTCGATAAACATGTTTACAGCCAAAAGCAATGATTATGACTGTAAAAGGGCTTAATTTTATTTTACAGATAAACACATACCTACTTATATTTAATCTTTAGATTTTTGGTATTGTATACAACAGAATCTGCAAATAATGTTTTATCTGGAAATGTGCATAATATAAAATTCAGATCTTCTAACTTGGTGAATTAGTCACATGGAAATTGGTAATCTGACACGGGGGCCAACCTTTTATAGAATACTCTTTATTTCTCTTTAATGGAGGTATCTGTTAGTTTGACCAAATGGATTTGGTTTTCAGAATAATTTATTTTGTCAAAGTAACAGGATGTGTCAAATAGGGTACTTCACATATTCACTCAAGAAATAGGAGAAAATGAATTTTGGATTTATTTTATTAGGCAAAGTAACAGATCTTTTTTTATTTTCCAAGTGTATGTATAATTTTTGTAAGGTTTTTGTGGTGGCAACCTTAAGCTTCCTTAGATTAATCAAACTTTTTACTGTAAACATTAATGGCAATGACTCTTAGTATTAAGATTTTTTTTTTGTTTTTTCTTTGCTTTGTAGCAAATCTCCTAACTAAATTCTATGCGCAGATTTCAGAAGCATACTCGTGTCTAAAAGATTGTAAGTATCACCAATGTTTTTACACTACCATTCTTATATTCCTTTTTTGAAATGAAGCACTAACATACTAAATATTGACGTTTCTACCGCGTGTTTACAAGCTTTACCTAATTTAGTAATTGGAGGTATCATTTGTTTTAGATTTGGTGGTGCTTAATTGCAAATTGAGTGTAAAATGAGGCTAAGATGCTGGTTGAATAGGTTCGATTGCAGAATTGAGGGCTAGTTGAAGCAAAATAGGGAGTATTGCAAAAACATAGGTTAAATTGGACAAAAATAAAGGCCTTATTGTACATTTGACTCTATCTGAGGCTACAGTTTATAATGTGAGGGTAAAGAGGCAAAAGAAGTTTATTGCTCAATTAAAGTTATCTAACTTTAAATTGGTAAAAAAAAAAAAAAAGAAGAATAAAAAACTTGATTTGGAGGCTCAATTGCTTGGAATGGATGCTCAACTGAACGATTGAGTAAATGCATCAACCGATATGCGCAAGATGTGCAATCCTTGTTTCAAGTTTCTAAGAATATTTGTTGTATGCTTGTTTTTGGATACATATATGCTTATCATTCACTATGCTGAATTTTAGTTATGTTTATTTCACAGGTGAAAGACTTGGAAATCAGGCAGGAGGTAATTGCATAAAGCAGATTCATAGTGTTTTAAATATCCCAAGCTTATTGTTTATGTACTATTTTTTGCTCCCTTTTTGTGAAACAAGGTATGAAGTC
Organism: Carex pumila; assembly: GCA_033356055.1. NCBI lineage: Eukaryota > Viridiplantae > Streptophyta > Magnoliopsida > Poales > Cyperaceae > Carex > Carex pumila. Next base: position 269,021 of record JARJHM010000252.1, read on the forward strand.
CTGTATCTTTTGAGAATTTGGATCCCCTGAAGTTACTCAAAGTTTGAGTTTATATCCAGACCGTCTAATCTACTTTAGCACGAATATTAAAGGGGACCTGTGCATTCCACCTTGGACCAGATTGGCCCAGATTCTGATAGGACAATCTGGATCCAAACTCAAAATTACCTCAAGAGGATCCAGACTCCTTTCTGTTGCCCCTTTGAAACCCACTCAGCTTCCTTTGTTGCCTCTAACTGGAACTTGCAATTTGACTTTTGTTGAACATCTTGCGGCCACCTAAAATGTTAATGGCTTCTTCTGGAAATTAAATCTCACATAATTTAGTTTGGTGCTTATTATCTCATGATAGGCTCATATGTACATGTTGCACGAAGAGGGGCATATAAAAGTTATTCAAGACACAATCAGGCGTTGATTAGAACCCCGTTTATTCTCCTAATTTTGGCTACAATTTCTTTTGGTTCCTTGAATGCATCAAGGTGACTAGTCTGTACCATTTTACAAACTTTGTGCATTTTTACATCATTATTACAAAATTGAAATATGCTCCTGCAAAATTACAGATCTCTCATCTCTCCCTTTCAAAAATTTAATTAATGTGCAATAAACTACCCTTGATCTCTCGTGTAAATATAATCCCCGATAAAATAACAACAGTGAGAGGGTGTTTTTATGTTTTGCAAGATCATGCTTGAGATTTTGAGGCTTTGATATTTCAAATGAAATTGCCCTTTAAATAATTTATTAATAATTCTTATTATTGTGTGTAGGGCATACAGGAGAGAAAAGGAAGCATGTCCCTCGTACAATCCCTTTCTTCCTTGAACAGAGAGATCGTGTATAGTAAAAACTATAACAGCTTTAAAGTGTATACCATTCACATAGTCGCATTCTAATCTCTGTTGTATTAGTAACATAAGAATCTCTTTGGATTTTATGCATTCGATATTTTTGTGTGATTCTAAGAAACATGCCAGTAAAGAACATGTAATAATTATTCATGTAGGTATATGGTTTACAAATTTCTGAATGGATGCCTAATTAAATTTTCCAGAAAAGACGTCAAAAGATCAATAAATTTCCAAATCTAGTATATCATCAAGTTAATTGGACGAGCTGTGGATAGTATATAAACTATTTGATTAACATGTTTTTTATCAATAAAAAAAGGACATGTTTATTTTAACAAATGAAAACTTAAATGATCCTTGTCAAGAATTCTACCAAAATAAGTGAAAGTGTAACTACGATTTGAGAAACTAATTCCAAGAGAAAAAAAAATCATTCAATTTCATGTAAGATTGGTACATAGACTTCTATATACAAAGTACGAGGTAAATTTGTCTATCTTCATGGTTAAACTCAACTTTACAGAGTGATTATAGGAGGAAAAAGATTAACATATTTTACAGGACATGCACTATTTTGTCAAGCCATTATCTTCCCGTGGGTTAACTCTTCTCACATGAAGTCTAGGAAAGCTCCAAAAACTATGTACCTCGGTGTTATACTAGTTTCACCAGAAGCATGTAGAGATGACCGTCAGTTGTAAATTTAGACCAAACCAGGTCGAATCCACAGTCGACAGTCAATAAAATTCGACGTGGACTTAGCCTGTTAACCTGGCAAGTAGAACCCGACTGTCAGCACCCTCAGATTAGTCAAATACAGTACCCCGTACAGGATATTGCACACACATTAGGCCATTAATATTTACATAATTTCAGATAGAAAAGATAGGGATTTTTTAAATGGATGACAAAAGTACAAAATCAAAGGTGGGGACGTGGGGTTAGGTCATTTATCAAAGGCTGACAAAACCTTGCAGCAGGTAAAGAAATCAAACCTGCCAGCTGAATATACCTTCAACCAGACAGATCTGAGTCACTAATGCGACTCTAAGATAAATGGTTAACATATACAGAAGGAAAAAGATATTTACATAATGAATCAGACAGGTCAGCCTGGGTACCAGTGAAGATACCAACTATATCCAATATAAAATGCTATTGAATCATAGGTGAGTTGTAATGTAAATTTTCCAGTCCACCAGTTTTTTCAACTTGAGAAGAGGAACTCCCACCATCACCAAGCTACAATAAATAAATATATAAATAAATAAACAGAGATAAGAATGGATGTTCAAGTGTCAACTGCTAAGATTTTAGTATAAGAATTAAGAAAAACAAATTTCAACAGAGTTCTTGACAGGGTGGAACCAGTGTTCAAATGTAAGAGGTGCATTTTTTTTTTCTTTGGTATACTATTGGTTAATAAATGATATTCCTGTAAGTGTAGCTATACTACCCCAGGCTAGATGATTGCTCTGTTGATGCTTGTACACTAAAAATATCCAAATTTATACTGCACAGGCACACTTGAACCAATACAAAAATTGAAGCATGCTGGTACTTCCCAAATTTTAATCAACTAGCTCAGACTAGAATTATTGGAAATTACCAGTTTGATCACTCCATTTGACCATAACAAAGATCCAGGAAGTAGTTAATAAATCAACATGCCTTTGCTTTGAGGGAGCTTCCCTTTAGCCTCATATACTGGTCGCGTCCCTCCGATGAGCGGGCCATAGACTTAACCCTAGAAAGAGCTTTCTCAATTCCAGCCTCTTTCTGCCTCCGCCCTAGGCTAAGGTAATCATACTCATCATGTAAGGCATCTCCTCTCCTGGCCCTGAAACCCCTCAACCCGGCTCCCTTGCGCCTCCACCGTAAAACTGCTTTCTCTACTATGCTGACTGACCATACCACCTTCTTGTACTGCTTCCGTACCTGGTGCCCTCTCACATGAGCCTGAGAATCAAATATAGAGAATTAGTAATTGTACCTTTTAAAATTATAAAATGAGAATTGGCAGAATCTGCCTGATCCAAAATGGTTGCCAGAACCAAAACCCAACCTGACCCAAAATGAAGTCAACAACTGGAAAATGATCAGACTTGAACATGAATTGACCAGTAATCTAACAAACTTGCAGAGTTAGGTCTGTGCTGAATACAACAAGAACCTAAAACCCATCAGGCCTGATATCCCTTCCTGACCGAAAGGAATAAGGTGAGACACCTGATAAATATTAAAACATTGGGAAAATTTCGTCAGAGGTCACCAAACTTTGCTCTTTGTCACAAATTGGTCACTCAAGTGTCATCAGTACCTCGGTAGCCATTGATCTTTCTATTTGTTCCGATCAAGTTATTTCCATCTAAAATACTAACGGAATATGATGTGGCAGCCAATTTCACCCATGACTTCTCTTCCTATTTCCTCTCTCCCAGTACTTCTTTACTGTCTCTTTTTTTTTTTTTTTTTCAGTTATCCATTAATAGTGTCTCTCTTCACTTAAGCAAGCTTTTAAGCTTTTAATATACTCTCTTCACAGCCTCTCAATTACATTTCACACACAACAATTCTAATTCAAGAACTTTAAGTTAAATCAACTTAATGCAAGAAAGAATGACATCGATAATAAATTGACAAAAAAAAAAAAAAAAAAAAACAAGGTGCTTGAGTGTTCCTTGGACAACAATGGAAGTAAGGGATTTAGTGGGTGCCAATTTATGATGTTTAAGAAGTGGAAAGGGATCTTTATTGCATTTCCTTTTGTACTTCCCCACCCCGCCCAAAAGAAAAGAAAAATAAACCTGCAACACAGTATATACAAACAAAAAAGAATGAAAGTACTCTAATACAAATTTGCAAGAGAGACTTTCACGGAGAACACTCGTGCTTGTTCAAGGAGAACACCCATGTGCAAATTTGCATAAAAGGAAGAAGAGTATTTTAATGCATTGTTTCCCTCCATTTGTCCATATTTGAAGAACCAGAGAATGAGTAAAATAAAAGAAGAGAAGATTAAGGAGATGTAGGAAATAACTGAAGTACCCTAATAAGTTACACAAATTATGAAAAATGAGTTGTGTGTGAATTGGCTGCCATGTCATATTCCGTTAGTTTTTTAGATGGAAATAGTAACGAAGTGACTTAATCAGAACAAATAGAAAGATCAATGGCTACCGAGGTACAAATCAAACCTGAGTGGCCAATTCATAACAAAGAGCAAAGTTTAGTGACCTCCAACAAAATTTGCCCTAAAACATTATACCAAATTTTGCCGGATCAAACTAAAAATCCTGAATTGTGAACTCAGCCTGAAATCAAAACTGGACCGAAACACAAAGCTCATCTTGAATTGACTCAAAATCTGATTTGGCTGTAGCCAGACCAAAAACCTGAGACCCAATATTAACCTAACCAAAATGAGAAAATCAGTTGACTCAGATCTCCAAACTTTTATATTATTTTCTATTGTCTTTCTCATGTTACTTCTGTAATTTGTCATTGTCAAACTAAGATGACCTAATTAAGGTTAATCAATAATGACTTAATGAGTTCTAGAAAAATGGGCCTCAATTGGCAATCCTGAGAGCACTATTCTACCGTGTGTGGCATCAATAGCAATGACAACTTTTTCAAAATGGTACCTGAATTTTCACAATTTTATCACGTATCTTCAGAAACTCCTTCCTTCCCTTCCAGCAACGGTACTTCTGCTGTATCTTGACAGCTGCAGCAGAATGCAGTGGCTCGCTGTTAGATCTGGCAGAAGGGCCCAACTTTAACCTATTCCCAATTGAAGAAACCACAGTTACACTGTCCAACACGTTGACACCTTCTCTCTTCTCTTTTCCTCTCATCTCTCGCTGGCGGAAAGAGCACACCCTAAGCGCAGTATGGATCTTTGCAGCCGCCTGCACGGAGTTGCGCAATGCGGCCAATGAACCCTTGAGTGACATGTCATATGTTTGTCCTTCAAATATAAGTACACTCTCAGGAAAGTCAGTATTGTCAGAAATGACCCCCTCCTTTAGGCTTAGCGAAGAGAGGTGGCTTGTTAAGTGCGCTTCAGCTAGGAACCCTGCAATACCCTTGTGGCCACGAGAAGATGCCACATCAGCAGCAGTACGCCCATCAGGAGATTTAGAGGTGGGATCCTCAAGTGCTGCTGGGTCTGATCCAATATTGACCAATGCTACTACAGTCTCTTCCCTGTAAACCCCATTTAACCAGAAACACATCATTTTTCACACCATGCCAGTTAGCACGAAAAATCATTACTTGGGAATTTTTTTTCTTTGTCTGTTTTTTTTAACCTTGAGTGTTAGCTAGCAAATAGTTTCTACCTCACAATGAATAATAACTATTGCTACCAAGTACTAACAAGAGCTCTATGGTCAGGGAACAAAATAACACCAAAGTATAGGAAATTCTCTTTTGATTGCTGTACCAGTCAGCAAGGTGGCATTGCAGCCCGCTGATGAAATTTCAGCTAGTCTGCTAGATGTTATTACCAAGGAGATACCGACAGTGCGTGATACGGCTATTAGTAGTAATAGCTTATAGTGCAAATAAAAGTTGATTTATTTGAATATATTCACCTGCCGTAATAAGCAGCCCAGTGAACAGCTGTCCAACCACGTGCATCCCTAAAACTCGGGCTGATACCCGATGCAACAATGGGTCCCAATGCCCAGTCATATCCGAGAGCTCCTGCCAGGTGAATAATCCCTTGTCCTTCTGCATCCAATAATTGTACAATTCGGTTCTCCTCTTCACCATGCAATGTACATCCCAACCATTTAATCAACCTATCCATCATCAGCCTTTCAATCAGACCATTCCTCGAACTTTTGTTACTCGTGCTGCTCTCACCCAATTCTTTGTTCAAGCACCTCCAGACCTCGCACTTGGTACAGTTCTGAACTGAGCAGAGTGCCGTTGCCCTCTGCATGGGGTCTACAGAGAGGAGATTCGCGAGACGCACCTGGAGGTGGTACTCCTCGGGATCTGCTAGAGGATATTGAGTTGCAGGAGCTGGGTTTGCACGAAACTCAAACTCACGTATTTCACTGCATGCTAGGCGGTTGGAGCGGGTGACATAAAATGGGACCCGACCCAACTTGCAGCAAGGTGGGGCACGACACCGAAGGGCCACACCTAATGATGTCAGAACCTCAGCAGGGACCTCAGTCTCACCAAACATGCACCCCCATTTGATGGTTTCCGGATCAGCAGTACCAAGGAACTTCCCCGAGATGAGAACCTGAAAAACATAATTAAACATAATGTTAAGGAGAAAAAAAATGCAATCAGCACTAACCAATGATGTTTCCTGTTCATTTTTTTTTCAAGATGGAGTCTTTGTGGTGTACGGGTGTGAAGGACTAAATTACCTTTGTTTCAACATTGGTGTAAGCCCACTCAGGAGAGAAATCAACTATACTAAATAATTGGTCCTGTGATACTGAAGGTCCCAAGGAAACATCTGCATCAAGCTGCATAATGTGGCGTGAAATGACCTCCTTGTCCTCAGCATGTGGCGATTCGTCAAAGGTTTTCCAGTAATTGCACGAATCCGAAGCAGTTGCGGCCATGATTGAGTCATCACAGTCCTTGACGAGCTCTTTGCTCATCCACCGGCCAAAGCTGTCTAGTTTGTTAAGGTCCTTTGCTTTTCTCTCTTCAAATGGTTTGGTTTGGGTTTCCAATTGGTACGTGGTCTCATTGGATGCTTCAGTATGGTGCTGGTCATTTACCATGTTCCTCTTTCTCATCTGTTAATCAAAGATGAACTAGACGTGAAGCTAAATATTCATTTCACACTGCCAGAGAGGAATTAGCACAGCATACCCTACACATGGATGCATTCTCATAATTGCCATACAGAAGTAGATTATATATAAATTGTAAAGAAAGTTGGTTGCAGAAGTTCTCTGGCACTAGCAATCAAAACCACACTTAAAAGCCTAAGCTCCTCTCCATATAGTATGTTTTTCCTATCAGCTTTCCTTCTAAAATATAAGTATAAGATCCCTTTTTGCAGACAAGAATAAGCTGGTCTCTACTTAGCTTTGTCCTTTTGGAACTAAATTACAAGAAATACGGTCACCAGAATGCAATAGACTGCTACATCATTTTTGTCGGAACTCACTTGCTGACAATTTGCTGAGAATGAAAGCAAGAACTGAGGCAGAGTTCCAAATTTCTTCTAGATAGACAGAAAATTGGATCGTTTAATTGCAATATGATGGCTAGTTTATGAATGTTCTTAATCAGTCATTAGTTCCTAGAAGCATGTCACACCATTTTGTACCATCCATACCTGATCTCCCCGTCTTTCACTATCGCCAATAAAGACAGGTTGGACGGCAGTGGGAATAGTGAAGATCTCCCCCCGAGAAATATCTTCAGCTCCCTTCTGTAGGTCAGCCTCAAAGGAGATGAGGCTGTTGCTCTGCTCTCTTGTTCCTATATCCAGCCACTCTGACTTAACCGTTGCCAGTTGAGAAACGGGGACTGCACATTAAATCAAATTAACATTCACGTGTTACAAAAGGCGACTATCTATTTATGCTCCTTAAAAACATCAGTTAGTCATTTACTGCCCCTAAAAAGGAGAAATATACTCCTCTGGAAAATGAAAATATCATCTATAAGCCCCCTTCCCTCTAAAAAAAAGGAGAGAAATGTACTTCTGGCATCTTTTGAAGTAAATGTTGACAAAAGGGAATGCAACAAATACATTTCATGTGTTATACATGTACAGGTCATACTTGTACATCTCAGGGATATACACAATATTTCTATTCCTCCATAGGGACACTCAGCACTTGAGGTCTTTTAGCATATAGGTGAGATTGCCACTACTATAAATATCAAACATCAGTCAAATTGAGTAACTTGGCAGCAAAACAAAAAGGGAAACAAAAAATGAGTACTAAATAAATTTCATTTATATAGTAGTCGAAAGGAAAACACACCTTTGGAGGCAATGCTGGTTTTCTGCTGTTCTGAACTCAATATAAGGTCTTGAAATGAGACATGATTTGACATCAAGTCATCAGTGTAGATATTATGAATGGCAGTGGGGAATCCTGTAAACCTCTCCTTCATTAAAGGGTTTTCTCCTGGCAGAGGCACAAAGTTGAATACCCCAGGGGCCTCATCCAGTGGGGCCGAATGTCTGCCAAGCTCCTCTCCCGAATCCTCCTCAAATACGGGAGATGATTGTTGAAGTTGGAAGGAACTTGCATTAGAGTTAGAGCTTGTTTGTGCAAATCTTACAGGTTCAGTTTGCTGTTCTTGTTGGTTTATTCTGTTTTGATCAGTGGTTAATGTGTGAGAGGAGATGCTTGATCCACTTGGCTAGAAAAGACAAGGGAAAGAAAACAAGCTATATAAATTGATAGTACAAGATTATGATAGAAAAGTAACTGCTATGTATAGGGAGCCAACTGACCTCATTAATGTCCCTGTAGTGCACAAGCACAATATGTTCCAGCTTCCTGAAATGTCCAAAAAGTAAAGTGTTGGTAAAACAAAGTGCGCATTAAAGATCACAGCGTGCACCCACATGCACACAAATACACACACACACACATATATAGAGGTTGGCTAAGATTAAAGTGGTAGTTCCTGAGCTTTGGTGCTACCAATTTGTTTTTCAATTTTCAAAGTTCAAAACGTCGATCCGAACAGTTCAAGTTGTTCTCCATATTAAAATATGCTTGGAGACCAAATTTTACATTTTTCTGAACTTTTTTTTACTATTTATTAAGCCACTTGGAAAATTGTTGATCTAACGGTGGCTTAACAAAACAGTAAAATCAGAAGCAACCGTTGGATCAGCTGTTTTCAAAGTGGCTTAATAAATAGTAAAAAAATTCAGAAAAATGTAAAATTTGGTCTCCAAGCACAATTTAATATGGAGAACAACTTGAACGGTTCAGATCGACGTTTTAAACTTTGAAAATTGAAAAACAAATTGGTAGCACCAAATCTCAGGAACTACCACTTTGATCTTAGCCAACCTCCACATATATATATGTAGAGAGATAGATAGAAAGAACCCGTCAAGCATCCAGTAGCTACGCCTCTGAAAGTTCTCATTGTTCTCCCCATGGGCATAGTAGCAATGAAGCACATCTACACTGCCACACTATTTGGAAAAAAAAAGTTTGAAATCATTACATTTTATGATAATTTAAGCAATTATTAAGTGCAAACCTTGTCAAGAGCAGACCAATTATTTAGCATACTCAGCAGGAAATACAGGTACCAACTGACCTCAATTATCTTGTCTTCTATCAGTGTCTCAGTGATAATTGATAATTCAGCTGATGCTCAAATATCAAGAAATAAGGACAAGATTGACAACACATGACTAGACAACTCAAGAAAGCATATTACCAGACTATAATATCAGCAAACAAGAGCAACTGATGTAAATGGTACCTTAAGTTTTTCATGGGCCTCCCGAACAGTTTTTCCATCCTTCTTTTTTCTCCAGTTATGGCCATCCTTGCGAAAATAGCGCAGAGCTTTTCGATCAAATAAGAACAATGAACCACCTGCCAGAGGGAAAAAAAAAAGCTTCTTAGAAAAGCACCTACTGGTATGATGTTAGAGCTGCGATGTGGTGATTTGGGAGTAGCCCTTGAGGCTAAGTTTGACTTATTCAAACTGGGGCTGGTAAAGGAGAAAGAAGGGAATTGTATTGCAACTTCCAGATACACCATATCTACCATCACACGCCACATGTCATGGTGCTATTGCAATTGTATGCATGTGTAAAGAAAAAAGAGAGTACCTGTAGGCATGTAAGGGGGATCAGGGGTAAAAGTGAATCTCTGGTAGTTGCGGATTATTTCACAAATTTCACCCGGGCGAAGCCACCTTGTTTTTGCCTCTTGTAGTATTTTGGGTAAGTCTGGTAGAAAGGGAAAATATCAAATGTTAACTCCAATTTCTAATATTGAGTAAATCAAGAACATGCCGGCAGTTCTTTTTCTAATTCTTGATATGTGTTTGTTTGGTATTTATTACTCTGTCTTAATGTATGTATATTACCCACTTCTTTTCAATATCTATACAAGACTAAAAGAAAGATAAACATAATTGCTTCGACTTCTTTCAAATTATAAAACTGATGTTATCCTTGAGATTATGGAACCCACATTGCATCAAACCAAGTAAAATAATATTTGAACTAATTACAACATGAAGGTATTAGTCACCACTCAAACCCCAATTCAGTAAGCTACATACATAATTTGGCCAGAAGACACAGAAAGCATGCACATCTAATTCCCCTATTATTTTTTTGAAAAATAGTGGTATTACCACCGATTTCATAGAAATCAAAGCATACCTGATATGGTACCTAAAATAGGTACCAAAATCAAATATGAACGTCAAAAGGAATTATACGTCTTCACCAAAAACCGTGTTAAATTTGAGTAAATTTGAGAAAAAGGTTCATAAGATGAGATAAAGAATCTATTAATTTTGATAAGATAACAGATTTTAAAGCCCATACCCAGTTGGGGATTCAAGGCGTATCGCCCCGTATCAGCCATTCGCCACGTGGAATCCACCATTTTATCCTCAATTCGATGAATGGTAAAGTCACATCGCCCGCCTAACTCTTCGCTCGTACAATTGATGAAGCATCAATTCGATTTCGACTACCAAATGTAAAATGGAGATAACAAGAGCAGTGCAGAAATTGGGGATAAAGATAATGAAACCCTAGAGAGAGAAGAAAAGGTGGTGCGTTTCGGGTTAGCTCTCCGTGCCCGTGACGATAGAGGATGGAGTAAGCACGCAGGAGCTGAAAGATGCACAAATATTTACCGAAGATATCGCGGCGCTCATTTATTGGCTATTATCATGTCAACATGTGTTGCTAACTTGCTATTATATTATTATTAATAAATAAAAAAAAATTAGTTTTATACATGTGGTTTCCTTTACAGAGGAAGAAGACATTCGCTGAACACGTTCTATCAAAGTATAAACCAATAAAGATCGGACATTCATGAGTTCTTGGCCTCTTGCCTTCTTTGGCTTTATTGCGTTTGGAATTTTGCTGTTTCCGGGTGATTGAACGAATAGTTTATGAGTGAGTCTATGGTACTATGCATATTACGATTTGATACTGTGTTATAATTCTATATTTGAGTTTTCAAATTCTAACAGTTGATCCAAATCGTTCATTTTGTTCTCCATATTAATATGTATTTGGAGACCAAATTTTACATTTTTTGAAATTTTTTACTATTTTTTTAGATTTATTGAAAATCACTTTTTGAATGATCTAAAATTTTCAGATCAAGTGATTTTCAAAAAATATAAAATTTGGTCTCCAAATACATATTAATATGGAGAACAAGATGAACGGTTCGGATCGACCATTAGAATTTGAAAACTCGAATATAGAGCCGTAACACGGTGCCAACCCGTGATATGCATAAACTCACTCGTAGTTTATTATTAGACCGGGTCTAAGAATAAATTACGGCCGAGAGGATCGAATGGGTAGAAAACTCGGAAGGACGCGTTCTACGAAAACGAGGAAAACCGACGGCTGTATTCCCGGAACTTTCAACTTCTCTCTATTAAACACGTAGAAATGTAGAATGTATTTCCTGGATTTACATATCCATTTTTTTCCTATAGAGGGTAATTAGTGAGATGTCTAGGGGATTTTAGGGAAATTTTCATGTTTTTTCTATGAACTCTGTAAGTTTTGCAGCCTACGGGCGTGAAAATGTATTTCCTGATAATCTAGTGGTGAAAATTCTAATACTTCGACTGTTAATATTTTCAGAACAAAAACACGTAGATATCATGATTCATCGATTTTATTCTATTTTTATATTATTTAAAAAAAAATCTTATCTTTAATTATCTTATTTAAGTAAACATAATTTTATTTATTCAAGATTTATGTCGTTTCAAATTAATATATAATACACAACATTTGTTGTCGACCCTATTTATTTATTTAAATAAGTTGAATCTTATCAGCCTAAGTTTAGGGGTGTCAACAGTACAATAATGGTTGAGAGAGTATTTTTATATCTGTATTCGTTACAAATTGCTTTACTCATATTCTACCCCTACATGCTACAAATTATCTTATATGTACTCTACTCTTATTCGTTATGGTTGTCGGATAACGAAACGGTAATCGATAAATAATGGATAATCCTAATGTAATAATTATTTTTATTATTTATTAAATAAAACATTAAAATATATATTCATTTCACACATGATGGTACTTTATTAAAAAAAAATATGATCATACTAAGTGCAAGTAAACCAATTAAAGTACTCTTACCCGATCTGGTAACGGGCCGAAATAAGCTTTATCCGTACCCTTACTCGTTTTGATAACGAAAAAAATATTTACATGCATCCGTACCCGATAAGTTTACAAAAAAAATTCTTATCCGTACTCATCTTATCGAATACGGTACAGGTTGAGTAAACAGATAGAAGGATGCCATTGACACTCCTACCAAAGACACGGTAATAATTAATATTAGAAAGTTGTAATATGTTGCTGAAGTGTTCATGAGAGGGGGGTGTTGGAGGGAGAGGGGGTGCATGACATATAAGTGGGTTTTTTTTTTTTAGAAGTAGTGCCTATCTAAAATTTACGTCTTGTATCTTGACTTAATTTTTTATAACTAAAATATAAATTCAAAGGAAAAGAAAAAGAGTATTTTTGTTAGTTACTATTTATTAGCTGAAAAAAAAAATGATGTGTTAGGAGTGTATACTAAAAATACAGTTTATTGAGAGGTTTCGAGTGAGAAATAAGATAAAATCATATTGATTTAACATTTCTAATTTTATTAAATAATTTTTTCAACTGTAACAAATGAATATTTGTTCTCTTTGATAGATATAGTACGTATAACATAGCTACTACCATCAAATTGTCAATTTATACTACTTGACTTTTATTTACAATTTGAATTTAGAATCAATATATTTTAATATCATTCATGACATTGTTGAGTAATTATTCTTTTTACTGGTCTAATTTTTATGAGAATTTTTTTTTCGCTTATAATGTCTCTATTGCAACACACAAGCAAAGCATTGGTAAGAGAAGCGGTCATATTCCTGAAACTTTCTATTTAATTTAAAAAAAAAAAAAAAAAAGCAAAATACTAGATTTAGAAAGTCCGGATATTTTAATTTTCGCTCATAAATACTTTTAATTAAAAGATTAATAACAATATCTAAAAGTTTGATCTCTAAAAAAACGAACAATTATTTAACTGTTCTTCAAGAATCTTGATATAAAATTCTGTCCTTCTCCTTTTTTATTAAAAAAATAAATTTTGAATTAAAATTAAATGTTCAGTTCTTCCTAAGAAGGGATAATAAACCGACGGCTTTTTTTTAAAACATTATTGTTTCCCCATGATGTGTTCAATAAAAATTGATTAAAGTTGGAATTTCAATTCCGTTCTTTCTAGATCCCGGATTTTGTTTGATATTTTTTTAGAAATTCAGTCGGAACTAATTTCGGAAATAAAATCTGTTGAAATTACCTAGAAAAAGTTTATATTCAAACCTAATTTGTTGATTTGCTTCGAAATGCAAAATACTTCGATCTGAAAAAAGTCTCCTAAAAAATTCCACTGCGTCAATCTGAACAGTTACTGGATAGCCTTACGATGATATGGACCGTCTATTGGAATCATAACATTTAGATTCGTGCCTAACCTTAGCTTCTCGGTGCATGCTCTCGGTGTGCTCTCTCGTAGATAAAGAATTTAATTTGTCTCAGGGAAAAATAAAAGAATTTTAACTATTGAAGACTGTTTAATTATACTTGGATAAATTGTGTTCCATTAGTCTGCTGTGTGCAATAATCCGTACCGTAAACACGTAATTATCGTTTGACACCTAGATTTCGAGATCAAAATCTGCCGTCATACTTGTGCATGAATAGTATTTGCTATCCCTGCTTTTCTAAATTCAACTATTAAATTTGTTTCGAAATACGTGCACGGAAAAGTTCTGAAAAACGTTGCTTTGAGATTCGTTCCCAAAAAAAATTAAACGATTGGATTAAAAAAATCAGAAATAGCAGGATTACTGTTCACAGAAAGAGAATAGCAGCGGATTTCATTTCTAGATTTTGACATGTTATCCATATTTTATAGTTGATGATATGATCAAATAATATCCTGTCCACGGCATGACGTGACGAGACATTAAGCTTTTTACTGCTCAAGTCCATTTTCAGACTTTGTTCAATTATTGAAGAAAAAGTTAAATTTACAAATCTTCAATTTTTTTAATGTATGATTTTGTCTGAATAAAATGTAAAATTTAAAATTATGCATACACATGAATCGCTCTTGAAAATAAAAAATTTTAACGATTTGAATTTGTCATTTAAAATCAACTTAATAGATTTTAAAATAAATTAACCTCTTTCAATTCTTTCTCGACTCACAAGTGCTAACCTCACTCATAAATCATATACTAATATAAAGCAAAAGTATTACTTTGTTTTAAAAACTTTTTTATCTCAACTTAAATATATCAGGTACAAAATATATTTTAAACGAGGAGAGCGAAGAAAATACAACAACGTTCCTATTATAATAAACAATCTAATTGATATTAACCGGTGCAACCCAACATTTAATGAAATACTAAGAATTCAACCTCTTTTATGGATCATGGAAATGACCAACAGTGCAGTGATTATTAAAGCAATAAATAGTATTCATCAATACCTGTACAAAACAATTATTGAAACAATTTGAAAAGAATTAGCAATATTACTCAAAGTTGAGTAGTAAGTAGTAACAGTTTTAGTTAGCGAATGTAGTTATAGGTGATAGTCCAGCTGTTACTTGGTTGTTTTTTTTGTTGTTTTTTGCTGGTTTTTGGGTTACTGGTTTCTATTTTTTTTTTTCATACAGCTAGCAGTGAGTGTAGCTGTTCTTTGAACTATTGTAAGAAAATTAATAGCCACTATCGGTTATTTCAAAAAAATGAATGCAGTTATAGGTGAACAGTCGTACAAATCTGACATGCACCACCACCGTCACTCCTGATTGTCTATAATTTTCGAACTACGTATTTTAAAACACTATGGGTGTGTTTGGATCACCCAAGAATAGAGCTATTCTTGAATTAGCTCCACTATTCTCAAATCTTGGCTATCCAAACACAAATTTAAAAATTGGATTAGCTCAAGAATAGCTATATTCTACTAATCCAAAGAAATGGTGCGTTAGCAAGAATAACTCTAGTGGGGTTAGTGATATTAATAAAATATTTGATTCCTCTCAATTAAAGTATGTTTAAATATTAAATTAGTACTAAATATAATATAATATAATATTAGATTAGTATTAAATAAATATAATATTAAATTAGATTAATATTAAATAAAATGTTAGATTCAATATTATATCATAGTCATTTAAATAATAAATATAATATAATATTAGTTTAAATATTAAATGTAATACAGTATTAGTTTAAATGTTAAATGTAATATAATATTAGTTTAAATATTAAATATAATATAATATTAATTTAAATATTAGATTAGTATTAAATAACTATAATATCAAATTAGATTAATATTAAATAAAATATTAATTTAAATATTATATTAGTATTAAATAAATATAATATAATATTTTTGTAAATATTAGATCAATATAATATAATATTTTTTTGAATATTATATGTAATATAACATTACTTTAAATATTAGATTGGTATTAAACTAAATATTAAATTAAATATTAAATTAAAAATAAAATAATATTAGTTTAAAAATTAGATAAGTATTAAATTTAATATTAAACTAAATATTAATTTAAAAATAAAATAATATTAGTTTAGAGACTGGACAAAGTTAAACAACATAAGAGTTAGACGATGATATGTACTGTCACACTCCGCAGCGACATGACGTAACAGTCTCCCGTCGTAAGCATACAACACCGTGTATACTTACAAGGCTATTCAAACTTTACTCAACAATTCGACACCAAACAATATAAACTAAGTTTATATATATACACAAATCAGAGTACATAGTCAGGTCACAATATAAAACAACAAAAGTATCTCATCCGGATACCAACTGATACCTCCCATATTTAGCCTATATTTGACTTGATTTTGTACCAAATTCATGTTCTAAATTGTCAAAATCACGTGCATTTCATTGATATATCCTTAGAATTTGGTACTGCTGAGAGTTTGTTTGTTTTCTGCAGGATTGGAGCAAAATACACGAAGAAACGGTGTTTTTGGACTCTCTGGTACGGCCCTTACCAGGCTTGGTACGGCCCTTACCAGACTTGGTACGGCCCTTACCAGATTTGGTACGGCCCTTACCAGGCTTAGCCGATCCAGCCTCCCTTCCATCTTGTACGACCTAGCCGTACCACTTTGGTACGGGCCGTACATAGATGCCGCCTGACAGAATTCAAATCTTGGCAGAGGCTATTTAAAGCGGAGGATCTCTCCATTTTTGGGGGATTCCATTCCATTCCAAATTGAGAACTGAGAGAAAGAGAGAAAGAGAGCAAAGGAGCAAGGAGAGAAGAAGAAGGAAGAGGAAGAGGCGAAAATCGACGGATCAACCCCTTCTCCACTCCCGATCTTCGATCTAGTTCTATCATGCCTCTCTTTATCTCTTTACTTGTATTTCTGGACAGATCCATGACTTGTGAGTAGTAGATCATCGTTTCTAGGGTTTGTAGATGGATTTTCTTGATTTGTGTTGCTTTTCTTGATTTGGATCTTGTATGAACTCTTTTGATTGTATTGATTGTGTATTTGCTTGCCTTGATTGCTTTGTCTTTCTGTGATTGCATATGGTGTGCCTATAGTGGTAGATCAACCCTAACAAGGTCATGTGACCATTGCTTTCTCTCAACCAAACCAATCCCTTTAGGTAGACTTGTTCGAATTGAAGCCGAAAGGTTGAATTCTCCCCTAATTGACAGATTAGAGGATACCTTAGATCTCCAATCAATCAACTAGAGGGTCTGGACCAAAATACGAGAGTTGAGGTTTAGAAACCCTAGAAGGTGAAGAATTGACTCCAAAACCTAGATCTTGAACCAACAAACGAGAGTTGAGGTTTAGGACCTTAGGTATGGTCAATTGAACCTTTCTAAAGAGTTTAATACGAGGTACCAGCAAGAAATGCATCAACTCGAACTTGTAAGCTCTGTACTGGTACATCAGTACGGGTCTTACAAGAGTGGTGCGGCCTACCCGTACCAAGCCCCACTCGGCTTGGTCGGACCAGGTTGGTGCGGCCTAGCCGTACCAACTTGGTAAGACCCGTACCACTAGAGGCAAATCAGAGATGAAGTCTGAAACCCTTGAAACATCTTTTATCCCAAATCAAAACACAGTTTATACCTTTCCTTGCACATTTACTATTCTGTTATATTGTTTGATTGCTTGAGTTGATTCTTTAGAAAAACTAAGTACCAAAACTCCCTCTTTCTCACTTCTAGTCTTTAGTCGAGATAAGTAAACATCTAGATAAAGGAACTGTCCCTGTGGATCGATACCCGATTATACTCCTTGATAGGGTTGTGCACTTGCAACCCTAATCGGAAGGTGTAACCGCGGTTTTAAAAGGTACGCTCCCATGCGTACCGAAACTTGCGTTGCGCTTTCACGCGAACACCAACCATGACGCCTACCCTAAAACTATACACCAAAATATATCTAGGGTCATGAGATGGTAAGCTACTATGGCCTACTACTCGCGTGCCTCTCCGGAATCTGTCGCACCAGTACCTATAATATAGCCCGAGGGGTGGGGGTGAGAATAAATTCTCAGTGCGAATTTGCCACAATTCAGACTATTGGACTTGCAATCAAACTCTATATTCAAAAATGAAACCCAAACAATAACAATGCAAACAGATATACATAATCATAAATAACAGAATGCCACTACTCGACAACAGTTTATCAACCTGAAATACAGTTTACGGAATTTCCAAGATGAATTTCAAAACACAACATATATTTTGGCTTAACTCAACTCATTAGGGCTTGTAGCAACTACAGATGTTCTTTCGAGCTGGACCGTTATCAAACCCACATCTGTAGGGTTACAGACGCCTACAGATGGCCAACCAAGCTGGACCCTTTATCTGACACCCATCTGTAGCTGTTTGGCTTAACTATTTCCTAAGGTCCGGTTACAAGCCACCTATACAGGTCAACTCGACAAAAATGCAACCACACAAAACCAAAGTTACCTATACATGTCAACTTTGCAATTTCATTCAAATAGAATCACAAATAGCTATCAGCCTTGCACAATTCATTAAACAGGTCCACGGATAGGTCACCGTCACCTTATCCAGCCACCTAAACAGGTTGGTATGGCAAATTCATCACAGGTCAACGTATAAGTCAGCAGTGTCACCTCATCCAGCCGCCTAAACAGGTCAGTCTGGCAAATTCATCACAGGTCAACGCATAAGTCAGCAATGTCACCTCATTCAGTCACCTAAACAGGTCAGTATGGCAAATTCATAAACACAGGACAACAGATAGGTCACCGTAACCTTATCCAGCCACCTAAACAGGTCGGCCTGACAGATTCATTCGTGTCAAAAATAATTAATAGAACTAATCAAATAATAACCATACCAACATTCCAATTAACCTTAACCAAACAATTCAAATCATTCTAATTTATGCAAGAATCAATATGCAACATGAATTCCAAAAGATGCAACAATTAAGCATTTAACATGACAAACGAATAAACAGTTTAATCCCTGAAAATAAAGTATCAAACAAGTCCAAGAATCCCGTACCTGTTTAAGACGAGCGTACCGCTTAGCTACGGATCGGGCGTCTCGAACTGCGTCGGTAAGTCTTGCTCAACCGAGCCTACACCTATATTATACGTTTACTTGGTTTAATTCGGGCTCAATGGTCTATACATTTACTTAGGGTTTGTACAGTCCTAAATCAATTCTTATGTTTTGGTATCGATTCTTTTCGGTTCCTTCTTTCTTATTAAAAATCTCATATAACGGTTCACAATTGCACCTAGGCCCTCTAGCCATATACCATTTCACTTTGGTAATAATCAATCACTGTTTCACTACTTTGGTTCTCGGATCAATTCAATTTACCGATTTGTTAAACCCTAATTTGGTCAAAACCTCAATTTAACCGTTAAATGTTCTAAAAATTCAAGATTAGGAAGCAACCCTACCGATTACAAGTCTAATTGGTCGGGTTAAACAAATCAAATCACGTTTATGCCAACTTTCAGTTTTGGCACGAAACCCTAGAAATCAGATTTCACAAATCGGAAGGAATTGGAAAAAAGATTGACAAATAAACAGGTAAGGAGAGTAGAGGAACTAGTTCTCGAGCAATTCAAACACAAATCTCGAGTTTAAAGCGAGAATATGAGAAATCGAGAAATCTGAGCTTTTTGAGAGAATTAGAAAGGGAAAGAAATACCAAATAGGAGAGCTAGGAGAGATCCCCGGCCGCTTACTCGGTCCTGACTTCGATTTCTCACAACAATCGGGGTTTGAGAGGGAACATAAACTCTCTATTTCTTTTTCTTCTCCCTTGGCAGAAATTCACTTGAAAATGGTGAAAAGAACGAAATGGGAGAGAGAGAGAAATTGGATTTGAGTTTTAGGGCAAAAATCACCTTGAGTGCGGATTAACCAATCCGCACTGCGGGTGGCTTGACCCGCACTCAGCACTTAGTCGGTTTTCAGAATATGAAATTTAACACAGAAACAATCCGCAGTGTGGGTAACCTAACCCGCAATGCGGATCACTTAACCCGCAGTGGGAACTTAGTAAATTTTTTAGACATAATTTCAGAAAAAGTCCGAGCCTAATGCGGATGCATTCAACCCGCAGTGCGGGTCAATCAATCTGCACTGAGGACTTAGAAAAATTCAGACCAACACATAATTGCATGAATCCGGACACACCTACCCGTAGTGCGGGTTAACCAATCCGCACTCAGCCTATAAAAGCTCAAAATCTCGAAATTTCAACGCGGTTTCGATTCATATTTAACTTACTTATTTAGAGAAACCTTAATTAAGGTTTAAACTTCTATTTTGTTAGCATGATTTATCGATTCTTGCCTTTAAATCATTTGAATTTAATTGTAAAAATTTCATAACGTAACATGTACTCTTCTAAATAACTACATAGCAACGCCGCAAACATCAACACTTGTATTTCGCACTTTCTAAAACCCCAATAAATACACACACTATACAATACGGATGAGGTTTTGGTCCTATGTATAGCGTGATGTTGGGGTTTTGACGGTTCAAACCCATTGATTTAGCTTAATTGCGGAAAGTGTGTAAAACAAAATTTTACAGTTTAAGCTAAGAATTAAACGAGGCATGTCAGGAAACTTTCCAAGGTGGTCCACCTTCAGTATTTCTTTGGCATCAAAACCTCATTTAATTCATTTACAGATCTGCTCCATAATTGATTTCTAAAAGCTTTAAATCTATTTACAAATTAAATAGATTAATATAACATGATTTATACCTTGTTTCCAAATCACAGTTGGAATGCAGAATAAGCGAGAAGAGCTACACTAAGGAAGGAATCGAGCGCAGTATCACACGCGTGATACCTCTATTGGTTATCCACCAGGACTAACTAGAGAGCGATTTATTTCTTCTGCTAGAAATACCGTAAACTGCAGAATTATGCAAAAACACTATTCACCGAGAAAAGGATGAAATAAATATATTTGTGTCCCGAGGTTACTTGGTATCGCTTAAAAGCTAAACTGCAAGATTTCGCAAAATATATTATTTTTCTAATCTCGTAATAACCGAAACCGAGGAAGAGAGAAAAACCGATTAACGAAGTAATCAGATTAACACGTGAATTAGTAAGTTTTCTCTCTACCCTCACCCCTCTATTTATAGTGTTTTGAGGAGGTTAGCAAAAGACCAAAATACCCCTCAAAACAAATATATTTACCAAAATACCTTGACACCTCATTCTTTAATATGTGAAAAGACCAAAATGCCCTTTCCACACTCTTCTCCATGCTTCTACACCCTTCTACCCCCTAAGGTGTCATGCAAGGTGGCATAGGTGTGAAATGACCATTTTGCCCTTGGCCCATTAAGGCATGAATAGTAAAATGCTTTGATTTTGGGCTTTGACTTTGGGCTTTTAATTTTAATTAAGACTTTGATTATTTTGGGCTTTTAAACCCATAATTCAAATCCATAATTAACAAATTAAAATCCAAATCAAATATATATAATTGTCATGTACAATTATATTTCTTTTCGGTTGTTGTTCGGTAACTTTTATACAACGTAACGTGTACGTTTATAAATTAACCGTTATTTCTGCTTGTCAGTCTAAATGACATTTATAATTTAATTATATCATGTATAATTAATTATAACCATCTTAATATTAATTATAATCAATTTATAATTAATCAGTAAGATTCTCCGAGTAGCTCTTATATGGTGTGACCCAATAGGATCTGTGTTATGTTAGTAAACAGAGTTAAAACTGTTTTAACTTCTATATTCATGGGTGGCGTCTGGCAACACATCATGACCATCCAATTACATAGATGATGCTGTACTGTACAATATCACGATCCAGTAAACAATTTACTTGTGTCTATTTTTCTGTCTCATAGCTATCAGATCAGTTCCAAGGTAGATGTGTGTCATCCTTGTTAACTGTATCTTTTCTTGATCTTGAGTAGATTATCAAATATAATTACTTTTGTAATTATACCGCATGTAGATAATCTAACTCTACCAAGGGGCCCAGTGATGCTATAGCTCGTATAAAATACGAGGGACAAATAGTACTCTTGGTATCACTTCCTTAGCTAAGCTATACATATGGGAATGTTACCGTTATGGTTGTTTTTTACGGACAGCGGTGGATAACAATCACACATACATATCTCTTAGTGGGAACGATAAATACCTCATACTGTAGAACGTGACACTGAATGAAAACATAAATGACACGGACACAATTCTATTTAATGTTTCATTCGGGGTCTGTCAAATACCATGTTCATAAAACATGTATCTATATGATTATAATGACATCTCGTGTCAGGTGGTTTGTAAAACTTAATCATCTTTTAATTCACATACTAACCTTATAGCGGTAATTAGTGTTCTTGCTAATTACCTCGATCAGTGACCTTTTAAGATTAAGAGTATATATCATCTATATTATGGAGTTTCACAATTTCAGTCATGAACTCGAAATGATCCATCAATGCAATAATACTCAAGGCAACAAAATGATATAAACATTCAATTCATGAACAAAGCTTTATGATAATTTATCATATTATTGACTTCTAGATTATTACAAATTAACACGTGAATGGTTCATAATGGCCAAGTTTGGTTGTAGATTAAAGTTATGAAAGAATAAGTTACTTATTTCGAGTTATGGCGGCATAAGATATTCTTGTTTGATTGTGGATTAAAGTTAAGTCACAAATTAAATTAATTGTTCAGTTGTATGTTGTTATATTTTATTGTTGAATTGTGTTTTGTTTAATTAAGAAATTACAAAAGAAATTTTGAACACAACAATTTATATCCGAAGGTTTTTAAAAATAATATTATATGATTTAGAAATAAAATTAAACTGCAACGATACTTAATTTAGAAAGTCAAATGACAAATAAAGTATCCACCACATACAAATGCTAATATAAATAAGTTGTCCATGTTGGGTATTGGAGCTACCAAATACCGTTTAAGCTTAAGCTGCGGAAAGACCGTAAAAGAAAAAAAAATTACTTCTAACTCAAGCCGTGGATTAAAAGGGATATGTCGGAAATTCTAAAGATGAGTTCCTTCACAAGTCTTTCATTGCAAGGACCCTTTTAATCCATTACAGATCTACTCCATAATTGATTTATAAAATTTTAATCTACTTACAAATTAAATAGATTAATATAATATATTTATACCTTGTTTTCAAATTCTAATTGGAATGCAGTTGATCAAGAAGAACGAATCTGGGGAACTGCTTGCCTCAGAGTATCAGACGTCTGATACCTCTATCGGTTATCTACCAGGACTAACCAGAGAGTGATTTATTTCTTTTACTAGAAATACTGTAAACCGCAGGATTCTACAAAAACACTATTCTCCGAGAAAAGAAAGAAATAACAATATTCACGACCCGCAGTTATTATGATTCACTAATAAGCAAAATCAGAAATATTGTGACTTTCACAAATATATTATTTCCCGATTCTGTAACAAATGTAACCAAGAAAGAGAGAAAATAGATTATCGATCGATCAGACAGATTCGATATATCGGGAATTAGCAAACTTTCTCTTCACCCTCACCCATCTATTTATAGGGCATGAAGTCTGTTGGGAAATGACCAAAATGCCCTCATATGTGGCAGTTTCAAAGTGGAAGAAGCAAAATTGATTTTGAGTTAAAGAAGCCAAATTTGATTTTTGCACTTTGGCCCAATAAGCTTTGAATCGATTTGGGCATTAATCTTAACTAAGGCTTTAATTGTTAATGGGTTCTAAGCCCATAATTTAAATCCATAATTAACATTTAAAATTCAAATCAAATATATATAATTGTCATGTACAATTATATTTCTTTTTGTTGTTATTTCAGTAACTTTTATACAACATATCAAGTACGTTTATAAATTAACCTTTTGTTTTTGCTTTGCTATTTTTACATGACATTTATAATTTAATTATATCACGTGTAAGTAATTATAACCATCTTAATATTAATCATAATTAATTTATAATTAATCAACAAGATACTCCGATTAGCTTCTATACGATGTGATCCAATAGTTACTGTGTTATGTTGGTAAATAGAATCAAAAACCATTTTAACTTCTATAATCATAGGAGGCACCTGGCATAATGCACTATGACCATTCAATTACACAGATGATGTTGTATTGTATAATATTACGATCCAATAAATTATTTACTCGTGTTAATTATTTTGTCTCATAGTTATCAGATCAGTTTCAAGGTAAGTGTGTGTCATCCTTGCAAACTTAATCTTTTTTTGATCTTAAGCAGATTATCAAATATGATTACTCTTGTAATCACACCGCATGCAAATAATCTTACTCTATCAAGAGACCCAGTGATACTATAACTCGTATAGAGATACGAGGGACAATAGTACTTTTGGTAAATCATCACTTCCTCAGCTAAGCTATGTATATCGAAGAGCTACCGTTATAGCTGTTTTTTACAGACAGCGTTAGATAACAATCACATATATACATCTCTTAGTAGGAAAGATGAATACCTCATACTTCAGAACTTAATGCTGAATGAAAACATTAATCACTCAATTCATGTATATTATGAAGTTTCACAATTCCAGTCATTGACTCGAAATGATTTATAAATGCAATAATACTCAAGGCAACAAAATGACAGTTTATTAATTACTCAATTCATGAACAAAACATATATGATAATTTATCGTGTTATTGACTTCTAGATTATTACAAACTAACAGTCCATTGCATTAAAAAACTAATACAAATAAGTTGTCCATCACATATTACGTAATTTCAAAAGAAGAGAGACGTGGCATAAGTTATGCAACCTAAATAGGTGGTTTAATTTATAACAGCATAAGTGGTTTCTTATGTCATACTATTCGATCACATTTTATTCATGTTTAATAGCATAGGTATAGAATAAGATATTTATTTTATGACTTATACCACAACCAAACATGACCTAGATTAATATTTTCAATTTTAAACTCCAAATAATCAACCTCAACCGTTCAATGCGTCTTTAGATCAAAATTTACATTTTTTATCATTTGTTTTTACTATTTTTTTTAGATAGGTAGAAAATTACTACTTTTGAATCATTTTCTACTTATTAAAAAATATTATTTAAAAAAAATGCAAAATTCAGTTGTCAAGTACATTTCATATGTAGATAACGTTGGACGAATCAAATTATCCGTTTGAATTTAAAAAACGAATACATTAGTTTATAATACGGACCAATGCTTATACTATGCATAGTGTCACACGATCCATATATTCATTTTTTTTTCCTTCTCGCACATCTAATATTTTCAAAACAACAGAAGAGTGAACTATTTTACAAGACATTGTATTCGTCGGATGTAAGAAACACGGGTGAGGCATCTGCTGGCTAGATGCCTACGAGTCTGCATCTTCTGCATTAACTCAACTTTTCAGTTGATGTATAGCAGTCTTTGATCAGAATCTGAATTAATTTAACCTCAAATGACATGCATCAGGTATATTTAATATTCGTGCCAACACGAATTAGACAGTCTAGATTTATTCTGCATTATTAATGCAGAGGATACGTATTCTAACATAAAAGAGAAACTGAATCCATTTTGGACCTCTAAAGAAAAGTAAGGCTACGGTGTTATGGGTTGCATAGAGGACTACAATGCTACGACTCAATTTTTAAGTTTTTAAAATTCTAACAGTTGATCCGAACTGTTCATCTTATTCTTTATATTAATATGTGTTTGGAGATCAAAATTTATATTTTTTGAAAAAAAATTTTACAATTTTTTTAGATAGGTAGAAAATCAAATATCTGAACGATGCATAATTTTTTAGATCAATTGATTTTCTATCTATCTAAAAAAATTGTAAAATATTTTCAAAAAAATGTAAAATTTGGTCTTCAAACACATATTAATATAGAGAATAAAATAAACAGTTCGAATCAATCGTTAGAATTTTGAAAACTCGAATATTGAATTCTAATACTGTAACTTTCTATACAATCCATAGCACGGTAACCTTACACCTAAAGAAACTCAAAATTTATGTTCAGATTCGGATCGTACGATCAGAACGGGGACCATGTCGGTCTAAATTATAATTCACGGATCCCATGTTCTGATCAAACGGTCCAAATCTGCACTCAAACTTACTTTCTCATACCTCCGGTCTTTTAATTCATTTCACCTAAGGTACCTCAAATTTTGAGGTTGAATCAGGACGTCCGAACGATCGAGGCTTGGCGCTCCAGTCGGACCACATTGATCGGACGGTTCGGATCCAAACTCAAAATTTGAGTTACTTCAGATGATCGGGAGTCTTTCAAAGTCCCGCTCTCGGCCTCTCTCTCGTTACTATTAGTGGTGCCTTCTCTTGTTTTGAAAAATCCGTCTCCAGTCTCGCTGAGTGTGCACCTCATTTCTCCTCTCATCAAAGTAGACTCAAACCCTCTCATGGCTTCCCGACAAGGTACCAAATCTGGAACCATTAGCTATCAAATTGTCCACATTCTATAACCAAAACACTTGAATTTGTGCTGTTAACCCTGAAATTTTCAATGCGTCTTTGGTAAAGGTGTAGATCCATGGATGGAGATGATTTTAGAAGAAGGAGACAACAACCCTGAGAATCCCCAAGTAGGAGTGGTGTACGGTCGAAGGAGAGCACAAGCAAAGGCGCAATCTGGCACAGAAAAGTAACTCGTATTAAATATTTTTTTTCCCATTAATTACAATTTGGGATACGCCTCCGAAATAACCCTTCAATATCTCACACTGAGTGAATAAGGGATGTGGACTTGTTTTAATTATATCGGAGTGATTTTATTTCTTGTATACTGTCTATTTTTTTATTTTTTTATTTTTCCTTTCCGTGTTTTGTATATTAGCTTTATAGAAGTTGGAAATCATTTGCATGGTCAAAATATTAGGTTTCTCAGCCCAGATCAACCCCATTTCAGTCTAAATTTTGCCCAATTAAGCTACAGATAACTCACGTTAAGATTGAATTGCACAATATGTTGGTATGTTGATTTGAAAGCTAATTCTGACACATAAGAAAATGTTTATTCTGATAAGTACATTTTATTGAGCTCCTAATGCTTCTTGTTTTTCGGAAAAATTTAATAGAAGCCTGCCAAGGATACAGAATAGAGGAAGCTTTATAATGGGCAATAGTAGTAGCTGGAGCCACTCCCTCTCTATCAGGTTCTCATTTTATAAAGTATTTTGGATTTATTTTTCTAATTTTTGGCATGGCTTTGGTAGAATCCTGTATTAATATGTCTGGTCGAGCTAGATGCCTTTTCATTCAGAAGTGTATAGTTGATTTGATAGTTTTATATAGTTCATTGTTAACATTACGTGATATATCATGTTTGGTAATTGTACATCACAAATAAAACATATATTTTTGGTTCACTCTTTTCCATTGGCGAATAGAAAGAGATTGTATTAATATCTAATAATAATTTTTTCTCCTTACATTTACTTACCTCTTCCTGCTGTTCTCATTTTATTGGATTTTGTTCCTTGTTTGTTTCTATTCCTTTGACAGAGGGAGAGAAAGCATTGTTATAGAGTCTGGAGTGAATTTTCAACCCCAACGGAAGCCGAAAGGCCCATCTAAGAGACCACCTAAACACACTTCAAAGGCAATTTAATCTTTTATTCTTTAAAAATTAAGTTAAAAACTTTATCCGGGAAGAAGAAATACTTAATTATTTGCATTTGTCATGAGGGTTAGCAGGAGAGACAGAGAGGTGAAACAATCAACTTTTTTCTCCAGCGAAGTCAGAAAACTTTAAAAAAGAAAAGAAAAAGTACTTGCGCTGAATTACTTATGAGTATGGCTAATTTGCCGCCGGCATCACTTCGACGAAGTGCTTACGGGGCCATATTTTAATATTTGATATTCAAACAACAAATCCAAACCGTTAGATGTTCAATCTATATTAAAATCTGTTGGGAGACCAGATTTTATATTTTTTGAAATTTTTGAAATTTTTTTGCTATTTATTAAACTGATTTGAAAACCGCTGTTTTTATTAAATGATTCCAGCATTGAAAACAGCGGTTTTCAAATCAGTTTAATAAATAGTAAAAAAATTCGAAAAAATGTAAAATTTGGTCTCCAAGCAAATTTTAATATAGATTGAACATCTAACGGTTTGGATTTGTTGTTTGAACATCAAATACTATAATATGGCCCCGTAAGCACTTAGATTGAAGTGTTGCCGGCAGCAAATTAGCCATACTCTACTTATAATTCCAAAAGTATGTATCTGTGTTTGGGTGAGATATACCCTGCCTCTGTGTTACCTCAAAACTTGAAATAAAGCTTAAGATAATCTTTCACTGGAATTTTGATTGCTTGGACATTTGACTTTTCCAGCAGAAGAACCTGGTAACTCTTAGTTCCCTAATGGTACATAATGTGTCTCATCTGCTGCATGCTACTTTAATTGTGCTTTTGCTTTTACAGAAGAAACAGGATCCCTCACCAGACTTGCGAAAAGAGAAAGAATACTTTGAAGAGGTGGATGCATTTGAGCTCTTAGAGGAAACACCTTCTGCTAGTAAAGGCACCACATGGGTCACGGGGGGACAACAGCAAGCAGTCCCACATAATTTGACAGCTATCCTGGCTCGGTGGGGCCTGTCTGATGTTACTAATACATCTTTGGATAAGTCGGTTGAGAAGTCTTTGCTTCCTTTTTTCGATAAGCTTGCTATAGAGGAGAAGGAAGGGGAAGGGGAAGTAGCAAGTACTGAGACTGTCGAGCCCCATGTGGTGCAACATGGGTTGCCAGTTGGTGAAGATGAATGCGCGAGTGCCTTCACACAACTTTTGATGGTTTGCAAACAGACTGCACCGGTTAGCCTCCGTGAAGTTC
Organism: Carex pumila; assembly: GCA_033356055.1. Taxonomy (NCBI): domain Eukaryota; kingdom Viridiplantae; phylum Streptophyta; class Magnoliopsida; order Poales; family Cyperaceae; genus Carex; species Carex pumila. Next base: position 297,635 of record JARJHM010000252.1, read on the forward strand.
TTTCTGCATATTGGTACACCTTTGTTCTGTTTGAGTACATTGTATTTCAATGTTTTATGTATTGCATTAGTCCATGTTACAGCTTGATCTGGTGCAGGTATATATTAGTAAATTTATCTTATAGTAGCTACAAACTGTATTTACCCTTTCCTTTTTGTGCCTTCCCATGTGTTAATCTAACCATGGCTGAAGTATACCTCAATTAAATCGAGGGCACCAACTAATTATAGTTCTTATTACATCTGGAAGTAGAGTTAAGAGGTTTCATCCCATTTTGCTTTCTCCTGGGAAGTTCAATCATCCAGGCTTAGTATGTGAGCATGTGCTCAACCTCACACACTCTTGTGAACTACCCTGGTTTCATGCTTTGAAAAACAGTGATCCAGTTAGCATCAGAAAGTTGGGAGAAGGAACATATGGAGAGGCTTTTCGGGTGGGTCCCACTGTATGCAAAATTGTTCCAATCGATGGGGAGATCCTCGTCAATAATGAAGCTCAGAAGGTTTGTTCTATGCTAGTGCAATGATATTACAATTCAGGAAAATACTTGCGGTATTGCCTTCTATAAAAGATGCAACCCCCCCCCCCCCCAAACCACACACACACAAAAAAATGCACGCACATATACAACACACTTGTGTAGTTCTGTAGTCTAGAGCAGTAATAGAGAGATATTCCATCAATTAGTCTTGTTTGTTTACTTGCCTTTGTTTCGTTGTACAGAAATCAAAAGAAGTACTTGAGGAGGCTTTACTTTCTTTGACTCTCAACAATTTAAGAAAAGAGGGGGAGAACTCCTGCACTGGATTTATTGAAACTATCGAGTACAGAGAATTTCTTTGTTTCCTATACAATTAACAATAACTCTTCTTGTTTCTCTATGGATAATGTATGCTTAGACTAGGAAACAGACTAGCACCAACTTTTAAGGCTAGTCAACCAGAAATTGATCAAATGCCCCTAATTTTTCATAGTGTCTTGTTGAAATCACCTCATGACCTATCCAAACAAACTTCAAAAGCAACAATGCACTGATCTAATGGCTGGTTCTTATTTGTAAAAATCCAATCTTGTGCTGGTCTGTATTCACAGATACAATCCCACATTTCTTAATTTTGTGAAAGAACGATTACTATTAGTTATGTAACTGCATCATCAAATTGATTTTTTGTTTTAGTTTTCGAGTATGCAGAGGAGCATACGATGCAGAGCTAATTAGAGCATGGGAAGATTGGGATGCCAAGAATAGTTCAGAAAATGATCATCCTAAGATATTTTCAGATGAACAGGTATGGTACTTAGTCATGATAGTGTACTATCTATCATTTTTTTTTCCCTTTCTGCTTTCTTCCACTTGCCTTGCATTAAACTGCTGGATGCTGATACCATCCAGTCAGGTCAGATACAGGTGCCATTCCCAGAAGCTTGCCAGTTGGGTTAAGTGTTGTCCAAAATAGTCATTAGAGAGTTTGTTTTATTGGTCAAATGGTGGTCATGTCCATAAAAAATAATATGTACTTGGTCGTACACAATCTCTACCAGTTTTAATGTTGGCTTCTCATCTTTGATCTGTTGCTTCTAGGGTATAATTTGTAAAAGAGCCTCGCAAGGCACTACCCTTTTACTTGTATGTTATATACTTATTTTTGGTCCAGTGCTATATCGTGTTTGTGTTAGCCGATGGGGGGAGTGATCTAGAAAGCTTTGTTCTTCTCGACTACAGGGAAGTCCAGAGTCTGCTTTTGCAAGTATGCCTTTGTCCCTTTTTTTCCTTTAATAAGCACATATAAAATTTTCTAAATGCAAGATAATTTTTGCTTCTCTGAAAAACACGAGACATGGTGCAGAACCCTGTGAATAGAGAAGTTTCTATTGATTTGTTGACAGTACCAAACCACCTCTCTTTTCTCTATATGAAAAGTCATTTTTTCTTCATTTGGGTATTTTCTGTGCTTTGTCAAGAATGAAGGATGTTTTCTTTTTGTCTTCCACATTGTTTTGAGATTTTTTTGAGGTATTGTGAAACTTCCCTACAAGGAAATATGAATGATGTTTTGGTTGCTTGGCAGGTCACTGCATCCTTGGCTGTTGCAGAGACTGCTTGCGAATTTGAACACCGGGATCTACATTGGTAATTTTCTTTTCTTTTTCAGGCCTAGCCTTCTAATACCTGGTGGTTGATGTTTGCATGCAAAACCTAAAATTACCGAGTCAAAGATATCCCTTTCAAAGGAAAAGGCAATGTCAATATGCAAAATATCTCATAGAGATATGTACATGTATATTCAAGACTCAAGAGCAAGTGTTCTCAGAATATGCCCAAAACATGTGCTCATTTCTTCAATTCATTTTTCTTTAAGTTCTTTATTTAAAGTACTCTTTACTATTTCAGGGGTAATATTCTATTGTCTCGTGACAATACTGAAGACATTAGTTTTACCCTTGGAGGAGAAAGAAAGAATGCTACTACCTTTGGGTTAAGAGTCTCTATTATTGACTTTACTCTCTCTCGGATCAATACGGGTACAGATTTTTTTATCTTAAATTTGCGTCAATTATTTTTAGTTTTTATTAAATGGATTTTTGTATAATAGGTCAAAATATCTTAAGTAGCCCACTGTACTGCCGTTCCTATGTGGTCGCATACTGATACTGTGAATACTTGCTTTTACGTAGCAGACATTTACTGGTTTGTTAACTTAATAGTGCCCCAAAAGTGTCACATATTCAAACAATCATCTCCACATTAAGCTCAAACAACCTCATTTATGCAATTTAACAACTTGGATAGTTGAAAAAAATATCCGCCAATCGATTTATGGTACATTATGTATTACTTCATAAACAGGAGATGCTATACTCTTTCTGGACCTATCAGCTGACCCGGAATTATTCATGGGAGAAAAAGGAAACAAACAGGTCAGTGGAGATTTTAGTAGGCCTGCTTGCAAATATCTGATGATCTATTTATTATTTGTAGACATGTTGTCTTATGCACTGATCGTACTTAGTTTGTTCCCTTTGTTTCTTGTACATAGTGTGAGACATATCGGGCAATGAAAAAGGTCACAAAAAATTGCTGGGGTGGAAGGTAAATTTCTTTTTACCTCTTACAAATGAACGTAAATATAATTGAGAAGGTGTTATTTTACTTATAAATTGGGTACAGGTCCTGGGTTGTGTTACTTGATTTTTCATGTGACTATCTTGGCATTTTATTTCCATGCGTTACTTTGTATTTATTTGGGTTTACTAGTTCAAATATTTCAACAAGGCATATACATTTCCCTTTATTTTATAGATCTTCAAATGCTCCATACAACCTATAATTTCTTGGTACTACAACTTTGGTAGTAAATAATTTACCGTCAGTATATTCCTGTTTATGTCTACCCTCTGTTAGCACCGTTGAAATGAATTAGCTTTTACCCTAACATTTAAGTTTTAGTAAATAATTTACCGTCAGTATATTCCTGTTTATGTCTACCCTCTTTTAGCACCGTTGAAATGAATTAGCTTTTACCTAACATTTAAGTTTTTTCTTTTTTCCTAACTTTTCGTATGTGCTGCAGTTTTCCAAAGACAAATGTTCTATGGTTGATCTATCTTGTAGACATTTTATTGCTCAAGAAACCCTTTGTAAGTCACAGTTCTCTTTCTTTTGTTTTCTCCTCTCTCTCTCTCAAACTTTCTAAATACTTAAACAAATCTTAAAAACTGAAGCTTCATGTGATGACATTTGGATTGGCATGATACTGAAAGGACATTCAGAATTAGCCCGTATTGGGTAATCCTGTCCGGTTATTGCAGAATTGGAGGTTTAAAAAAAAAAAAAGTTAAGTCAATACTAATAAAACTTCAAATTGATTAAATTATAGCATTAGTATTTTTATTAACATATTTTTACAGAAAAGAACAGTAAAGGATGAAAGAGATCTTCGATCTTTGAAAAAACAGATGAGCTTGTACCAGTCAGCCAGAGAGTGCCTCATGGATTCATTTTTTAGTGGCCTATTAGTTGCAGCATAATGTAATTACTACTCGGACAATTACATACACACTCGATACAACTTTAAAACATTCATCTCCCTCTTTATAATTAAGGGTATTAAACTCACCTTGCTTTTCTTTCCCTCATTTGTGTGGAGCCAAAAGGGTGTTTTGGTCATCTTTCAAGGAAATGGGGAAAAATAGGCATGGAGAGTTTTCAACTTTTTTAAGGACATGTATGGCTAATGTTTGGTAGGGTCAGATTTGCATTCTCGTTTTGCAGGGTAGAGTGAGAATTTGGTATTTTCTAGGGTATACATGAAATCACCATGAATTGTTGGTACAAGACAACTGACCTGGCCTGTCATTTGCCCTTGGTCTTAGCTTAGGTTTAATGTTAGGACTTACAGTAGATTTGGGGTGGCTGTTTGTTTCTGCTTTTGATTGTATATAAAAGTGAATATTGTGATGTGGCTTTTCTGAAAATGTTGTATTGAGCGTGCGACTTTTTTGGTTAAAACTTCTGTTAAAACGTAACCAAGTACAGTGAAGTTAACTACTTTTATTGAGCTTTTCCTTAATTGTACATGGGAATATGCTAGTATGCTACACAGCATAGAGGGCCTCCTTGCAAAGGCTAGAGGTGCAAACAGATTGGATAGTGGTAAAATCATATCCGTATCTGTTTTTATTTTCTGGATATGGATACGGATCGGATACTAGATGGATACGAATCGGATATTAACCGGATACAGATACAGATATTCGATTTTTATAATAGTGAATGGCATAACTTTTTTCAAAATACATATTAAATTATATGATGTATATTTACTATTTAAATATGGATAATTAAAATTTAAAATCATATCTGTATCCGTATCTGCATAGATATTCGGATATTGGATATTCGTATTAAATTTTTTAATACGGAGTTGGATACAGTCGGATAATATCCAACCTGTTTACACCCCTAGCAACAACTCAATATTCGACTTTTCAAAATCGTAATGGTTGTTTTGAACCGTTCATCTTATTCTCCATATTAATATGTGTTTGGAGACCAAATTATATTTTTTTGAATTTTTTTACTATTTTTTTAGATTTATTGAAAATCGTTGTTTTCTGCAAATTTGGATCATAAAAAAACAGTGATTTTTAATAAATCTAAAAAAATAGTAAAAATATTTCAAAAATGTAAAATTTGATTTCCAAACACATATTAATATGGAGAACAAGATAAACAGTTCATATTGACCGTTATGATTTTGAAAAGTCGAATATTATACTATTGCACGGAGGCCCTATATGCTAAGCGTAGCATGCTAGCAGATTTCATTGTACATGCTTCGAGCGAGTAACAAAAAAATTGCCTAAGCTTAACTTTTTCATCCATAAATCATTGCAAGAAATCATACACCCAAGTGACTGCTAATTATCAATTGTGATTCCACTAAAAAAGAAAATTATCAATTGTGAAACCAACTTAAATTATTTACCGTGGTATGTCTAACATCAGTTATTTTCAGTAGCTTATGACTTTTTTTATTGAGAGAGAGAGATTAAGGTCTAGCTTTTCTTTCCCTCATCTGTGTTGTGTAGAGTAAAAAGGGTATTTTGGCCATCTTTCAAGTAAATGGGGAAAAATAGGCATGGAGCGTTTTCAATTTTTATAATGACATGCGTAGTATGGCTTATGTTTTTGTAGGATCAGATTCGTATTCTTGTTTTGCTGGGTAGTAAGCGACCAAGCGATCTCCCATACAAAATGTGTTGCTCTGTCACTGGATGAAAAATTGATTCTTCGTGGCTTATAAAGCTATCTCACATCAAATTTTTTTTTTTTTGAGAAAGTACCTCACATCATTTTGAATGAATAGTTTAACTGATGCTTGCTTTTTAGGGCTGCAAACGAATTAAACCGAATCAAACTTACTTCAGTTTAAGTTTAGTTTGAATTAATTTCAAATTGAACTTTTTACGAACTCAATTGCGAATTTTTTTATGAACTTTTTTACGACAAGAAAGAGTGATCGTAATTGCCGAAAGCGAGAGATAAAAGTTATATATGATTTTAGAACTGAAAATGAGGATTACAACTTACGAATTATGACTTATGGCTGGTGGTCTTATGTTTTAACTTTTAAGTTATCAGCGGAAATCAACAGTTCGCGTTACTTTGAGATTCGAACTAAAATAGTTCGTGAACCTATTTCGAACGAACCAAGTCCAGTTTGAATTTGATTTGAATTAATTTTGAACTGTTTTGAATCGAACTTTTTACAAACTTTTTCGAATCAAATCAAGAACTACGAATTTTTTGCTATTTGGATCCATTTTATTTTCTCGAGAGTACAAAATATAGGATCACAGTCGCCGATACAGAAATGGCATATTTAGTACAAGCTGCATTCCAATTCCAAATATCATTAACGGATATGAAATTGGAGTCTCTGTTGTGTTGCATACCAGATATTGTCTGTGCCAACTCTTTTACGGTTTTGTCCCGTTTCGCCTCGATCTGTAAGTACACATACATACAAATAGTTAATAAGAAAAGTAAATTCAAAAGGTTATAGGCATCTAAAACTTATTTTGGCAAGTACTGAAGACGCAGACAATTTTTTAAAAGGTGATAAAAAATATGATCCTACGCATGTATCTGGGCGTGTTAAACATAGATAATTGATTCTTGATCAAGGTAACATAATTTAAGTTTTTTTGAACAATTACAATTCATCTGACCATTTTTATAATAATTTGTCAATTTTAAATTATCACAGCGAAAACTATGAATACCTTGGTGAAGTACTAAGCCTTGAAATGTGTATACCAACTATTTATGTTATGTGCAATGAAAAACAAAAAAATAAATATGGAGAGAGGCAAGTAATTTGTACCTTTTGAAGAGCTAGTAGTTGAGATTGTGATTGGTGTAGAAAGACCTCAAGTTTGAGAACTTTTTTCTTTAGTCCCTCATCTACATTTCTATTCGTTTCCAACTGCTCCAAAAATATTTGAATATTTAGTATTTTTGAAAATCTAAGTGTACATGCTGTGCAGAAATTTTTCTTTAAATCATTAAATCCAGCCACCTAAACTATAAAATCTCAAATTGCATTTATTCATTGGGCAATATGCTAAATGGGTTTAATAGCTCCAAGATATTCTTCAGAAAAAAACTTACAGTTTGAAGCGGTTATAATCCAGAATTTTCAGGATTGCAGGTGCACTAATAATTGATAGAATTAAAAAGTGTTAAGACTGGAATTTATGTTATTTACTACTACTTGCCTTTGTTTCCAGATCTTTAATCTTACATCTCCAGTAAGCAGATAGCATTCTAAATTTTTTCCTCAGAGTGACAACCTCTCTTTCCTTGGCTTTGAGAGTATAATGAATACTCTCAATTTTTTCAAATAGAAATCCAAATAGATCTTTTTCAATGCACTTGATGAATCCGGGATCCTCTGTGGTCGCTTGTGCGGGTGAAGACCTCTGTCTTAACTTATCAAACTGCATAAAATTAGGTAGAATTTGTAAAATTGTTGTTGGAAATAAACATGTGATAATACAAAGTGTTTTGAACCTTCTAAATGACACTAAATATCAAACTGCATAATTCAGTAAGAAATATCTCATCTTTTTTGTTTTCCTTCTTTGTAGTGCATGGGTGTCCTAATTGGCAAGGTTTTGCCTGTGTTTGTAATTATGCCTTAAATAATGCTATTAAGAAGTTCAAATGATTTCAGCTTTCACTATTCAATGGTAAAACTTGATATATGACCAAAAAAAAAAGAGAAGAAAAAGAAAGAATAAAGCCTCCACCTGAGCATTACTAGATGCAACTGTTTGTAGCTGTTTATCCTTCTCTTGTAGAAGTGAATGTAGTGCCTTTACCTCTTCTTCTAAACTCTTTGCCTTTTTCTCAGCCTCCTGTTGGTAAATTCTCTTATTATCAGAAATAGAGTTCACAATTTTCATGATTTGTTAATGTAGATTTTACCCCCGTATGCTTGCTTATATTTTCTAGTGGCAAAAAAAGTCTGAAATTGACCTCTTTGTTTCGCATCTCCAGCGCAAAGCGTTCTTCTTGCAAAGCGAGATGAGTCTGGGTATCTTTTAATTCAGCCATTAAGCAAGAAATGTGTCTTCTAATGTTCAGCTTTTTCTCATAAGCATCTCTCAGCAATGAATCCATTTCCAGAGAGGAAAAAAGAAATAGAAGAAGATGCCTGGAGAGGAAAGATAATTTTGTGCAGCAAATGTCTTTTTCTTGCACGTAAGAATTTTAGACGATTAATTAGCTAGCAATAACAAATTATTACTTTGGAACTGGAACTGGAACTGGAACAAGGAACTAAAGCTACTAAAATGTGATTGGAATTATACAGTGTACACAGATTTCTCTTTGTTTTGGACAATATATATATAAGCAAAGAAAGAGTAGGTGCCATATAAAAATGAAATTGCATAAACTGACTTCAAGTCGTATTAAAAATTGAAAATTGCATAAGTTGACTTAAAGTTTACATCACCAGTGTTTGACTTTCCCAAACATGTTACACGAGGAAATTTCAAGCAAGTGCGTATATTACTGACTATTGAGTTTCTACATAACTTCCATCAGTCCATGAAATTTCCATTGTGGTTCAATTTCCTTTTACCAAAAGAATATTTATTCTGATCAAATAAATTTGCTACTGGTAAATGTTATAGCCTATCAGTAAATCATTATAATATAGAAAAACCTCGTGATGTAAATTTCTAGGTTATTGATATTACATGGGTCATCCGTGACCCTATTACGTTTTATCTTTAATGGGCTTAATTTTTAATGGGTGTACATTCTTAGTTTAGCTCTTTTTCAAACAATTTCTAAGCAGCAGGAAGCTAAAATTTTCTCCTTCCAAATTTAAAAAATGGTTTGATAGTGTTTTGTACACCTCCTTTTTGTTGTTGTTTGTTTGGGTCAAGTCGTATTTTTGAAACACTAATAGCTTGTACACGATTATATAATCATTTGATATATCATTACTGAAACAACTAGTCTCATTCCACAGAGGAAATTGCTCGGACAATGTGGACTGAAACGACCGAATTGACTTGATAAACAACGAACATGTTTGGCTACCAAAGATAATACTAGTAAAACAAAGAACATTTAATTATTAAGTCAATACTATTATACTAGTAGAAGAAAGAACATTTAATTATTAAGTCAAGGCCACGGCCCTAGTTGTGAACCCAACACATGCATACGAAAAGAAGAAATTGTTCGATTTTGAGACAACACTTCGGTAGCAACTCCCAGTCCCATTTGTTATATTTTTAGAGTACTTCTCAAATCAAGTCAGTAATAATAATCAAATAATAACAGACATATATGAAGTAATAAGAATTCCACGCAACATGCTTTTCGAGGCATCCATGCTACATAAAAAGATTTAACCTTTCGTAGTACCAATCAATTGCCTTTAACCTAAAAAGACTTCATAGGTTTACCTCAGAGGGTCGGTCCCACAGCACTCCGTTGGTAGCCAAAAAGGCAAGCAGAATATTAAAAATAAAATTAGCACATTGAAATAGAACGATTAACAAATAACACACCGTGATTTGTAGTGACTCGCAATCTCTCTTTAATATACACAATAAAAGAAGAAACGAAATGATAACAAGCACCCGCCTAAGATGTAACTAAATTTCAAACTCTTTTTTTTTTTTTTTTCTGATGAGAACTAATGCCTCAAACTCAAGGGTTGATACTAGAGCCGTAAACAAACCACAAATCAGGCAAAAGAGAAAAAAGAATAAGAAGAGAAATATCATATGAGCAAGACAGAAATTTACAAGCATAAAGAATCATTAGATAGAGACAATGGTCATACAAGCAACACCAAAATACCCATGACGTTGAGATGTGGGTTTTCCTTTTTTTCCTGAGAATTTTTATCAGAAGCCCATGAAAGGATCCGTGGAGAGCAATCTTCGGTTAGTTTGAGCAGGTGGTGCCAATCCAGGAATATCTCTTATGCTCTTGTTGTTTGGGTTCACAATCTATGTAAATTAGAAAACAAAGTTCATTTAATTATATTTTCTTAGCATTAAGAAGGAATAAGTATGTTACATATCTTGACACTACCAGTATTGCATGTAATTGAAAAGAAGCTACCAATATTTCATTCTTTTTAAATTTCCATTGAAGTGCTGGTTTAGAGTGACTGATTCAAATTTGTTAGAACTTGACTTATATTTTTTTTCAAATGGACGGATCATTACCTTGACAACAATGATGGCAATTACACCCACTACAATCAGAAACAGTAGCGCCATTATGCATTTATCCGTTGCTACCTAAGAAATAGTATTAACAACAATTAATTTACAATAGTAGCAAACCAGGTCAGGGCAATAACTGAACTGCGTCATCATCAACATCACCTTAGTCCTTATTTGAAATTAAATTATCATTAGATTAATAATTAAGATTCTCATTCTACCAGGCACCATTAGCTATAACAGCAATGGTGTTAAAAGGAAATAACAACATGGTATAGAGAGAGAGAGAGAGACCTGACGACCAATCTCTTTGACCATTTGAGTAGCCTTCTTGATCGAGAAGTTTATAGTATCCAATTCATTCACAATTCGCCCCATTTGCTCAGTCTGCCATGGTTTTAATTACCAAAAAATATATTAGATTGCCATATATTAAATAATGAACGCAATATCTTGCCATATGGTTATCCTCTGCTGAGCTGGACTTTTTCAGCATGGATCAGTGCACTTGATTATGTGCAGGTGTACTTTGAGATGTGCTCTAACACAGATCTCAAAACATACTGATGGGCCGGAAATACACTGGAATTTTCCAGTGCGGCAGAGGAAACAAAATCAATACACAGGTGGCACACTAAGTTTACACTGTCCATGCTTGACAGCTCAGGTATTATTTATACCAGATTGGCCTGGAATTCAAAAGTCTCAATCTCCATAGAAATCAACCTTCACTAGTGTGGATTACAGGATCTATCTTGTAAAAGAGGTCATGCAAACATCAGCAAGTAGCAGAGAATAATAAGACAGGCATGCAAATATTTATTTTTTACAGAGAGAGAGAGAGCATTACTTGGCCTTTAAGATTAGAAGCAGTTTGAGTACCCACTTCAAGAGTTTGTACCACAACCTATACAAACCCAGCATTTAAAAAGAATTAAGTTTGCTTACAACCTAATGACCTATAAAAAGTTTTCAAAATAAATATATATGCCCCTGCAAATCAAAGGAATCTTCATGGTCTACCTAAATCATATGAAAAAAGAGAACCTCTAAACCTATGCACTTCACTCATTTTCCCTTCAGGAGATAATGCCCAAGCCCACTTTACCTGGGGGTTTTCCTTGCTTTTCTCTATACAAAAGGTGGGTTTCTTTTGTTTTTCTCTATACAAAGAAGGGGCAAACTGGGCACTTCTAAAGGAAATTAAGGTCATATCTAATAATATTTATTTTCTGGATAGTATACAAGATATTCCTCATTTTTGCATGCATGACAGTTTGAGATTCTGTATGCGTTAACATGAACTGCTCATTATAAAACATAAAATTGATTTAAACCTGCTTGGAACGCTCTATAGCTTGATCAGTTTCATCCATCTTTTTTCTTCCCGTATCAACTAGCTCCTGATTACTCATTTCTAAGTTGCAAGATATAAAGGAAATAAATACAATAGTTGTTGTGATGATATAAAAAATTCTGTCTATATTGTGAAAATGCATTAAGCTACTTTTCTTGTTTGAAAATAAGTTCAGTCACTCTTTTCAGAAGATACTAACTACAATCCCAAGCCACATCCATACCTAAGTTGCATGGACATTTAGCTACCTTATTTCTTGCAACATTTGGTCTTTAATTGGTTTACAATAATTGTAAAATTGAGAATTTGCTTATATCGAAGGGAAAAGTAAGCACCAGAAGCAAGCTGAGCATGGTCTTCAGCGGCAGGTTCACTGGGTCCCGCACCCTCAAACAATTCCACTCTTTTATTACCGAGGCTACTTTGATACCTACATACCATTTAATCAGCATATAAATATAATACAAATTAATATCACCAATAGATCATCAAACAAAAGCTTGATTGCATTGAAATTTTTTAAAACAATCTTAAAATGAAAATCAGATGAGAATGGCAAAAGCTGCAACAGATTTAACAAGGATTGTTCAAAAGATAAAAGAGAATACCCACGTTTTCCTCAATGTAACATATGAATTGAGCTCTTTGATCTGTCATTTTTAGAAGAGAATAGATCAGAACACAGTAATAGTAACATGCACATCAGATAGCCAAATGTTAAAACAAAAGCATTTAACAATCAATACCATAAATTGCTTCTTATCATTAAGCTGCTTATGGGCATCCGTTGAAACCTTCCCTTCCTCTTCTTTAAGCACACGATCAAATTCTTTTATCAGACTAGGAAAAGGAAAAGAAAAATACAACTTTGTAAGAAAAATTAAATCCAACTGACATTACAATCCAATCCCCTCCCCCCTCCCAACACACAAAAACACAAACAAAAGAGCACAATGGAATTGCCCCTGGTGTTTGCATTTATTTAGAATGTCCCAGTAATCCCTACTTGTTGAGTATCAGATCCACCGCAAGAGGGAATACTTCAACATAAATAAATCATGGAACTATCTGCTTTTTGCATTGAAAAAAAAAAACTTGGAATTGTGAAATGTATATGAGTTTTGGAAGTGGGCCCCACCGCTTGCACTCTCTCATTTTGCCAGTTAGCTCCTCAAGTTCCCGAGCCTGTCTGTTAGTATCTCTGATCTTGTCCAGCTTTTGAAATCCATGCCTATACAATAGAAGACCAAAGAAGGTGAAAAACAAACAGACAAATTTTGATCAACTGCTTTGCAAAATTCAAAATGGTTTGTGTTGACATGAAAACAAATAAATGATATATACCCCTACAAAACATAAAAAAAGGTGATGCAGCCCCCTCAGTCACTGACATCAGATGATGCCAAAAATAGTCCTACTTCCTCAATATGATTTTGCTCAAGTTAACCCAAATAGCCAGGATAAAATAGAAATGAATAAAAACGAGTGAACTTTGGTAAAAATAGTAACAATACCATACTGACTGGACCTAACCTAACCCAACCTAAGTGGTGCTGAAATGATTAGAGAAAATAACAAAGAAAATGCTAATGAAGGCAGTAGAGAACTGTGAAATCTTCTAATCCAGAATTCTAATTGAACGTTAATTACTGACGTCATTCTACAATCTGGAAACTAACGAAAAAAAAAAGTATTAGTTCACAGCTAGTTGCAAAAAGGAGGTCCGTTTCTTGACCAAGAGCTCACTAAAGTTCCAGGTAGTTTTAAATTCCCATCAGGTAACGAAAATAAATCAAATGGTGGCAACATTTCCAATAGCAACCCTATAAATTCGAAATGAAAGGAACAATTCCTACAAGGATTTGTTTTAATCTTTTTTTTTTAAATCAATGAACAAGATTAACCTTACAGAACTTCAAAGTTTTAATGAAAATGTTTATCAGGATCAGGAACAAGTTTCTAATAATAAATCTAACAAAAACGGAGAGATCTTACTGGAGAGCACGAAAAATGTCTTGGATCTCGCCATCGATCTGCTCCAGCTCTGGGCTCATTGGGTAATCGCTCGCCATTTCCCGCTTCTTATTCCTCAAATCGTTCACTAAAAGGCGATTTTTTTCTTCACAATAACATATCGATCAGACGAAAAAGAGGGGATTGGAACGGGTGCTAGGGTTGCAAGAATTAGAAACTCTTAACCAACCCTAACCCAAATTTTGTTGAAAAATGGAGATGAAAGAGGCGAAATCTAGTGTGCTTTAGTGGATTTATATCTTGTAATAGCAGATGTAGTTTTTGTCGAATTTATTCATTCTTCTCGGAACATGGAAAAGGAAATATACACAACACGGGGGAATCGCTATCCCGGTCTGTAAGAGTAACCCAGGGAACAAAAAGCGGGCCCCATTTTCAGCCACCTACTCGGTGTGCCATGTTTGTTTGCTATGTGCAAGCACTTTTTCCTCCCCCACCTGAGTACAAGTTGTGAGGTGTTCCGTGTTTTGATCAACGAACCCAAATTGACCCTTTATTGGTAGCACACCCAACATTATTATTTTTTTCAGCTTAAATTTGTCTAAGAAAAGATTATGGAGAATATTTTTTTTTAAGTATGACATAAAATCTCTAAGAGTGTGTAATAGCTAAAATAGTCAAATAAAAAATAGCTATCGTTTGTTTTATTAGAATAACCAAATTTCAAATCCTTATTAATAGTTTATTCTAATAAAACAAAAAGTTTTAATTCATTATTCTAGTTATTTTAATCCAACTAAATACCGAATAGTTTATTAAGAATAGTCTAATCTCAAAAATAGCTTATTCTCAATCCAATCAAATATATTCTAAAAAAAGTACTCAAAAGAAGATGGGATATACTAAATGATCTTACTTTTTAATAGTGAAAAAATTGTTGAAATAAAATTCTAGATAATTTTTCGTTATTTAGACTGTATACAATTTTAAAAACTTATTACTCCTCCATTGAGTGATTTGGAAATTTAAATTTAATTTGTTGACTTTGACATACGACCAAATTATGTATAGATTACATTAAACTTGACACTTGAATACATAACTATATGAATGCTAGAAAATATATTATATATAAATAATTTTCACGGCTTTTACATTGTCATTTAAGCAAGTTGCCAATATATAACATACCTTTAAATTACTCCTGTGAAAGCATATTTATCTCGTGGCAATTTACGAAATATAAAACATTAAAAAGTAATCATTTAGTATAATGAGAGTTATAATCATGCTAAAATATTTAGCATTGCTAAGTGCAACATTTTTACGAAAATTATGCTGATTTATATAAGTACCTAAGTTATTTCTGATATATGTATACAGAGGAGGGATCCACTAACACTGTTTTTTAGTGATATCGGATTACATTCTATATTTTCAAAGTCTAAACAATCGATCCAAACCGTTTAACATGATAGATATATTATAATATACTTGCATATCATATTTTACATTTTTTTCTAAATTTTTTTTTTACTATTTATTAAGTTGGGTACAAAAATTCAATGATCTGAAAATAACGATTTTGCAAAATACTTAGGGAATGTTTGATTGGAGTAAGAATATGCTATTCTTAGAATAAGGCTATTCAGAATAGCTTGTTCTTTGTTTGGATATGATTAAATAGCTAGAATAGTGAATTCAACTTTTTTTGTCTTATTAGAATAGCATTTGCTCAAAAAGTTAGATTTGGCTATTATAATAAGACAAATGACAAAAGAATCATTCTGGCTATTTTTGTTTTGCAATCAAACATACTCTTAATAAATAGTAAAAAAATTCAAAAAAAATATAAAATCTAATATGCAACCACATTTTAATTTATTTATCATGTTGAACTATTTGAATTGATCGCTTGGACTTTAAAAACTTTAAAAATATATGGTGTAATCAGTGTCATAAAAAACGGTGTAAGTGAATCCCTCCTCGTATATATATATATAGACACACACAATATTATTGTAAGATAGTTTTACTTCGTATATACATTGCAGCGAACTTTGTTATAAATTACTTTAGTGATGTAAAGCAACAAGAGTTCCAAAAAATATAAATATGATGTATTTATGAGAACAAGTGCACATATTTTTACTATTACAAATTATAATTCTGCTACATTCTAACCTATTAGAATTTGATCAAAACAATTAGAACTGTGATTTTGTATAAACAATTTTATAATGAATTTTTTATTGAATTATATATAGGCATACTATCTGGATTCTGGATCATACATTTTAGATTGAATGGTCCGGATAAGAATTAATAACACGAGACACCACACTGTTTAATCATCAATAATCTCGTTGGTACGCATATGCTGATGTGCTCTGAAGAAGCCTTTTGTTTTGAAACATGCCCCATTTTTTATGATCCGACGGTCGATAATTAGCCGTTATGAGAAAGAAATATTATCCTCGGTTATTATATATTTCCGACGCTGCTGTTGAGCAGTTGAGAACGAGATCTCATGTGATCAAAAATATGTCCGTATTTTGTGGCCTTGGGAGCTTGCCTCCGTCACTGTGTAATGTGTACATAGTAATAATACATGTGATAAATTCATAAATAATTCGTATTTTATTCGTTCTAAATGCAAAAAAACGTATAATATGTTGAATCCTGATAATTGTCTCTATACCTCTATGGCTCTATCCTTCCATTTATTCCTGCATTTAACTTCCATAACTGTCTTGGGAATCACAAAACTCCAATACTAATTTTTTTTTCTAAAGTATTAATCACCATATATGGAAGTATTTATACTTATAAGGTAAATAATTTTTACATAAATTTTTTTTTCTAACCAAACCTCAAACTAAATGGGGGACTATACACGTTTTTAGAGGTTTATTTTTTTTCTTCATTCAATCTCGTCCACATTTCTAACGATCTATGAGAAATTTTGTTAATCTAAAACTACGAACGTCTTTTACGCAATTTTCTATTTCAAATGAGATCCACAATGACATACTTTCGGGCTTGTCGTTACACAAGTATTTATACATCGTCGTGCAAGTATTTATACATATACTTACAAGTACTTTTTACATATGACACTGAATATTTATACCGATGTGGTCAACTATTTTTGTTAGATAAAGGTTAACGCATGGACAATTATGAAAGGTTAATGTGGAGTCCCCACTACTTCATTTGATGAAGGTTGACTCAGGACCATTGAGGGCTAAAAAAGAGGTGGTCATATCAAGTTACACATGTAAATATTAATATCTTATTTTGCAAGTATTAATTTATCATATTTTAGCATTTATAATTATGAAGGTTAATACATGATGAGTATGACAACTAGAAAAGAAGAGCTATATAATTAGTGGAGACCATAGTACAATTTTTCTTTAATGAAAGTGCGGGATAAATGGGGAGATAGCGGGCGGGGGCGGGAGTTAGCTTCCTTGTTGTATCGAATTATATCTGAATAATAAATTTTTTATCTCGTTGAACCGAACCTGAAATATTAGTTTGTCACTATGATTGTGTAGAAGCCATTCTTGTAATTTTCAATTAAAAACTATTCTTTAAGTAATTTTTCCTTTCTAAGAAGTTGTAAATCATTATATATTTTGTCTTTTACCATAAACATAATAATGCGTTTTTTTTTTTTTGAAATTATGGATTGGAGATCAAGTTACCCAACACATTTTTATAGAAGATTTCTCCACTTGTGGGTTTCGAATTCATAACTTTTCACATGAGAGCCATGTGCCTTTGCCACTAGACCAAAGATAAATTCTTATAATAATGCGTTGTTATCAATCAGCCTTTAATCTATGTGTGAGACATTGTGGATCTAAAATTCAAATGGAATTCTTATACATTGAAATTAAAAAGTTAGATTTTCATTATTCTCTCGAAGAATATAAATAAGATAATGTGTTGTTTAGAACAATGCGGAACTATTTTGTGTAAATTAGATTTAATAGAAAAGCTTCATTCATAGTTTTGTAAATTGGGTAATAAATACAAAGTATAATAACAAGAATACAAGATGCTGTAGAGAAACGAAAATCAGAATTGTTAAAGTATAACTTATTCTAAAAAATAAGACAAAAAGTCCCCAAAACAATTAAACACACAATAGGCCATTTATAATTGTCCCACAAGGATAATTGGCGTTTGGTTGGTGCCTACTGACAGCGGGAATTGAGTTGGAATGTTTTGTTTGGTTTGGTAAAAACCAAGGAGAAAAGGAAACATTATCAGATGCAATCTCTCCAATCATTAAATGCCAGAACCCAAACTGGTAAATCAGCTCGCCTCCAATCAGCGTTAATTTTACGTCAAAAGCAGAGAGCTGGCAACGACAGCTCTGGACTCTGGACCCTGTTCGGACTAAATTTGGGTAAATATTTTAACAGAGCAGTTTTGACTTCATGCAACTCAAAAACGGTAGAACCAAAACAGCACTGCATATGGTGAAAGAGCTGCATAAAGTCAAAAGTACTCTGTTAAAATCATTACCCAAATTTTGTGCTCTTTTTTTTGGGCTGCAAAACGGCAGACTTCCCTATCACCTATTGGGCCTTCCACTTTCTTATAGATTCCTCTTCAGAACTCGCTATCAAACTATAGCAGACAAACTTTCAAACAGGCCGAGGAGTTGAGAATTGGAGCGGTCTGACCAAAGTGGCCGTTTGGTAATAAAGGATTGAATTTTCTTAAGACTTAATCCGTTTTCTTTAGTTTTCTTAATTGTTTAATTCTATCGAACACCGGTTTTTTAGCGTGGATTAAGAAAATCTTATTTAGCTTCCTTTTGTCTGGACTTTAAGACACCAATATCCATTCCTTTAGCTTCCTTAGCAAAATTCACGGATTAAGATAACTGAACATCGGTTCCTTAGTGCTCTTAAGCTCTTAATCTTTCACTCTTAATCTTTTGTTTCCAAACGACCCCTAAATACAATTGTAAGATTTGTGAAGATCAAGTACACACTAAATTAGATGTTGACTGCTTATTGTTTCAGAGGTGGATCTAAAGGTAGTTAGGGTGTTTAGCCATTTTAAGATTTTAAAATATTAATTATGTATATTGAAATTTAATTGAAATTATTGTTTTTTAAATATTTTATATAGTTCAGTCTTCTAATTAAATATTAAATATTTATTTGTAATTTAGTGATTAGATTTTTATTTTGTGATGTGAAAAGTTGCGTTTAAATTTCATTTATTAAACTTCTGCATTTTAAATTTCAGGCTCCTGTGAAGATTTATAGTTCTGCAATTTTGATTCTTGTGCTTCGCGGTTCAGTTTGCTCCTGACATTGGGAAAATAAGAGCAAGATTGTATAGTCAAACTTTTCTACGAGTTAGTCAAAATAATATGAAGTAATCTTCAGAGTTATCTTGAAAAAGAAGTGGGGCCCACCATTTTTTCTCTCCGATGTTGATTGAAAAAGAAGAGGGACCCACCATCAGTGACGTAGCCAGTTTTATCAGAGGCAAATAAATTATTAAAAAATAGTTGTTACTTTTTTTAATAAAAATTTTAAGTTGTGATAAAAATGATTTTTTTCTTCTAAACAATTTGATAAAAAAAAATCAGGTGGAAAATTAATTATTTTTACTATACTTTGTTTAAAGTGATTTTTATGATAGTTTACAAATAAATGAATTCACTTTAGACATAATAATCTGAAACTCTACAATTGAATGTTAAGACTCAAATAATTTCTAGATGTTCTTGGTTCTATGTGAATCAATATATTTTTTTTCTATTTTTATACGTAATGAATCAATACACTAAGTCAATTTAGAAAAAAAAAAATCTAATTATCTTTCTTCTCTAAAGTGTCTCCGATTACTTTCCAAAAATTAACAGTTTTGTTAAATTCAAAATTGACACAAAATAAATCGAATCAGACCACAACTAAAAGTAAATTGTGATAAGAATAGACAACGAACCGAAATAGGGGTAAACAATAACCTAATTTTATATGAATATATATGTAATTTTTAAAATTCAAGAGTAGACCACCATCTCTCTCTCCGATGTTGATTGGATTTTAGTGTGGCAATGGGACTCACCATTTCTCTCTCTCCATTTTCATTTGAAAAAAAAATGGTGATGGGACCCACCATTGTTCTCTTCTCGTCTCGGAAAGGAGAGGTGAGACTATAAGATAGAAAGGTGCGAGGTGAGACTGAGAGCCAGAAAAGCTTTAGCGAGGTGGGACTGAGTGCGAAAGGGTCGGAGAGGTGAGACCGAATCAGCGAAACTCGATGGACGACTCGGATCAGATTGAATTGATTCAGTTAGGGATGAATTATTTTGAATTCGAGCTGAATTTGAACTCAGCTCAATTTGTCTCATTCAAAAGCTCGAGTTAAAGTCCATGAGTCGGTCCGACTCATTTAGCAGGCCTACCTGCATTGGACCCACCCACCCCGAGTAGCAGTCAAAACTTCCCTCATGTATATACAACAAGGTTCGTTTTCGTCAATGCAAGTATGCAACACTCTCAAATGATTTTGTGATATATTTTATGTCGATATTTAAGTTGCCAGAATGGATATTTAAAGAGCTTAATAGGATAAAAATAAACTTTTTTTAAGCGGGGCCCCTAACAAAAGCATCGGAAAATGAGATCCTTCCACAAAATAATAACAACCGAGTAGAATTAGGGTGTTTCTTAAACTTATCAAAGTATTTGGTGAGTTTAACTCTAAAATTTATTAAATTGATTTTAAATGACGCATTTGAACTATTGAAATCTATCTACCTTACGAGTGATATATCTACATGTAAAAATTTTAAACATTCAAATTAATTTAGTATAAAGTCAAGCTGTCAAAAAAATTTCAAAAAATGAATATATTAAAATTAATTTATTAACCTTCTAATTTTGACCGATTGACTTTATACTAAATTAATTTGAATTTTAAAATTTTTACATGTAGACACATCACTCGTAAGATAAGTAGATTTCAATGGTTCAGATTCATCATTTAAAATCAATTTGATGAATTTTAAAATTAAACTCACCAAACACTTTGGTGAGCTTAAGAACACCCTAGTTCTACTCATAACAAATATCATGAGAAGTTGATAAAAGTTTGGAATGAGTACACTACAGCAGAATATCTGTAGAAGTAAATTACACGAGAAAAGTTTCGGTCCGAAGCACATCAAAAGCAAATTAGGGTTTGATGGGCATCAGAGCTGTCTAGTTCATTGTAAGATTCACGTGCGCTCTGTTCTAGGATTCATACGTACAAATTTTAATACGTATTGGACAGTTTTCATGCCTATTAGATCCAAATTTGCTATGATACACTAGTTAATTTTTTTGTTCTTGTACAGCTGAATTTAATGCTCATGAATTCGAATCTGCATCACCCCAGGCACCTGAGGTGCAAGTGGTGAATCTGGACCATTCATTTCACTTGGCACGAATCTCAAAGCATGCCTCCTATAGTCTTAATAGCTACTGGATTGAGTTTAGCCTCAATGAAATTAATCTGAGCCGTCCATTTTTATTAATTGCACCTTAGATACCGGGGGGGATACGGACTCCATGAGTTCAGTGTTGTTTCCTTTTTTTTTTTTGTCAGTCCTTTGGTGCTTGAATACATTGTACATTTGTATCATAAGTTCTCAGGTAAATAGGTGCCGTAACGTACTCTTTCATATATTTATAAAGATAGTATAAAAGAAAGAAAAAAAGAAGATGAAATAAAACATAAAAGAAAAGTAAAAAAAATGAAATTGAAATTGAAAGAATTACTAGAGCGCTCCATTACTCGGGCGGCCATTTTTATTAATATCCCAAAAAAATAGATAATTTTAAAAATAACCTCATTTTTTTTTTATTAATGCCCTAACTGCTTGGAAGCGGAGCGGGCCAATATCAACACCAAACCGCCCATATAGTGGGCGGTCCACTGTTTTTTTTTTTTATAAGTTTTTTTTTAAACAGAAATTTTTTTATTTTTTTATTTTTTGTATTGAAATATTAGAAATGTTGAATATATTTCTTTAAAAATAGATGGAATACAATATAATTTGATTTATTAGAAAGACTACAACAAATAACCCGGATCAATATTTTTCAGGCCGGATTTTTCGCGGCTGTAAGAAAAATTAATATATCTCTTTATGTGTTATTGGACAAAAATAAAAATGCTTAGATTCCGAGTTATTGATCCCGGTTCAAAAGTCACTTCTATGTAATCTAGAAAATATTATAATCCTTCTAGGACATTTAATTTATAAAAAGTTGTATCTATTTTGAGAATTCTTTTTGAATAATAATTATTAAATAACTTAAAGTTTTTATCTTTTTTTCAAAAATAGATACAACTTTTTATAAATTAAATGTCCTAGAAGGATCATAATATTTTCTAGATTACATAGAAGTGACTTTTGAACCGGAATCAATAACTCGGAATCTAAGCATTTTTATTTTTGTCCAATAACACATAAAGAGATATATTAATTTTTCTTACAGCCGCGAAAAATCCGGCCTGAAAAATATTGATCCGGGTTATTTGTTGCGGTCTTTCTAATAAATCAAATTATATTGTATTACATCTATTTTAAAAAAATATATTCAACATTTCTAATATTTCAATACAAAAAATAAAAAAATAAAAAAATTTCTGTTTTAAAAAAAATTCAAAAAAAAAAAAGAACCGCCTTGGCTTGGGCGGTCTAGGTTTTTTTTTTTTTTTTAAAAAAATTTAAGTTTTTTTTTTAAACAGAAATTTTTTTATTTTTTTTATTGAAATATTAGAAATGTTGAATATATTTCTTTAAAAATAGATGGAATACAATATAATTTGATTTATTAGAAAGACTGCAACAAATAACCCGGATCAATATTTTTCAGGCCGGATTTTTCGCGGCTGTAAGAAAAATTAATATATCTCTTTATGTGTTATTGGACAAAAATAAAAATGCTTAGATTCCGAGTTATTGATCCCGGTTCAAAAGTCACTTCTATGTAATCTAGAAAATATTATAATCCTTCTAGGACATTTAATTTATAAAAAGTTGTATCTATTTTTGAAAAAAAATAAAAACTTTAAGTTATTTAATAATTGTTATTCAAAAAGAATTCTCAAAATAGATACAACTTTTTATAAATTAAATGTCCTAGAAGGATCATAATATTTTCTAGATTACATAGAAGTGACTTTTGAACCGGGATCAATAACTCGAAATCTAAGTATTTTTATTTTTGTCCAATAACACATAAAGAGATATATTAATTTTTCTTACAGCCGCGAAAAATCCGACTTGAAAAATATTGATCCGGGTTATTTGTTGTAGTCTTTCTAATAAATCAAATTATATTGTATTCCATCTATTTCTAAAGAAATATATTCAACATTTCTAATATTTCAATACAAAAAATAAATAAAATAAAAAATTTCTGTTTAAAAAAAAAAAAAAAAACAGTGGACCGCCCACTATATGGGCGGTTTGGTGTTGATATTGGCCTGCTCCGCTTCCAAGCGGTTAGGGCATTAATAAAAAAAAAAAAAACAAGGTTATTTTTAAAATTATCTATTTTTTTTTGGGATATTAATAAAAATGGCCGCAGATAGGGGTGCACAAAAAATTCAAAAATGTTCGAAAAAATTCGATTCGAAATTAATTCAAACTAGTTTGATTTGAAATTAATTTAATTTCGAATTTGAACCAGAGCATGTTCGATTCGATAGGTTTGCAAATTATTTTTGATTCGAAATTGTTTTTAGTTCGCGAATTGTTTTTGCTTCCACTTAAATGTATTGTTTTTTAGGCCAGTCGCTTAGGCCCATGTAATATTTAGATCTTTTATCAATATCAAAAGCTTACAGGATTCTCCTTCAAAAAGAAAAGAGAAGAATTGTTCTTTTGTCTCCTCTCTTCTCTCGCTCTCGCTCTTGTTTTCTCTCTCGTCAGGATTCTTTCTCCCTCTCGCCCTCGCTCCATCCGTTCTATCTCCTAAACCAGTATTTTTTCTTGTCGTCGTCTCTCCTTTTCGGCCGATCTCCTCCGCCATTTGTCTCCTCTCTCCTTTGCTATGTATCACAAGATTAGACTCTGTCTCAATTTCGAACTGCTGTGTTCATTTAACCGAATTGCTCTCAATTTTGAACTAATTTCGAATCAAATCAAACTAGTTCGAATACCTTATCAAATTCGAACTGGCCTTTTATATTTGAAATATATTTCAATTTTGAACTGGTTTTGGTTCGAAATAATTTTGAATTTGAATTCAAACTAAGGCAGATTCAATTTGGTTCAGTTTGTTTGCAGCCCTACTCACCGAGGGGCCGATTGCAAATCTCAGAGGAACCGATCAAGGACTGAGTGCTTCATGAGTCATGAGAAAGGCAATGAATTCAATGTTATTAAATGCGGTTCCTATGCGGTATGCAGAACGTCCTGCATATGCGGACATATATATGCAGATTTTAAAATGATAATTTATATATATAAAAACAAATATGCAGTAATATGCAGTCATATGCGGCCATATACATTATGCGGTAATATGAAGTTATATGCGACCGAATATGCGGTCAAATATGTAGTAGTAATATATTCGGCCGCATATGCATAATCGCATATATTAACCGCATACATATTTCTAAACAGATTACAACCGAATACACATATGCAACCACATAGACTGCATTTTATTACACTAAATGAACCAAATGCTCATTACCAGGAGCCGATTCTGGAAAATTGGGCAATATCGTAGCCGTGCTTGCTGATAACCAATTTTTTTTATGCTTGATTTGTATTTGTATTCATCATTTTTCTTATAAATTTTTGTAATATATGTAGTTACTTTTGAAGAAGGCAATTTCGTCCACATGCATGTTAAAAGTTCTTTTTACAAATCTTAATACTGATCAAACGTATATGATCGGATATTAGATCAAATTTGGTTTGATACCCATCAGACCGCTTCTGATTTCATTGAGTAATGAGTGCAGTGTAATATTAGAACGAATAAAATTTGATAAAAAAAATTTAGGTAATTCTATTAATAAAAAACGAATATTTACTTGTCAATAAATAAATTTAAATTTGCAATTCAACTAAAATATGATATCTACTGCCTTTTGATTTACAGTGTGCATTTTAATGGTCTGAATTAAACGGTCACTGTACATTATCATAAGATATTAAAATTCCAATTCAATAGGTGGACCATTTAATTGGTTTTGTTTGAACACATGTTTATCCGTCTCTGTGATTATCAAATGAAATTTATTTGTTTTCTAATTATCGCTAGCTAGTATATTCGCGGATGTCGATTTATACTTCGTAAATTAAGAGCATCTAAATCTCAACAACTTAAAATAATTATTAATTGTTTTTTAGAAATTTAGATCTCTAAATTTCTAACTCTCTCATCTCTGAAATTAATTTTAAAGGTTCCATTAAACCATCAACAACAAGTTAAAAATGAGAAATAATTTGAACCAATTATTTGATCAGCATAGAATTTATAAATAATTTTTTAATAAAAAACTTTACTGTATAGTTTCTAAATAAGAAACTCTTTCACATTTCTAAAATTGAATTAGAAACTGCCACATCAAATTAGAAACTCTAATAATATCAGAGATGTAGATGCTCTTAACACTTACAATGATCATTGTAATATAATAGTAGGATTATTTTTTCTTAAGTTTAGATATAGAAGAGAGAAAACATAATCTATATATTACGGTAAACATTTTCTCTCTTCTACCATGATATCATTTTTTTTTCCTTTTAATAATAATATTTTTGGTCGGGGAAGACAAGGAAAGGTTTGGATCTCAACTTTCATGTCTGTCCTGTGGTCGATATGGAGACAACGCAATGAAGTTATTTTTAGAAATAACAAGCGATCACCATGGCTAGTTGTGACTCAAGCGGCAGAGGAGGCCAATTTGTGGCAACAATTCTGTGGGAAAAGAAATGGAATTGTTACAAAATTGGCTAGTGTGACAACTGTTGTAACATAAGAGTGTATTCATATTACTTAGGACTTAGATGTTGTAAACAACTCTATTAATAAAGCTTTGGTAGTCACTACCAAATTTTCAAAAAAAAAAATAATAATAATATTTTTTTTGAAAATTTTGGTTGCAAATATTCAGAAAAAAAAATGATTTACGACTTTGAAAAAAAAAAAACGTGAATATGGGCTCAACCACTAATTACTATTTTTGGAATAGGGATCAAAATGTATCGAATATGATATGACCTTAGTACTTTATTATTCATCGATGCTTATGACATATGATGAAATCCGCTGCTATTTTTTTCCTGTGAACAGTAGTTTTGCTATCTCTATTTCTCTGAATTCAATCGTTCAATTTTTTTCGGAAACGAATCTCAAAGCAAGTTTTTTCAAAACTTTGTTGTGCACGCATCTCAAAACAATTCAATGGCTGAATTTAAAAAAACAGGGATAGCAGAAACACTGTTTATGCACAAGAATAACAACAGATTTTGAGATATGATCATATGAAACATACTAACAATTATCATAAATAGAGAAGCAATGTATATAATAAAAAATGATAGACTATTTAATTAATATTTAATTAAAAGAAAATTATGGACGGTTTATCTCCTCTATTTATTGGAAAATATCGAAAGGAATTGAATCATAGACTTTTTTGAGGCGCATGTCCGTTTAAATTCAACCAATTTTGTCTAAGAGAAAAAAAGGTCAAACGATTAAAATCAAGGACAATATGATATTGTTTTAAAAATCATGTCTTATTTTTTAAACAGTAACAATCTAGATATATACTTATTTAAGTGTCACAACTCACAAGTAGAGAAATTACACATTTTATATATTTTTTTCTTTTGTTAATAAGGGATAAAATGAGTATTTCATAAATTTAACAAGAGTTTCAGTAGAATAGACATTAAAATGGATAAATTTGAGAGTTTTTAAAATTTAGAAAAATAAATATAATATTATGAATTTTTGAGGAAGAAATATGCAATCCAGTTAGAGATACAAATTGCTACATGTCGTGCGCATTATTTCATACCGTGATGGAACTGATTCACGTGTTGATTGTGTTATGTTAATTTGTATAGAATAATCATAACAATGAACACAGTATGTGACACGTGAATTATGATAAACATGTTGTATTGTGCCGTGACATATTTAATCAAAGCGAGTCGTTTTTACATCTCTATATTAAATTATTAAATAATGAAAAATATCATAAAAAAAGTAATAACATTTTAAATAACAAATTATTAATAATAGTTTTATATTTCTTTTATTACCTACAAATTTAAATTGGCCCCCGCTTTTTAATTCCATTGCAGTAATAAAATATTAATATGCATTGATTTTGGACACAATTAAAATCTTTTAATGAGTGACCGAATGATTTTAAATTGCATTAAAATTTATGCGCCACGTATCAAAATTGTAGAACATATGTATATAATTATAATTTTTTATTTATATTTCTTGATCCATCTGTCACGGCTGTCGAGTATTTCCCTTTACAATATTATAGCTTTATAACTAAACAGCTTCCATTATTCATTTATAATATATATTTACAAGATGTAAATTTTAAATGATTCCTTTAGATTTCACATTAATTTAATTGTAATGCTATAATAGAGGCTACGGACGCCTCCAGGATAAATTTTTATTTTTAGAAATTAAATAGATAAGACCAAACTAATATTTCAATCAATAGAGATAAATATTGGGTACATTAATTTGCAGTGTCTTTGTCACAAAAAAATTCAAAAGACTGCTGTAACATAACTATTGACACAGTCAATAGATAGGAGCGTAACTAGAAAGTTGAGATTGAGGAGCTGTAATAATAAGTGTCATGTAATTTTAATTTATGAGGAGAGCGTTTAGTAATAAATTTTGCAAATAATTAAATACTTTAAAGAATAATAATATAAAAAATTAATTTATAGGAGGTGCTCAGCACCCTTTTTCATATACGATGTTTGGCCCCCTCCTCTCCTGGTTTTTCTTTCTTGAATTCATCAGAGAGAGACCAATAAGATCAAATTATTAGTTGTCTCATAAATAATTTAGTCTCATTTGATTTTACACATTGTGTGTCGTTGGTATGATAACTGTGAAAATCAGTGGATTTGTACCATTGTTTCAGTTTAAAAAAAAAATCAATATATTTTTTTTTTCTGACAAATTAATTTTTTGATTTCTAAAAAATAAAACATTTTGCCTCGAGTGAAAACGGATCGGATACGGATCGGATATTAGATGGATACATACAAATATGGATCGAACATCGGATATCCGTAAATATGTATATAAATATTCTGATAATTTATATTAAATTATATGTTATATATATACTATTTAAATACAGATAATTAAAATTTAAAATCATATTCGATACCGGATATTCGGATATCCGATATCTAATAGATACGAATACGGATCGAATTCGATCGGATAATATCCAACCCGTTTTCACCCCTACTCCAAGGCTCGCTGCCTCCTTGTCCGTTACTATTTGGAACACAGAATGCTTGAAAAACCACCAACAGCCGAAAAGAGAGAGGGGCGACGAGCACAATAAAGGTACCAGAGACTGAGAAAAAGAAGAAGATGGCGACCGGTGAAGCTTTGAGAAGAGGATTGGGGGACGAGGTACAGCGGTGGGCAGCGATGAAACGTGTGGGAGTGACCCTGAGGTACATGACGGAGTTTGGTTCCAGGTGCAAGCAGAAAAACCTATTGATCTCAGCGCAGTTTCTACACAAACAGTTGCCGATCAGGCTTGCCAGAAGAGTCATAGAATTAGAGAGATTACCCTTTGGCTTGTCTCAGAAGCATCCCGTTCTTAAGGTACTCTTCTTCTTCCTCTTCTTTCTGTTTCTTTTGATTTTATTTATTTTTGAACTGGTGCGCGGGGAGGAAGGGAGAGGGAATTGTTCATGCAATAAATTGGATTCTAGCAAGGCTGGTTCTTTTGAATGCAGAAATATCTCATAGAGTTGTTTGATTCCATTTTAACAGTAGGTAACATACGTTGTTTATTTATTTGACTATGATGGTATATTCAAATTGGTAAAAATCATAATGTTATGGTCAAAATTCTGCACAAAATCAGAACTTCTGGGATAAAGCCTGGAAGTGCTGATACTTGGGGGCTATTTCTCTTTAATGCTTTGATATGGTAGGTGAGGGATTGGTACCTTGAATCGTTTCGGGACCTGAGATCCTTCAAAGAAATAAAAACTGTGGAGGATGAGGTGGGATTTACGCAACAAATAAAAGCCATTAAGAGGAGGCACAACAATGTGGTCCCCACCTTGGCACTCGGTGTACAGCAACTGAAGAAGGAATTGGACCCCAAGTTTTTCTCTCCTGACTTGGAGGAAATAAACCAGTTCCTTGACCGGTTCTACCTCTCACGCATTGGCATCCGAATGTTAATAGGTCAGTTCATGGATTTATACCAGTCCACTTAAATTGAATCTCATAAATATGGATTTTTTCATGCCTTATTTTATATGCTTGGTTTAAAATGTCATGGGAAAAAGGTTCAGGCTCAGTAAGTCAGTTTGGTATCTTTTTTTTTTTTTAAATTTCATTTTTGCGAATAGAAAAAATTATCCTGCCATATATACTTAAAATTTGAAAAACAAAATTACCCTTCTTTCAGTATATGAGTATATTAATTGGAACTTTTAAATTATTTATAGTCTTTAACCTAAGGTCTGGTTGGTTATTCATAATTCAATCTCATCTTCTGGAAGTATGTGCTAATATGTGAAGTTTTACTGATAATGAAATTCATTGTTATTGTTTCTGATGCAAAGTATTATTTTCCATTGTATTTTAGATCTGGGAATCAATAGAATAACAGGTTGCGTGCTTTTTATGTAGGTACTCAGCCTTATATTATTTCAGTCTTTTGTGCATCTTCTATTTTTAATACAGTTTTAAATGATTGAGGTGTAAGAATGGCAAAAACAAGGTTTATACTACAGTAAAGTTTTCCTTGGAACCTTGGAAAATTTTGGAATATTGGCTGCTCATTTTGAATTTTTATTATAATTTTTTTCTCAATTTCAAAATAAAACATAAATGTGTACCTACTTCACAATGCATAACCATTCTTGGGCTTATCATTAATTATCATATATGCCTTTTTGGGCTGTATCGCTTATTTCAGGATTTAACATGGGTACTTTTAAAAATGCCCTATCTGATATGAGTATCCAATAATTTTGTTTAAAAATATTGGCCTTTCTGAGTTGGCAATATGTAAGCATAATGCTAAAAGAACCTATATATTTATTTGTCCTTTGTGATATTTAATTGCCCTGTTGTATTACAACTTGTTACCATGTAAGCAAATTCTTATTGGCACCTTTGTAGGAAAGAGTTGAGTTTGCAATTATTTTTTCATCTATCTTATTTTGGTCAAGTGCATGTAGGAAGTGCCAAACCCTTTCTTTTTTTATCAGAAAGGACAAGTACAAATTAGGCATAAATTTTCTCTCGAGTACAATATGCTTTGCAA
This sequence comes from Carex pumila, assembly GCA_033356055.1. NCBI lineage: Eukaryota > Viridiplantae > Streptophyta > Magnoliopsida > Poales > Cyperaceae > Carex > Carex pumila. Next base: position 327,822 of record JARJHM010000252.1, read on the forward strand.
AACTAAAATATTATGCCATTAGACCCTATGAAGAGGTGGTTGTGCAATTCATTTCATTTAAGTTTAATCCAAATCAACCACAATTATACTGAACTTTGACCAGCCTTTCTTAAACCTAGACTACCTTGACCAATTTGCTCTTCACATAGGCACTAACTAACCAAAAGAGGGTGTCAGAGGAGAGATTATCTTTCACTTTTTGATCTAATTTAATTTCTAAATTGGTGTGCCAGATTTCAGAGAGTAATGCTTTTGTATACTTAATTGACTAATAAACATTCAAATTTCAAAATTTAGGGCAACATGTGGCCTTGCACGATTCAGACCCAGAACCGGGCTGCATCGGTCTGATAAATACAAAACTATCTCCAGTGCAAGTAGCACGAGTAGCTAGTGAGGATGCTCGCAGTATTTGCATGCGCGAGTATGGATCTGCACCTGAAGTTAACATATATGGTGACCCCGGCTTCACTTTCCCGTGAGCATCTCTTTATGTAGTATAACTCGGACTTCTGCAACAATAGTACAAAGACAACTGCAATTTTGCAACCTAGTAATCAAATGGTCTGGAAATTTATAACCTGGAGAGCTGCTCGACTCTTGACCTTAATTGGTAATCAGAAATAAAATTCAAAGTATTTCAAGTCCAACAGTTTTATTGCTCTTTTCTTTGTTATTTATTTATTTATTTTGACTTGAATCCCTTAGACCTATGAATATTTACCAATCTATAGGTACTTAATTTTAGTCGTAGAATTATTTGGAATTGCATATTCCAAAAGGCCCATGAAATACAATATAGGTAGAGAAAAAGGTGACAATGACTAAGTACCCAATCCTGCTGAAAAAAGCAATATGAAAGGCATGGCAGGTCAACTATATTTAAGATATCTGAGATTAAAATGGTAATATGTTGGCTGACTCTACAGTGGTCCAAACAAAAAGCTCACTCAAAGCAAACGTAGACACGATCAACAAATCATTTCCTGATCAAATATGTGGGACTTGTTAAATAGCTATCTTACCACGCTGGACTTGTTAATACCAGCAAGGATGGCTCTTGGAAATTTATGACCATGTCTCATATATATTTAGTTATTTACAGATTAAAAAAATATAAAAAAGTTCAATATCATTTTATCAAAGAAACGTTATTAATTTATAGTGCTGGCCGAATAGAGAAAGCATGAACCTCCTTTTTTTTTCTTTAATTTGATGAACTGTTGATAATAAAGTTTCCAATTGGTGTGATGCAGGTATGTGGCATCACATTTGCATCTAATGATGTTTGAGTTGGTAAAGAACTCCCTTAGGGCAGTTCAAGAGAGGTGCATGGACTCTGACAAAGATTCCCCACCTATCAGAATCATTGTTGCAGATGGACTTGAGGATGTCACCATCAAGGTGTGTCCTCCTTCCCACTCTCCAATATGCATTCAAAATACACACACCCCAATTAACAACCCACCCACTCACACACACATCCCCAAGTGTTGGTACGAAGTAGTATACCTGTATACCAACTCCCCTTGTGCTACTCATGCTGTTTTAGCATGCCCCTATATTGTTCAATTTTTTTTTTGGTCTTGTTGGAATTAGTTTCACATTTATGGGTAAATTGAGGTTAATTTTGGTCAAAGTGTAGGGAAGTAGATTGTGGTTACAACTAGGCTAAATTGGCCGTGATTGATCTTTAATTTAGTCTCACAATCGGAAGCTTAATTTTCCTTTTGAGAAAAATAGGGAACAATTTCACAATTGTGAACTAATACCATTATGGAATGCCTGCATCTCCAGATATCAGATGAAGGAGGTGGAATTCCAAGAAGTGGACTTACAAAGATGTTCACCTACCTGTACAGCACTGCAAAAAACCCACTTGACGAAGATTACCTAGTTGCAGATCCCGAAGGTGCAGTAAATATGGCTGGGTATGGTTATGGCCTCCCTATAAGCCGACTTTATGCGAGATACTTCGGTGGTGATCTCCAAATTATATCTATGGAAGGATATGGTATTTCAAACTCGAACTTTTTATTTTTATTTTTTATGGTTGAACTGGTATCATATACAAACTGCTTGAGTCAACTGAGTTGTGCATATGTACCAGGTCTACTTGGCTATGGGTTCTCTGTTTCCCATTTTTATTAGTTTTTGTGTACTTAATTAAAAAATTTAGGTCAAACCAATGCAAACTTGGGTCTCTGTGAAGGCCTAATTGAAAATTGGTGGGATTTGACTGGGAAAACTTATATAGTATATTTCATGTTTAATGAACTTTAACTAGGGGAACTTTGATAGTATACATATTTCGTGCTTAGTGGGTTTAAATGGGGGGGGAAGTTTCTAAGTTTTCAAAACCTGAAATCAATTATGTTTCAAGAGTTTAAAATCCCAATTGAGCCATAAATGTGCAATAATGAGCCTTCTTCATTCGGCAAAAAAAATTGTAGCCTTTTTTTTTGTAGTAGGTAAAATACCTATGATCAAATATTATTACACAAACAATAAGAAGTTTACAAGAAGAAAAGAAAAAGAAAAAGGCATACAACCACCAAAATAAAACGAAGAGAGAAATGAGAAGACGAAAACCAAAACAAGACAGCCATGATGTTATAATACTTATTGCACCAAAATAAAGTTGCAGCCTTGATCTTCTCTTAATTTCTTTATTATACCTCCAATGTTGTATTGACTTTTTTTTTCTTCTTGCCTTTTGTTCAATTCTTTGTAGGTACAGATGCTTACCTACATTTGTCTCGACTTGGAGACTCAGAAGAACCCTTGCCATGATTCCAAAATGTGTTCTTTAGTTTGTTTTGTACCATTTTGCTAAATTTATTGGAAAATAGAGGGAGAAGGGCATAATAAAAGTCTTGCACAGTAAATTTCAGAAACTACCTCATAAGTTTCTCAAATTCTTGCAAACCAGCCCCTTGCAACAATCTAAATTAGCGAAAAAGTAAAAGTAGTTGGAAAAAATATTGTGAATTTCGTTTAAGAGGGATGAACAAGCGCCAAAAAGCCCCTTTCTTTCATTTATCCATCTCTAGGGTTAAAAATGTGCGATTTTAAAAGAGGTATAATGGTCATTTCCACTTGTATAGTAGGCTGATGATAAATTAGTGCACCTATTAAAATTTTGAAAGTCAGTTAAATAAAAAGAGTTCATTTTTAGTGCACCTATTAAAATTTTGAGAAAATTGGTTATTTGCCACTCCAAAACCTTAAAATTTGAAAATGTCACCCACTAATGCTACTCTAAACTTGGTTAATTTTTAATTTTATCACTCCAAATAATTAATAACTAAAATACCCTCATCATCTCTTTTCTCTCTACCTTTCTTTGAATTTTGTTTGAAACCCAACATAATCTCTTACCAGCATTAGTTTTATCAGAAAATGTTTTACCAGAAAAGAAAAGGTTTCATTTACCAGTATACTGGTAAATGAATATCTAACCACTGGGTCCTTGTAAGGACCTTCCAGCAAGTAGACCTCGTAGCTTGATCTCTGTTGACATGCAAAATGAAAAATAAATTACTAAACAAACCCAAACTGTTAACTACTGCAACAAAATTGTTCAAAGAAGTTCACGATATATGAACTGCTGTTATATTACAAAGATTATAATCATATATGAGAAGCCAAGAGAAACTATCACAAAAAATCAAAAACATGAGAAGATGTGAAATTTAGTCCAAGCTGGACTTTTTATCATAGATTCATACCCATTGTTTGGTGCGTCAAATGGGGATTAGGATATCAATTGAATCAGAGTCATAAAATCATATGTTAGGACAAGAATAAAAGCTCGCACTTTTAGGTTGAATATTTTAATTAAGTCTGCCAAGGAGAGGAAGATTATGGTAAGTGGAAAAAGAAACAAAACACAGAACGCTACAGTACTAAAATTCAGAGCAACTGGATTAGAACGAAATTACGAAATACAACTTATAGGAAAATTCTTTGTATATATTTGATAGAACGAAATTCCTTCAATAATTATATACAATAAACCTTTAAAACTAGATAATATCTATAGTTGGATGCTCGAAGAAAATTAAAAATCAGTGTCCCAATGCCACCTGATCGATGCAAATCTGAATCAAACTATAAAATCCCCAACTGGCCCAAACTTTATTGGGTTATTAACAGGCAGTGACAACCGTGACAAACATGAAACCTCACCGACCTCAATTTCTGAACCCTACTGGTACGGGATTATGTTGGGTTTCAAACAAAATTCAAAGAAAGACAGAGGGAAAAGAGATGAGGAGGATATTTTAGTCATTAATTATTTAGAGTGACAAAATTAAAAATTAACTAATATGTTTAGAGTGGCATTAGGATGATTTCTAATTTTGGAGTGATATTTTTCAAATTTTAAGATTTTGGAGCGACAAATAATCAATTTTCTCTAAAATGTTTGAAATTGTCAATTTTTATATAAAAACATCTTATTATTTTAGGTCCCTTTCAAAACTTTTTTTTTTTTTTTTTTGAAAAACTTTGACGGTGGCTGTCAAGGATTATATTAAACTGCAGTATAGTTTACATCACAGCGAACAAATAGCAAAACAGATTCTCATGTGACCTACACTTCTAACTAACTGGCATTTTCATGTCCTGGTCTGTATTCTATTTCCTCCATCTGAATTACATCTGCTTTGAAAACTTAAATATTATTTCTTCTATCTCCTTTATTTGTTCAACATATCATACACTTTTATATTAAAAATTGAATTGATAAAATGAAGATATCCATTTTACTGTAGAGCGAGCCATATCTAGAGGCCTTGATTAATGTTTGGACTTTGGAGCATCTAATGGGTACATGTCATATTGTCATGTGACATTGAAAATTCGAATCCATTAAATAGATATGTAATAATGTAAACATCTGATAGAGGGTATAGAATTGATCGCGGCAACATATCCTTAATTGTATCTGCTAAGTATTTAAAAAAAAAAAAATCCTTAATTCATATACAACAATTGATTTATGTGCTCAAGATTTAATGTCTCTAGCACAGGTAAATTAATCAATTCACTTTTGAATGCATCTTGCTGTCATGTTTCCAGGTGCCTACTGAAATTACAGGACTATGCTTTGAGATTCGTGCCAAGTTCATATTTATAACTTGCACCTCAACCTGGCCAGTGATACGGATTTGTCGCACCGACACACCAAGAAAATGCGAATATTTCAAACTTCGAGTGTTTTTGGAAAATCTCAACCGTCCAAATACCTACTGCACGAATCTCAGAGCACAAATAATATTCCCCTTGGTCCGCTGCGCTATTCCCAAATAAGCAACGTACATGTTGGTCACACAAAAGTTGAGATATCTCAGAAGAGGATGTGTATCCGCTGCTCTTTTGTTCTCTCTATCTCTCTCTTAAAAAAAAGAAGAGAGAGAAAGAGAATCACGTGGGAGAGACAGGAGGAGGATGTGTGCTATGTATACCACTTGAGAATCACGCATAATTGGAAATGGGCTCTTTCTTATGGGAAAATTTACAGGAGGTATGTGACCTCCTGAAAATAATCCCCCAGTGAATCAAAATACATACCTCCTGAAAGAAAGCCACATTCTCAAGAAAACCCTAAACCCTAAACCTAGAATCACGTGGATCAAAATGGGCTCTTTCTTCTGGAGAAATTTACAGAAAATAAAAATTTTATTCTACTGGAGGTCTAATTGCATAATTGAAAATGGTAGAACAATCTCCTTTTGATTTGATTCATGGGGAGGCAGACTATACAAATCTTTTGCTATCTTCTTCTAAAAAACATGAAAGAATATGGAAAACAAGGTCCCCCAGACTGTACAAATTTTTTGCTATTTTCTTCTAAAAAACAGGATATTAACAAAGGAATCTAAAGGCAAGAGGAATGAAGTGAAATACATTGCAACATGTGCAACAACTGCCCGGTCGAGTCTGCAGTGCACCTACTCTTCCTATGCCCTTACTCGATTTCAGTTTGGTTCCATTTGGGCATAAGGGGGGATAGCATCATCACACCAAATTAGATGTCAGTCGCAGCGATCTGGTGTAATTTTCAAAACAGGGCGGCTCAAAAAGGAATCAATACAGGGGCATACATGGAAATAATTTTGTGTGCAGTTTGGCATCTATGGAAGCAATGAAATGAAGTGGTGTTTGGTGGACAAGCAATAGATCCAAGACTATTAGCCGAAAGAATAGATCAAGATGCAAAACTCTGGACTATACACTGCTAAAGGGTGAACATACTTGTACTCGGTTTTTACTGTTACATTTTAATTTTCTTGAGAATTACGCAGAAGGTCTCACATATATGTTACCAATTTCACTGGAAGAATAGTTGAGTGTCTGTTGTGTGTGCTATGTACAATATATTTTATAGTTAGAGAAGGTGGTATGTATTTTTGTAAGACTAGAATGATGTTAGATTGTACTATCTCAATTTAGGATGTTGTAATCAAACTTTTATTTATTTAATATAGATTGGCAGCCTTTGCCAACATTCTCACAAAAAAAAAGAGAGGAGGAGAGAGAGAGAGAATAGCACAAGAAAAGCATTGGATTGAAGAGCAGTGGATCTCGTTCCCTTGGAAGATACGCATTTCTGAAGTTTGCATTCTCAATTCCTCATCTACGTGATCAGATGTGGCGTACTCTATCTAACCATTGATATTGTAGATTAAATTATTAAACTATTTGGCGGAATATCTAAAATTAGCCGCACGGATAAAAAAGGATAACAATTCTATCCTCTCTTTTTTTTAAGAGTTATATTCTTAATTCTTAAAAATTGAGAATGAACTGTTACAAAATATAATATGTACATCTTTATTGTGTAAATTAAATATATTGTTTCTTTTCTTCCACTACAGTCCACAACTCCACATATCTGTAGAGGATGCTATTTGATATAATTTTTTTAATTTCATAATTTTAAATATTATTTATCCAACTTTAGTTAATATCTATGAAGATATCGTCTAATTGAGACCGATATTTTTTAATAATGTTGTTATAAAATATAAATAAAGTGATTAAATAAGTTAACATTACATCATATGGACATTTTTTCTGATCTCAGTTTTTTTACTATTTTTCTGAAAAACCTTGGCAGATGCTGCCATGTGGGCTTTCCATCTCGGTTGCCTCAATCCTCGATCTCTCTCGCTCTCTCTCCGCTTTCCTTCGTCGTGACTCTACTTCCTTGCCCCATAATCTCTCCCTCGCGAATTCAAATCCACTGAAATTCCAAAGGGAAGTTCAGGGTCCCTGCAATCCTCTCCCTCGCCGTCTTCGTCTCCCTCTCCCTTTCCGATTTACTTCGTCACGCACAGACCAGCGGTGAAATTTGAGGTATTAAAACCTGTTTTACACTTCTGGTTCCGGGTTTTCTTTGTTTTCCTTCTGTGATTTTGTGACAATTAATATTAGGGAGCACCTAGCTATCTCCCCGTAACAATCCCCCATTTATCCCCCAGTCATTAACTACTTTAATAACTACTAACTACCTAAGGGACCACTTACTATTTAGGGATCACCTAATATTTGAAAGATGTTACAACTGGCGCGCACAAGTATTTATATATAATGCATCAAGTATTCATCTATAACACATTAAGTATTCACACCTAATATATCAAGTATTTAAAAAAAAAAAACTGGACACGTTTTTAAAGGTGGGTTTTTTTCTCCGTTCAATCTAATCAATATTTTTGACGATCGGTGAGAAATTTTGCAAATCTAAAACCACGAATGTTTTCCACATAATTTTATCTTTTAAATGAGATCCATGATGACATACTTTCGAGTTGTCCGTTGCATAAGTATTCATCCCTTATTACGAAAGTATTCATCCTCATCGTGCAAGTGCAAATTTAAAAACCGAACACATGACTCATCCATCTTTTACACGTTTTTAGAGATGATTTTTTTTCTCCGTTTAATCTAACCAATATTTCTAACGATCTGTGAGGAATTTTGCAAATCTAAAACCACGAACGTTTTCTACACAATTTTATCTTTCAAATGAGATCCATGATGACATACTTTTGAATTGTCCGTTGCACCAATATTCATCTCTTATCGAGAAAGTATTCACATTCGTTGTGCAAGTGCAAATGTAAAAAATATTCATCATCGTCATTAATATTTTCTACACAATTTTATCTTTCAAATGAGATCCACGATAACATACTTTCGAAGTGTCCGTTGTACAAGTATTCATTACTAAGATATCAAGTATTCATTTATACATATTAAAATATTCATTCTAAGACATAAAGTATTTATTCGTATTCCTCTATTTTTTCAAAACAAAACTATTGAAGTAATGATAACAGTATTATAAAAAAAACAAATTTAATAGAAAGTATTCACACTCGTACATTGATGTGTGAATATTTACATTGTAAAGTTTTTTATTTCAACATATTGTTAGGTAAATGTATTTTGTTACAAATTTCTTTTAAAAATTAATGATATTAATGTGTAATATGAAAAATATTCATACATATACGTTGAAGTATTCATTCCTAAGATATGAAGTATTCATAAATACACGTTGAAAAATTCATTTCTAAGATATGAAGTATTCATAACTAAAATATCAAGTATTCATACCTCTATTTCTTAAAAAAAATTTTTTTTGTCATTTCTTAGTGAAACCTAATTCATCATTAATGAAACTTTGTTCTTTGAAAATAACTCGCTACTTGAAGCTTTAGTCTTTGCTAGATGAACAGTACAACCTTCGATCAAACAAGTATATCAAGTATTCATATCAAACAAATCAAATATTCATATCAAACAAATCAGGTATTTACATTGCACAAATTAAACACGTACATCTAATACAACAGAAAGTATATTTTGTCTTATGCCTATTATATCAGGTATTCATTCAAAACTAACAAGTATTCACACCTCAAAAATAAAATATGTACACCTTATAAAATAAAAATACACTAATTTTGAATTCTAAAAAATACATGAACAATCCATAATATAGTGAACAAACCATTGAATAGAGTTAACAACTATTCTATATCATAACATAACCTGACAAAAAAATTGACTTTCAGTTAAGAACCTTCTCTCAGACATTTTATCAAACAGGTGGTGTGCAAGGTGCTCATCTCATATTGTCCTCCATGAAGCTCAGGACCATGCGATTTAGGGACTCTGTGCAGTCTACGTCAGCCCTTGCTCCACCCCCACCTGAGTTGTCAGAGTCCCTGTCAACATCAGCCCTAGTTGGTGCTACCGTGACGGTGGTTCTTGGCACAAAGAAGCGAAGCAAAGAAGGTCGAAGTCTAACAGAATCAATACTATCCGCTGATCCTCGGCGATCCTCCAGCGATTCTCCGGCGATGACGAACGACAAGCTCCAAGGAAGAAGGATCTGGTGGGAGAGGACGCAGAGATTTTCGGGATGGTAAGATTTCTAGTGGTCGGGTCAGTAGACAGCATGTATGGAGGCGTAGAAGGGAAGAAGATGAAGCACGCAACAATTTGGGATGTCACCAGATCTATGGAGATGGTGGAGGTGCTCTCATGGAGGTGGAGGTAGGTTGACTAATTGAAAATGGTTGAAGACCCCTGCAGTAAAGAAAAAGATTAGTTTGTAGGGACCACAAATTAGTTGAAACTGATAATTACAGTTAGAAAATTGATCTACTTTGATGAGGGATAGATGGGAGATGGTAAGCCGGGGGATATTATAATTACCCTTAATATTAACCATGTACACGGTTTTGGTTGATCTGATCTGTATTGAATATTGATGTTGAGTTAGTTTAATAGTGACAATTGGAATTCTAATTTTGGTTTTTCATAGTGGGTACCATTCCATGTCGTGACCACTGTTATGATGTGGTATACCTTGTTGACTTCTAGACATGGTATGATTCTTTTGACTGAATCAGTACTGATATTGATGGATCGAAATTGTATAATTGGTTGGTTGTGTTCTCGTTACACATTGCCTATGATATTTCTTGTTGATCCTTATTGTGTTATTACTAGCAATGATATAATTAAAAAGAAAAAAGAGCATTATTTTTGTAGAACTGAAATGTTTTAGTAGTCACGAGAGTGTGGGCAGGGGCCAGGGGTAGGCAAGTGTGCCTACTGGCTACCCCTGAAATTTCTTTTTTTTGGACCGGGCTTTTTCACTTGACTTATCTACTCTAAATATTTAATTTTGCCTACCCAAAGCCCAAACCCAATAATCTGTTATTGGAGCCCAGAGGAAAAAAAAAAAAAAAACAACCTAACGTATCTGCTCCGAGAACTCTCTGCGCGAAGGAAAATAAAAGGAAAAAGAAGCGCCTCCGCTCCGCCAGCCCCGCCTCCGGTCCGCGCTGCTCTGTGCGAAGAGAAGAAGCCCCGCCTCCGCTCCTCCAGCCGCTGCCGCTAACCCTAGCCGCCCGCGTCTACTGCGGTTCGGTAAATCAAATTCCGAAATTTCTTGCTAATTTGGAGCAATTTCTTTCTTGTTTCCTATGAATGTAACGTCGTTTATATGTTCAACATATACCCGAATACCCGAGTCATTGATTTAATATTTTCAGAAAAAATTCATCTTAGTCGGGTACCGGAACCGGTACTGGTACCAAATTTATTTCTTTAGATATCAATACGAAATTTGATTTCATTCATCAATTCAACTATCCATAGGTCCTTCAATATAGTGTGAAGTCACTGAGTTCTAATTAGATCATCATTTTCTCATGTCAGACCGATACCTGCCCTTTCCTAGAACTGACAAGGTGCAATGGTAATAACCAGAGAAAAAAATTGAAATTAATGCTATTTTCAGAGTTTGGCAAATTGTCAGAATCAATTAAATGATTAGAATTGATTTTTAATCTGATTCAGTTCCGAAATGACTTGAACAAGTGGGAATTGATTAGAATCTGATTACAATTAAATGACTTGAATTTCTTGTTAATTCAGTCTGATTCGGTCTACTTATTGGGTCTACTTACCATTAGAATTGCCTCTGTACTTGCTTAGACTCTTTTGATGTTCATTTATGTTAAATTTTTTTTTACAGCTATTTATATAGTTATGCTTGCCTACCCTTGATTGAATTCCTAGCTTCGGCACTGACTGTGTCCCCACCATAAAAAGAACAATCAATACTCGGGTAAATTATCTTATTGCTGAATTTGTCTCTATTCCTGAATACACTTGTTGAAATTTTGACTAAAATGAAGTTCTGAGATTTGTCTATTCCTTCTATATGATACTGCAATTTCTGTATTTCTGATATGTCTAATGAAAGCACAGTATGTTATATGCAAGTGGGGTGTTGATTTTGTTCTATATTATTGCTTCCTTTCAATGGAAAGGAATGATGCTTACACCACCTAGTACCGGTTCCAGCGAGTCATATTTTTTAACAGTATCATATTAAGTCAAATCTGATCTTGCAAAAATATGTTAACCTCTGGAAATTTTATAATAATAAACTTATCATATCAGAAAAAAAAAATTGGCAGGAGGTGGATCCATGAAGAGAATATATTAAAAAATTTATGGGGATGTAAGATATTATGATGCTTTGATGGGAAAATTGGCAGTCTCAAAAGTTTTGATGGATACTCTAAATATCAACCCTAAAAAAACGAAAATGAATCCCATTTTTAAAGGGGAAGATAGGTAAGTATTGATTTGTTTGATACAATTTGATAAAGTGTTCTCTTCCGTTTCTTTTTCAAGCAGATATTTCATAGAATAATGGCTCCTAGCCTCCTACTTCTTTCTTCCAGAGGCTAGATCTGCCTCATTTCAGATGATTTTGTCCTCGGGAAAGCCTCTGGAGAGTTTTGAATCACCACATATTCGTAGAATCATCTCGCGTCTCTTCACAACTGCCAACTGGTACTGGACCGGAATCATCAGAGCGACATCCTCACGGCAGTGGAATATATAATCAGTCTTTCAGACGAAAGAGCAAATAAATCAGACGTGCAAGGCAGATCAGATCCGTCAATTAATGAATGTCAATGTCAAAAACTCGGCCAAGAGAGGAGGAAGGGTGTGCAGCAGTAGTGTTTTTTACTTGTGGGTTTTATTGCTGCTGCTGGCTCTAGTGGGCTTGCAACTGCTCTTCAGTTGGAGCCTCCCCCTCCTCCCCCTTCCTAAGCTAAAGTTGTCATTGATCCATAATGATTCCTCATTTTGTAGCAGCAGCAGCAGCCTCCAATCAGGGGATTCAGGAAGTGTACGCATCGGTGAATTTGGGGATATGATGGTCTCGATGCTGCCAGTGGATCTCCCCTTCACACTCTTCGTCCCTTCCCCTCCAGCTTTTGATAAATTCCTCAAGCTCAATCCAGTCCAGAGCTTAACACCTCAAAATCTCAACAACACATGTGCCATCATATCCCGTGTGCTGGGATTTTCTGCAGTTCCTCAGCATCTGTATACTGGGGCGCTGCCGGTAAGGACTGAGGTATCAGTTGATGCTGTTTCAGGGTTCAAATTGGTCACATGGAGGGATCTTGATGGGATGGTTGTTGTCAATGGTATCAGGTCAGAATGTATTAATATCAGGAAAGGGGATGTGATTGTTCACATCATCGGTGGGGTGCTCATGGACGCTGAGTTTGAGCAGTCCTTTTTGCCAGATTATGAGGACAGATAAGCAACCAGCCAAAAATAATAGTTTTTTATTCTTTCCTTTTTTTCCTTCTAGATTTAATATAGTCATACATCTCATATCATGTACACAAGATGTGATCATGGTTATAGGGAATTCCTGAAAAATTGTTATAAATTGATCTAGTTTGCTGAAATTTTGCTTGTTTTGTTCTCTTTTCGGTTTCCCCTATTGTGTAAGCTTCATATGCATGTTTATAGTCTTTCTATTATCTTGTTCTAATCAAAACTTAACAACATGACATTGGTGCTTACAAATAGATGCTTGGGCTATCACAAATTAGACTACCGGGCTAGACGAATTCTTTATAGTCGTTGTATTTTCTTTCTGATTTGGTTATGTTATGGCTAGGCAATTCAACTACCGAGCTCATCACCTCTGAGCATTCATTTACATCCTATAGCTGAAGGTGAGTCCTACTGCGGAAAAATTATTTCGACATTATTGTCATGAAAAAAGATTAGTTCCACAAAAGAGAAATTACTTGAGTTATCTATTCTTAATATATATCCATTACTGAACAGATCAGGTTGAGCTTTGCATTACGGATTTGATATCTTGTTGTAGGATTTGAAAAATAAGTTCACTTCGTAAGTCAATAAAGTAGGTTCATTTCGGTTGGAACAAAATTTAAAATTATTGTGTAAGCTTTTTAAAAGTTGAACGTGGTTTTTAGTTTCAGAATTCCTGTTATAATTTTTTTTTATAACGAGGTAGTTGTCACTTGTCAATGTGATTATGCTTTTCTATTTCTTGTGTTTTGTTGAGTTACCTGACATGTCTAAACTTCACACGGACAATACAAGAATAATTTCACTTCTTAATTTTCTATATCTTTGTGGTTTTTCTAGCGAACGAGTTAATGATAATCTCTATCAAGAGGAACCAGAGGAATGCAAGTCAATGAATAGGAGATACATTAACAAAAAGATGGAAAGTTTTATAATTGATAAGCTGAAAAATCAACTTCCCTTCTTATATGTGATACCCATTTCCAACAGCGCTCGAAGACAACACGTGCAATATTTTCACATAATTCATTTTAGCTACATTGTAATAGTTCCAGGGGTGTCATAGAACACGAGGACTTTATTTTAGCCCTTGTTTTTTAAATTCAGGTCTCTAAGTGTTTCATGTAAAACATTATTTCTAAGGATGATATTAGGGTTGGAAATGAACTGAGTTTGAACGAGTTAACTCCAACTCATGTTCAGCTCATTTAATAAATGAGCGAGTCAATTCAAATTAAAATGTCAATAACGAGCAGTAAAGTCAATTCGAGTTGGCTCACAACTCATTTATAACTTGTTTGACTAGTCAGTTTTCTTAGTAAAGTTACATACTATTTAGCGTTTATCTAAACAAAAATAATTCAAATGATTTAGTAAGAGTTTATCTAAACACAAACAATTCAAACATAATTAACAAGACAACTAATAAAATAAAAAATCCAAGCAACATCTTAAGAGTTATTTAGAAGGGCATGAGATTTATTGTCATGACTTTTGTATAACTCAAGTTGTTAATGAGCGAGTTAGGGTATGCTTAAACTCAGCTTATTTATTAAATGAGTTAGTCCACTCGAGTTGTAAATGAACGAGTTAAAGCAAGCAGTTAGCGAGCAAGTTATGAGCGAGTTGCCAGTTTGAGTGATTTTGTACAGCCCTAGATGATAGGGTAAGTAATTGTTAGCTGTACTGGTTAGTTTGTTAAGTACTGCTACAGCAGTTAGGTAGCAAAGGGTTAAAATTGTTCTTATACTGGTATTTTGTTGAGAACCGATTATTAGTACTGGTCTGTTTTCTCCATTATCGTATATGTTATTTGGAACCATTTTCAGGGAAAAAGATGGAACTGACGCTACTACCAAAGCCACTGTGTAACTCGTTACTATAAAAAATCATGGTGAAATTAATATTTTGCATATTTTTACTATTACAAAAAAAAGAATCTATGGATCAGGCAGGTATCCTAACAGTACCATATAGTGTATAATGGCTGGAGTATCGTTATCAACTCATCCCAAATTCATGAGTGTGGTTCCAATATAACCGATACACAAGTTAAATCAACTATAATTGATTTAAACATTATCAAGACATATCAACTACTACATAACCCAAGCCAAACTAGTATAATACAGCATAAGAATGAAATACGAATGAGTGATTAATCAGCTGTAGTTGATTGTAGGTGGCGACCTGAAGAAGATTCTGAAGAGCCTCTGAAATGGACGGAGCAGGTGTGCGCGCTTCTTGCGCCAGAACCAGATGGCAGCATTGTACTGCTCGTTTCTGATCTTCTTGGTGGCAGCTCTCCAATCGAACTTCTCCATCTCATGGCGTGCGGCCCTGCCCATGGCCTCCCTTAAATCAGGAGACGCCAGCAGCCACTCAACCTTGCTGACACAGTCGTCAAGGTTGCCAGGAGTGAACAGGAAGCTGGTGGTGCCATCCTGGTCGGGCGGAATGATGTCAGGTATGCCTCCAGCTCGTGCAGCCACCACGGGCACACCGGAGGCCATAGCCTCAAGCACAACAAAGCCGAGGGTCTCCGACTCAGATGGCATCACAAAAACATCGCCACTTGCGTAGGCCCGTGACAGTTCTTCCCCTTGGAGGGTCCCTGTGAACACTGCTGCCATGCCCCGGAACATCTCTTCTAGGTCTCCCCTGATATTTTTTGCCCATTTCATTTCACACAACAGATTTTCAAGTGTAACCACCAATTAAAATTTCAAAACAAAATAAAATGAAATTGTAATCATCTTTTTGGGGTTTACCTACCTGTATGGTCCATCGCCGATAAATGCAATTCTAGCTCCTGGAAGCCGATCCATAACACTGCTTGTTCAAAATTTTGTTTCACTTTTAGTTGATAAGACAATCTAATGTATAGTAATCAGCGAGGGAAAGGAAGGAGGGGGATGAAGATAGTAAAAATCAAAGTACAAAAGAATGAGAACAAAGGGAGCACATTACCCTTTTAGAAATTCCAAACTTTTCTCAACTCCTAAGCGCCCTACATATATTATCAGTGGCTTTTCAGGCTCGCCGTCACTGTAAAAAAGAAAAAAAATACATTAAAGGAAGATAAAAAAATCACAAAGATATCATTTAAGACACTACTTAGTTAATATAATACAAAAATTCAAATACTGTAATGGGATAGATCGAAATTACAAACCAACCAGAGTCTGAAACGCATTTCCTGGCAGCGATAACGAGGATGAAAGCTCTCAGAGTCCACACCTTTGTTCCACAGTCTTATCTTGTTAGCTACCAGAGCACCAAAGCTATGTCAATTGTGATATGATTGTGTATTACCTAATGGACAATTTTTTTTGAAAAACTACGAGATATTAAGCTAACCAGCAGTGACACGAGCAGCTTGAAGATCTTTCATGATAGCCGCTGAAGGCACCAGTGTCAGATCCGCCGCGCGGTGCAGGAACTCTTCAATAGACAAAAACAGCATTAATTTGTAACTCGATAAGGGAAAGGAAAAAATGGTTTACTTCCAACAAAATAATCAAGCAAAGTGGTGAAAAGAGAGGAATGAAGGGTTTTACTTATAACAAGCCACATCGGAGTGACCAGCCAACTGAAAGTATACCTGGGTATGTATCTGTAAGAATAAGCAATCTAGAATCAGATTATAAGACCATCATAGCTGCACATCAGCAGTGGTACTCTTTAAGAAAACACAGTTTAACATGGATATAATGAACGAACAAGGTAAGCTTATGAAGATGCAGCCTACATGGGAACATGGGTGTGATAAGACATGACAATAGGCACACAGAGCAACTTTGCAATTATCAGAGCGCCGAATACCTGAGAAGAGAAAATGTTTTGTTCAGTTCAGTTCCATTCAATTCATTCGTTTGGTAGCCAAGTAAGAGTGCTTTAAAATGTTATTATGTATACAGAATGACAAAGAAGAATACCATAATTCCAGGGGAAGAGGCGTGGATGATGTCTGGCTTAAATTTAGCAACCTCACCTATGATTCGAGGGCTGAGGGCCAACGACAGTGGTACCTTCTGATACCATGGGCAAGGAAAGCTGAGTAAGGAAACATCATATCTTGTTAGTCAGGACAGATTATACAAAAGAGAATAAAAGATGCAAATGGCAAATAAGTAAAGTAATTATACCTCCAAGAACCAATTAATTTGGCCCCATAGAACTCTTGAGGAACTCCCTCATGGGTAGTCACCACTATCACCTGCATTAGAAACAAAGTAAAGATGTTTTGCAAGTACCACCTAAAACAGTAAAGATCTCGCATCAAAATGCAATTGAGAAAGAAGATGGTACGGTACGGTACGGTATGGTATGGTATGGGATGGGATGGTATAGCTAATTGACCAATTGGTTATGGTGTTGTACTTGCATAATTTGTATTGATAAATTAGGAGACAGGGAAAAGGAGGGAAGTAAATAGCACCTCATCACCCATCTCACGGAGATATTTGATAAAATTCTGGAAGCGGTTCTTGTAGCCAGATACATACCTGCCAAGCACAAGAGGGGAATGTTATCAGTTCAGTACTTAATAGGAAGAGCAATCAATCAATGGTATTACTTGAACATGAATTTGAGATAACGAGGAAGAGAGTAGAGAAGGGGGGATGCACACGCAAAAGGGGAGGGCTCGACAAAGAGCGCAATGCGGCGAGGCTTGGAAGGGTAGTTGGAATCAGAAGGCTGAAGCTGTTTCTCCGCATTCGCACCAGCAATCGATGTTGTATCAGCATTGTGCTTGTCTCGTTGCAAGAATAACTGGTGGTCGGTCGGCGGTACACTGTTGTCACTGTCTTTATCTTTCTCTTTCTCTTCCTCTTCCTCTTCCTCTTCCTCTTCTTCTTCTCCATGGAAATGCTTGATGCTAATGTTGTCAGTATCAGTATCGAGAGCAGTAACTGCAACTGTCCTTCTTCCTCTTCCTCTAAAACAAGTACTATTATTACCAGTATCAGAAATTGAAGGAGGAGAAGAAGAAGAGAGCTTGAAACTGGCCCTTGCACGACCCTGAGAAGAAGAAGAAGATGCAGCGTTGGATACAAGAATTGCTCCAGTTCCCCATGGCGAAATGGGATTGGAATTGATCCTTACACAACTCCCCATCTCCATGGATTAATATTTCTTTCCTTCTTTTTTTTTTTTCTTACCCCCTCTATTTCTATTTCTCCGGTTTGTGGTTTCTATGTCTCCTTTCCGTCTACTTTCCAGGGGCCCTCTTGGTCTTGGATTCTTTATTGCTGAGCCAATGGGAACGATTGGAATCTGACGGTGGCATATACGGATATACCCTTGGTTGTACCTTGTTAACTTTAAACTTATATTAACAGAACTATTTTGACTTCATACAGCGCACGAACGAGAATAATAACAGCGCTGTTTATGATTTTTCATTTGGACTCCAATACTCGTGCGCTGTAAGAAGTCAATACATTGTTGTTAATATCAATTTAAACTCGGCTCTAATATGTAGAAAGCCCGGACTCGGCCCTTCTCTTCAGCCCAACTCGGCCCATCCCGGACTGTATGTTCCACCATAGCGTTATTTGAAGCTTTACTGAATATAGTCCAGATTTCACTAAAATTGTTACATCAAGGATTGTAAATAATGCCTTCCAATTTTCAGAATAAGTTCTAATCAAACCATATCATACCACCAACTGATTTCGGCACTTTCAAAAATTTATAAGGCTGGGAGCCGTAATTTTTTATTTAAGAAAAATAAATCGAGATTAAAGAAAGTCGGTGTTCTAAAAACCCAGCCGGTTTATAAAAACGACTACTTTAAAAAAAAGGAAACATTTGAGTTGTCCAGGATTTATTCTATCTGCATATTTATTTTACTGTATATTTCAATTTTGATAGCTTGTGTGGTGGTACATTCGTTGGATGCAGCTCCAAACCGACCGCCACATCACCTCCAAAATAAACCCTTACCAATGACAATTTTAATTATATCTGCATATTTACTAACAATATTTACAAAAATAGTTCTACATGCTGCTCTCCTCTCTTCTCCCGTCCGAACAATAACTTCTCTCCTCTGCTCCTTCTCCGTTTCTCTTTTTATGGAGCAGGTGAACGATGTGGACAGCCCGTCATTTTCAAGCTTTCCCCTTCCTCTTCTTTAATGAAGATTTTCTACCTCTAGCGCACACCCTAGAAGCAAATTCAGTAATAAAGCTAATTGATCAATTATCTCAATAAAAAAATATTCTACCACCATGCAATAGTGTCTTTTGAGAAAATATTCTAAATTATCTATTTTCAAAACTAATGAGTCATTTATCTTTTTTTTTTTAAATTAAACATAATTTTTCTATATAGTTTAGACTAAAATTCTATGAATATTGTAAAATCGATCTTCATATCTTTTTGTGAAAATTTTATATAATTAGCTCTTGATATGTATTTGACTCCTATAATTTAAAAATCTGTCTCTGCCACTGTTTTTAAAATCGGACTGAATCGGCAGCTAGACCCTAAAAAAGGGGACCCGTACCACATCCGATTTGGTTCAAATAAAAAAACAAATAAACATGTAAATCGGAAAAAGTAAATAAATAGACGGACAATTTTTTCAGAAAACTGGTGAACCAACTAATAAAAAAATCAACTTTTTTTTAATTTATGAACCAGCCAAGGTAGTACCTTTTGAGGAGAAAAAGGTACAATGTGGAAGACATTACTCTGTAATAATTATGGGTTATCTTTTGTGTTATGTAATTTACTATTCTTTAGAACAATTATGTATTTGTGCATGATTAAATAGTTGCTGCAACATTATTTTTTTTTTACAATTTTTTTTTGAAATGCTAGAATTCTGATATGGGTCGTCGGAAGTCTGTTTGATCCCAAAAAAAATTAAGATTTTTTTATGTAATTATTCATTCTAAATGAAGTATAAATCCATAAAATTTCTTTGATGTAAAGGAAAGCGTTCCTACGGTGTCTTATTTTAATAATTATAAGAATATATTTTACATATTTTTAGGATAAAAAAAATATATTTCGTGTATTTTTAATAATTTATAAATTTATTTTTGAGGCACATTACCTGAATAGGGTAAGGCTAAGGTGCTATGAGTTGCATAGCGACCTACAGTGCTACGGTCCAATATTTAAGTTTTCAAAATCCAAACGGTCGATCCGAACCATTCATCTTGTTCTCCATATTAATATGTGTTTGGAGACCAAATTTTACATTTTTTCCAAAAAAATTACTATTTTTTTAGATAGGTAGAAAATCAAATATCTGAATAGTGCAGGATTTTTTAGATCAATTGATTTTCTCCTATCTAAAAAAATAGTAAAAAATAAAAAGGGTAAGGCTAAGGTGCTAAGGGTTGTATGGCGACCTACAGTGTTACGGTTCAATATTCGAGTTTTGAAAATTCAAACGGTCGATCCGAACCGTTCATCTTGTTATCTATATTAATATGTGTTTGGAGACCAAATTTTACATTTTTTTTAAAAAATTTTTACTATTTTTTTAAATAGGTAGAAAATATCGAACTAATTGATCTAGCAGTCCAATCAGTCAACCGTTGATTCCAAGTTTTACCTCATCTGATGTTTGATTTAATTCTGATAATACTTGATCTCCGCCCAAGTTGGCCCACAAACTTTCAAAATATTCTATTAACGAGACTTTTAAAACTACCAAAAAAAAGACGCACTGAAGAGATGAATATTACAGCTAACCTAACTGAAAATTATAAAAGGATAACATCAAAACTCATAACATTAAAAAAAATTAACATAACTATTCATAGGAACTTTTTTGGAAAATCAAATTTGATAAATTGCAAAACACAAAAGTTCGTTACTACAATTAAATACACGTAATTTAAACCTAAACTGATACTTAAAATTAAAGTTTAGAGTCAACTAATTAAGTCACCCAAATATTCAATATTCATAAGTGATTATTTTATTTGAGTGTCGAATTTATGATCTTTCGGAGACGGAACTAAAAAATCTTGATAAAGAAGAATAAAACTTAAAATATACAAATTGTGATTGGTGAAAATTAAATCCAAATTCTTTACTGGTACAGAATAAGCTCTAACCACCAGAGTACAAGTACACATATAATAATTATGAAAGAGAAAAGGAGAGGGAGGGGACTATATTATATAATATATTATAAAAAAATTAATTAAATTTTAATACACATAGTTAAAATTTTAAAATTACAAAGTATTATCTTTACCATTGAATCGGATTCTCAAACCGAAATTGATACTTACAAAAAGTGGCTTACAATTTCGCACAATCCTTCATAGATACTTTGTTATTTTGAATAAACAGATAATAAAATTTCACTTCGCCCTTTTTACTAAAATAAAAGGCAGATATATTCTTCAGAAATAATTATCATATTATGTAAACTTATAAAGCAACATTTCTAAATACAAAAAATTTCAAAAGAAAAAAGGAATCATCTTCCACTAGCTAGAAGATGCTCTCGCATAGAAACAGAATACGACATAAATTCTGAACTGAACTTTTCACACTTTACTGGATGGCTCTTTTTTATTTAATTAATAAAAAATCTTCAAATATGAACGAAAATGAAAGAACAAGGGAACAACAAGAAAACGACTCGGATTTCCTGATTAATTGTTGCCTTCTCAAAATGACAATTTGCTTGCAGGGTCAGTATGCAAAGTTTAAATCATTGTTGTAAAAAATGTCTGTTTAAGTTGATTAATCGGTCAATTAGTTATTAACGGTGATCAAACTATTATATATTTTTTTAATTAGTCGACTAATTATTTCCAATTGTGATCAATTATTATTGATTAATCACTTAACGATATTTTATACATCCGATGACCGCATATCGTTATTTACAACACTGATTTAGGTACTCCTTTGTTGCATTGAAGTTGTTGAATAGTCCAAATGGGGAAGTGAAGTAATATTTTATAATTCCAACTCAGCTTCTAGATTGAATTAAAATTTTAAAGGAATTGAGCAATTATTTAATTTTATTAATATTTATAGATTAATTTAATACATTTATTTTATTATTATTTTTTTATCAGTTGATTTTATACTAAATTAATTTTAAAATATATAAATTTTGTATCAACATATATCACTCGTGAAGTAGATTGATTTCAGTAGTTTGAATTTATCATTATTTAAAATCAATTCGACAAGTTTTAAAGTTAAACTTACCAAGAAAATTGATGAGCTTTAACACCTTAGCTCTACCCTTCAAACTATATACTATAACAAGTGCATGCAAAATATGAATTATATATATAGAAAGAGAGATGGGCTATGGTACATTGCAACGTATAGACATTTTTGTGCATTGGACCATAAATTACCGGATTCAAAATTCAAATGACCGATCCAAAATGTTCATCATGTTTTCCATATTAATATGTGCTTGGAGACCAAATTTTACATTTTTTAGAATTTTTTTTACTATTTATTAAGCCATTTTGAAAATCACCGATCCAACAATTTGGTCTACAAGCACAATTTAATATGGAGAACAACTTGAACGGTTTAGATCAACGTTTTGAACTTTAAAAATTGAAAAGCGAATTGGTAGCACCAAAACTCAGGAACTACCACTTTAATCTTAGCCAACCTCTCTCTCTCTCTCTCTATCTATCTATCTATATATATATATATATATATATATAGAACTAGGGTGCTCTTAAGCTCACCAAAGTTTTGGTGAGCTTAACTCTAAAACTCATAAAATTGATTTCAAATGATGAATCCGAACGGTTGAAATCCGCCTACCTTACGTGTAATGCATCTACATATGAAATTTTTAAACATTCGAATTAATTTAGTTTAAAGTCAAGCGGTCAAAATTAAAAGGTTAATAAATTAATTTTAGTGCATTCATTTTTGAACGTTTTTTGACCGTTTGACTTTATACTAAATTAATTTGAATGTTTAAAAATTTCACATGTAGAAGCATCACACGTAAGGTAGGCGGGTTTCAACGGTTCGGATTCGTAATTTGAAATTGATTTGATAAGTTTTAGAGTTAAGCTCACCAAAACTTTGGTGAGCTTAAGAGCACCCTAGTTCTACTCTATATAGATATATATATATATATATATATATATATATATAGAGAGAGAGAGAGAGAGAGAGAGAGAGAGAGAGAGAGAGATGGGCTATGGTGCATTGCAATGCATAGGCCATAGTGTGCATTGGATCATAAATCACCGATTCAAAGTCCAAATGACCGATCCAAATCATTCATCTTGTACTCCATATTAATATGTGCTTGGAGACCAAATTTTATATTTTTTGAAATTTTTTTACTATTTATTAAGCCACTTCGAAAATCGCTGATCCAATGGTGGCTTCTGATTTTACTGTTCCAAACAGTCACCGTTGGATCAGCGATTTTCAAAGTGGCTTAATAAATAGTAAAAAAATTCCAAAAAATGTAAAATTTGGTCTCCAAGCACATATTAATATGGAGAACAAGATGAACGGTTTGGATCGATCATTTGGACTTTTAATCGTTGATTTATGGTCCAATGCACACTATGGCCTATGCATTGCAATGCACCATAGCCCATCTCTCTCTCTCTCTCTCTCTCTCTATATATATATATATATATATAGTTGGGCTATGGTGAGTTGCGAAGTAAAGCGACTATTTTACTTCATGCTCATATTTTGTGATTTTAAAGTTTAAAATGTCGATCTGAACCTCTCAACATGATCTCCATATTGAAATGTGCTTGAAGACCATATTTTACATTTTTTGGAATTTTTTTACTATTTATTAAGCTACTTTGAAAATCGCCAATCCAACGGTCTAGAAAATTTTACTGTTTATCTGAATTTTCAGATTTTTAAAGTGGCTTAATAAATAGTAAAAAAATTCAAAAAAAGTAAAATTTAGTTTCCAAGCATATTTTAATATAGATTAAACATCTAACGGTTTGAATTAGCTATTTGAAATTTGAAAATAAAGATATTGCGTGAAGTAAAAACGTATTTTACTTCGTAACTCACCGTAGCCTTACTATATATATATATATTAGTGCGAACCATTTATTAAGAAGCGTAAATAAAGCGTGAAACACATGTTAGTGAGTTGAATAAATCATGAAACGACTATTTAACATCTAGTAAGTGTGAATAAAGCATAAAACAACTATTTAACAATAAGATGTGAATCATGCATGTATTAATAAATAAGAAATAAAGTGTGAATCATGTATTTCAAAAACTACATACCAAATTTTGCATATTAAACATAAGAAAAAAGAAGAAGGAGAGTTCGAATAGCTAATGCTTTTTATAACTCATATTTTATATATTAATTTTTAAAGTTTAAACTGTCGATCTGAACTACTCAACAAGATATTCATACTAAAATATGCTTAGGAATAAAATTTTATAATTTTTAAAACTTTTTTATAATTTTTAAAAATAGATAGTTTGTGGACCACTCAAATACAATTATTTTTTACCTATCTTAAAAGATAATTTAAAATTTTATTCCAATCATATTGTAGTACCGAGAAATATGCGATTTTATCAACTATAGTTAATTAGCCATATCATATTATTAATTAATTAAAATATAAAATAACGATGATGACTAAATGATGATGATGACGGCAATAAATAATCGTATTAATAAAAATAACAAACATGATGATGTAGTGGGTGCGTAACTTGTTCTTTAAAATGCATACATTTATTTTATGTTTCTGACCTCAAATCTTGATTTTATCGAATAGCTTGCTATTTTGATCTAAATATCAGAATATGCTTAAAATTTGGATTCTTCAATTTTCTAAAATTATTTACTATTTTTTTAAATATGAAAGAATATTGTTCTTCAATTAGACTATACATGCAATAGTGATTTTTTTTCCTTATTAGAAGACATAAAATAAAAAATAAAAACTAAGGTTGTTAAGAGCATCTCCATTAATTAAATTGATTAGCAATTTCAAACACTGTCAAAGAATAATGAAAAATTAACTTCAAACTCCTACATCTATACAATTTATTACCATTTTATTAGCAATTCATTTTATTATCACGACAACGAATTTTAATTGGTTGTTTTCGCTAATGTGAGAGAATAAAAGTGGTTGTTTTAAGAAAATCTGACCTGAAAACGTTGATCCAAGTTATTTGTCACAGTATTTTTAATAAATTAAATTATATAGTATTTCATTTTATCTACTGTGTTACGAAACTGACGCTTAACTCAAATGTTTAAATTTTATTTTTAGAGTTGCCACCTGAAAAATAACGGGAAACATAACTTTATTTTTACTCCAGTGATAATAGGTTCATATCTTGATTATGAATGTAAAAGATGTTAAACACCGCACTCACCCGAAATAAAACCGGTCTCTACTAATTCTAGCTTTCTAAAAAAACATACTTCAACAGAATTTGCAAATCACCAATAGAAATCCAATCAAAGTTTTAACGGCATGAAGATCTTCATTCTTATTATCACGACGACTTCTTCACTGCTTCGGATGATTGGTTTTTTGAATTTCGAGTACTCGATTAATCGGAAGGCAATGTTTGGTCAGTCTCTCATCATTTTTTTTTTTAATTCTTAACATTGAGGTTTATTTGAAGTGTTATTGGAAGATATATTTTTTTTTCCTTGGCTATTTTTTTATGGGCTATAAACCTCAATATTTCTCTCTTTTGTGGGTTTCAAGTATTGTAACTAACCATGGGAAAATCACGGGAGACTGGCAGGGTATTTACTTTTGAAGCTCCAAGGGTGTAGAAAATACTCCACGGTATTCATCTTCATCTAAAACAGATATTATGAGGGTTAAAATGCACCATCTATTTGTGTTCTAATGTGCACCCTTCTCTCATATCTTCATTTTCAAAGTTCAAATAGTCGACTCAAACCTTCCAATGTGTTTTTCATATTAATATGTGTTTGAAGACCAAATTTTACATTTTTTGAAATTTTTTTACTATTTTTTCAGAATTTTTGATTAAACTAAACAATAATAAAAAAAATTCAGCAAAGTGATGATTTTCAAAAGTTCTGAAAAAATAGTAAAAAAATTTTAAAAAATATAAAATTTGGTCTCCAAGCACATTTTAATATGAAGAATACATTGGATAGTTCGAATCGACTATTTGAACTTGAAAAATGAAGATATGAAGAGATGATGCATGTTAGAAACACAAAAAGGATGGTGCATTTTAACCCTCCTCTTAAAATATATTATATTAAAATAAAGAGTTATCATTATGTGGTAAGGTTCTAAGACAAAGAAAAAGGACAGGAGTTAATAGCTCCTTGATCAATATTATATGTAAATCTGAATGTATACTTTCATTATGTATTTGCACATTTATAATTTTCGCGCATAATAAAATTATTCAAGCATGCTTGTAAATGTTCAAGAAGAGGGTTCAAATACCTCCATTTTTTTGCGTCCACCATACCTCCATTTTAATAACTTTAATAACTCAAAATTTAAAACTTATAATTTAAAATAAAACCGTTGGATATGATCTACATCATTTTATCTATGCACGTGTAAAAAATTATGGCATTTCAAATTTGTTTTGGTTGTTATCAAGAACTTGTAAAAAACGTACTAATGTGGATAATTTCTAAACGTTGATTTTTCAACTTATTAATTCATATAAAAATAAAATTGAAATGTAATAATTTTTTATGAGTACATAGAGAAAATAATATAGATCACATCTAACGGTTTTATTTTGACTTTTAAGTTTTAAATTTTGAGTTATTAAAGATTATAAAAATAGAGACATGGTGGAGGTACAAAAAACGGAGGCATTTGAACCCCCCTCGACGTTCAAATACATAACGGAAGTATAAATTCAAATTTTTGATGTCATTCCTGAATAACCTTACTATACCGAAATCAACTCTGATGATGGCTATAATTATATATATTTTTTTCTTTTGGACTTATATGATTCCTAATAAATAGCAAGATAATATATGTTTTAGGCGTTTTAAGTAATTAAACTTTATTTTACCCTCAGTACACTAGCGTGAGTTATAGATATAACATTTCTAAGGATAATCAGCTTAATTTCTAAAGATAGAACCTGGTAACACGGAGAAAATTTTACTTAAAAGTATATTTAATTTGTGACATGACATGTCAATTGCTTAAATTTTGCTAAAAAGATTCATATTTTATCCTCAGAGACCTACAACGTGGCACATTGGATGGCTAGGAAAAGTACTAAATAATGTCTTCAAGGTCCTACAATGTCTAACATGTCTTAACTTTATCTCCGTGTTGTCAAAATTTGTTCATATTATTCATTTTGAATGTTTAGGCTTCCAGCTTCATGAAAATGTGCAAAAATCCCTAAAATTCCAGCTTGAGATGTTTCATGAGATCAAAAATTTCATTTATTATATTTAAAACCATTATTTATAATGAAAGTGATCAAGATCTTGTTACTCATATTTTCAACATCTTTTTAGAAGAAAGATGTCCAGCTTTGAAATGCAAGAAAAATAAATATGGAGTTATAAAATCAGTCGTAATGATGAGAATCATGGGTGCTAAGAAATGTACATTATTATTATTATTATTATCATTATTATTATTATTATTATTATTATAAATTATTCTAATAGAGAATAATTTTTCTCTAAAAATAATTTTAATTAAACTATGCTCATTGCTCTTTGGAAAAACCATTTACGGTTTATCCATGATAGCTATATACCAAAGAAAGCTATGATGAAATTTTGAGTGCTGATAGTCTCCTGTGAAAAAATAATAACTGAATCCATCCAAGCGACCAAGCGTGAGTGTAATTTGGTGGAAGCATACTGACGACATTATTTCCTTCTAAACATGCATAACATAATGTGCGGCCATTTTTATTAATAACTCAAAAAAAATAGTTTTTTATAAATATACCCTCAAATTTTGAATTTTTTCAAATATGACCAAACCGTCCGGGACACGGGCGGTTTGCTTCTATAGCAAACCGCCAGGAACATGGGCGGTTTGCTCATTTTTTTTTTTTTTTATAGAGATCTGATTTTTTTTCTTAATATTTTCATTTGTAAAGTTTTAGTTTTTCTTTGTTTAGGGTATTTGCCAAAAAATAAAATATTTGATATATTTATAATTGGTGTCGTAACTCTTTATAACTTTGATTTGATTTGTCAGTTGAATATCATATGTCTAAAGATAACACTAATTAAGGACTAGGCAAATGCTCACGGATTTGATTTGTCAGTTGAATATCATCAAGAATCTTAACTCATTTGAGAATTAAAAGAAATGAAAATTGAAGAGATTAAAGTGAAAACTTCAGTCCCATACTCTGCTGGTTGGGAGGGCGTTTCTTCTAGAATAAAGACAAAAAGTCTATGGATTGTCAGTCATTTTTTTTAATACCCAAAATAATTTTTTTTTTTTATATCTACCCAGACCGCCTGGCATACTGGCGATCCAGATCTGTAGTGAACCGCCAGGTGGTGGGGCGGTCCACTAGGAGACCTGACCGCACATCTTAATGGGTAACTTATATTAGTCTGAACCACACATCTTGATGGGTAACTTAATATGCTTCGTAACCTCAGACATCGAGTTACCCATCAAGATGTGCGGTTCAGATTAATATAAGTTACTCATCAAGATGTGCGGCATAAATTCGACTTTCCTAGCCAAAGTTATGGGTGTTTAAAGTTTTTTTGAAAATTAAACTTTGGAAATTCATAATTAACTGTAGAAAAATCTAAATAAGTTGAAATTTATATCAATTCTATGTATTTTTGAATGCTCTACATGTTGTATCAATCCATACTTGAACCCTTTATACATACAAAATTTTGTGTGTGCTGAATGAAACAAAAAGTTATTACCCTTAATTAAGGGACCTTCTCTCCCGTAAAGAAAGAAAAAAAAAAGAGTAGTACAAAGAGTTTTCACTTTAATCTCTTCAATTTTCATTTCTCTTAATCCTCGAATGAGTTAAGATTCTTGATAATATTCAACTGACAAATCAAATCAATGGGCATTTGCCTAGTCCTTAATTAGTGTTATCTTTAGACTTGTGATATTCAACTGACAAATCAAATCAAAGTTATAAAGAGTTACGACACCAATTATAAATATATCAAATATTTTATTTTTTGGCAAATACCCTAAACAAAGAAAAAACTAAAACTTTACAAATGAAAATATTAAGAAAAAAAATCAGATCTCTATAAAAAAAAAAAATGAGCAAACCGCCCATGTTCCTGGCGGTTTGCTATAGAAGCAAACCGCCCGTGTCCCGGGCGGTTTGGTCATATTTGAAAAAATTTAAAATTTGAGGGTATATTTATAAAAAACTATTTTTTTTGGGTTATTAATAAAAATGACCGCATATTGTGGAACTAAGTGCTCAAAGTTTATTTATAAAGTTTGTATTATGTTTTCAATTACATTTTTTTTTCTTCATAGCACCTGATGACATTTCTCATCATAACACGTAGCCTAGCAATGTATGTGATACTATTCATGTCCACTGTAATGCTTTACGTAGAAATACGTGACGAATTGTTTTGAATGTGACAGCTGCTGAGATTTTCGACAACCCAATTTTTTTCTCGACCGTCGAAAATTTTGACAGTCTAAGCATTTTTAAAATCCTTCAAAATTCTTAAACATTTGTATTTTTTTTATTTAACGTTGGATATAAAAAAAATCGTTTTTTTCTGTGACATTTTGAAACAATTTTCTCAGAATCTATGTGACAACAGTTATCCCACTACTTCAGCATTGTAATATCTCTGTGAGACATTCTCACGGGGACTCACTTTCTTCCCGAGGCACACTCAGCAGTTGCACTCACTGACAGGTGGAACAACTCAACGGGTTTACAAATGCCAGGCCCATCCAGTTGTTTCCACTTTTTGGGAAAGTTCCAAAGATCCATTAATAGAAGAGAGATTGCTTAATTCTTTTCAAGCAATATTCCAAAACAAAAAATAAATAACAAAGGAAATTAGAAAGGATTTCTTCGATACTAAGTATGTAGTATAAAGCAAGAACTAGTACTTTTTTTCAAAAAAAAAAAAAAAAATCGTAACTTTTTAGTTCTTAGTTATTCCTCGCTCCCACCGACTCCATTACTGTGCGTGCTTCTAACCCTATTGCTCCGATAGCACGAAAGAGGAAAAATAGAAAAAGAAAAAGAAATCTCCGATGAATGGCGGAGGGGGAGGCGGCGGCGCGGTGGACAAGTTGTACGCGGAAGCGAAGATGTCTGTGTGGTGGGACATCGAAAACTGTCAGGTGCCACGTGGCAGCGATGCGAACTTGATCGCTCAGAATATCAGCACGGCGCTCGCGCGTGCCGGATTCACGGGTCCAATATCGATATCCGCTTATGGCGACACGGGAAAGTGCAATCCTGCCGTACAGCATGCCCTCTCCTCCACTGGCATCTCTCTCCATCATGTTCCCGCTGGTATTTTTTTTGTCCTCGTAGTCTTTCTTCTTTCCGATTGGATTTTGTTAACGAAACTGGGGGATCCGTTAACTAGCTATTCGGGATTGTCGGGATTTATTAGTGTTTCGTGACGGTAATTTAATTACACTGGATTGGCTTTTTAATTAGACTGTTTTTTGGGTAATATGAAATCTTTTGGCTCTTGGATCGCGGTACACTTGTAAGTTATATAATTCGAGTAGTTTGGTGGATTTGGGGGAAATTTTGGAGATAATGTGATGTGGAAGTAACTGAAATTGGAAACTGGCTGTGAATAGAATGTGGTACATCTTTTGTTCCTATTCGAGTTTCTGCTTAAAACTAGGGCAAAATTTGACTGTTTTGTTTCAAAAGTACCCTTTTCTATTTTAATCTCCTTTTTCGGGCGGTGCTATTCTGAGATCATCATTTCTAATATTGAGGGCTATTATTTATAATGTCGGTTTTGTCCTTAATAAATACCTTCTTATCTTTACCTCTAATTAAATCCTTGCTATAAATTGAGAAAGTTAACAGGAAAACATTAATTAGAGGCAAAGGGTTGTATAAATATAAAAAAAAATGAATTGTGCCCTGAATATTTTAAAACAAGCCCTGAGAATAGTGCTGCCCTTTTTTAAGCTTAACTTCCTATGATTGTGCTACAGATTCCTTCCTACCCCCTTTGTGTCCATATCAGTGAATGAGTCAATTATTGCAACATAATTAAATTCTTAAACCATACCTGTAAATTATCTTGCTTTTCTGCTTCCAATTATTTATCCTTTCAAAATGAACTGTATAAAAGAAAGGGAAACTTTGGGCAATCTTTGGTGTTTGTATATCATTTAGGAAATGCCATCTTATTAATACTCTCTTGCAGGAATAAAAGATGCAAGTGACAAAAAAATTCTAGTTGACATGCTCTTCTGGGCTATAGACAACCCCCCACCTGCGAACTACCTTTTAATCTCAGGCGATCGTGATTTCTGCAATGCTCTTCACAAACTTAGCATGAGGCGATACAATATTTTGCTGGCACATGCCCCTAATGTGTCTCAACCGTTAGTTGCTGCTGCTAGAACAGTTTGGCATTGGAAAAACCTTGTGGCGGGGGAACCCCCCCTCTCAGAGCCTTCTTATATCAGTAATGTTAGAGAAAGTAAGGAGGACTTAGATAAAGCGGTATCGGCCCCTGCATCAGAAATTGTGCATGCAGCTGAGCTGGCTCAGACTGAGTTGCACCTGAGTAGTGTGAGCTTGACTAGTCAAAAGAGTGGAGTTGCTGGGAATTCAAAGGCTGATAGTAGGCATAAAGGGAAAAATGCATGGAGAACCACTAGCCAAAGTAGTGATTCGAGTTCGGGAAACTCAACCAAGGACGGGAATGGGAATGGGAATGTAAATGCAAGTTGTAATGGAACTGAAAGCCTGGGTATGACTTCAAATAGTGAAGCTCAAGAAATTGTAGATGTGAATTCTAAAGGAAAAGATAACATGAATTCTAAAGGGAAAGAAAATCATGCTCAGAAATTTCCCTCTAAGTCCGGCAGTTCTAACCAAAATAGTGAGCCGGGACCAAAAGGTGCCGCACACCAATTCAACCAAGCAAAGAACAAGACCCAGAAAATTACTGAGCCGGTAATGAATAATACTGGCAAGTCTCGCTATGGCAAACAAAACTACCAACACAACAATGCCTATCATTCAGCGCCCCAGGAGCCGCATCATAGACCTCGTCCTAAAACTCTGCCTGGGAATTTTAATCATTCAAATTCCCATAATATCAATCCATATCAACAACAGGCACCTATTCCAGCTCACCATAATAGCATATCGTACCGACCACAGACATCTTTTCCGGCTCACCATAACAATACTTCGTACCAGCCACATTCTGCTGTACCTCCACCTATGCATTATGGTTCCAATTGGCCAGGAGGGGCACCTTATCCCCCCGTACCAACTTCTGGAAGCTTCCCTAGAGAGCCAAATTATTACCCAAATCCTAATCAAGCTATTCCTCACCAAGCTATGCAAATGCAACCACCACCACCACCACCACCACCTCCCTCGTACTATGATTACAACTACAGACCATTGGTACCGCCGGTACCACCAGTGTCACAGCAACTCCCACCTCCGCGACCTCTTTCTCAGCATAGCATAACCAGCACCAGTATCAGTTCTGGTACAGCAGATAAGCCGTCGTCAGATATAGAGTTTCATATAGAGACACTGTTGCGGGCACTTGCAATCCTAAAACGGGAGAAAGTGGCCCCCACTGATACTAACATAGAAGATTGCATCCGCTATGATGGGGAGATAGGCATCCCTGGGATGAATGTGAAGTCAGCACTGGGCGCAGCCGTTGAGCAGGGCGCAGTGGTGAAGCACCAGATAGGTGTGAATAGTAACAACACTTATTATGTTGGGAGAGGTGAGTCATTGTGGAAGTGTGTGAATGTGTCGGATGCTAACGTGAAGCGCTCAAAGGATGTGTTGGATGCAATTCACCAGTTTCTTTCTTCTCCTAGTGGTCGTTCTGAGATAATGGCCTCTTCGTCAAGGTAGTGCTGCCAAATTTTTTCACTTGTTTACCTAATCTTCATGTGCCAAATGTTTAAGTTGAAAGGGAAGTGGAAGGTTTATCTTATATCCGGGGGAGAAGTAACTATTGCAATAATTGAAGAAGAGGACATTTCTATTGTTTTGTTGATACTTTTTGAAATTGATAGGAGTACCAGCCTGACAGGCTTGACATTGATTTTATTATGATTCTTGTGTTATACATGGCATCACTGACATAACTGATAAATTCTTTTGTTAAGGTGCTGATTTTACTACATTATGACATTTCTCTCTTTTTTTTTTGTATATTTTGAAACTTTTATAGGTACCATGCAGCCACCATACTGAAGAAATCATGTCTTAAAGACCGTGCGTTAGGGGAATCCCTCAAGGTCTTAAACATTGTTATCACAGTTAAAAAGTGGATCGTGCCTCCTCTTTCATCTTGGCAGCCTTTATCTTTCAATTTAAGTGGGTTGGACGCGAATCCAGATATGGGTGGCAAACCCAATAACACCCACTAACAAGCTATCTGTGAAATATGTTAGTGACCGCAACAAAGATGTATAGCGGTCCATGAATTATAATTTTGTGTTTGGTCAAGATTTATGTTGTTCTACTTTTATGGGGGTATTATGGTGTCAAGGATCTTTAAGAACTACGCTTCTATGGAGACGTGGGAATACAAGTAACTTGGTTGTAGCGGCGATTACTTTTGTACAGAGACTTAAGAAATTCTGTGCTTTGGAGCTGCAAAGTATTTTGGAGTTACAGGTATGTAATTTTGTTATTTGAATTATCAGATATGGTGATAATTCAAGTGGAGCAATTTGAAGAAACTGAAGCTTACTTTATTGCCAAAAACTATCTTTCGGGGGATAACCGTCTGCCCTTTGTGATGAGAAGTGAGACTAGTATAAGTTTGTGTTAAGATGCAGCATGAAGTACCGGTGTAACAAGCGGGGGCATTTACTTGTTTAGCTAGTCGAGTCAGAATAAATGTTATGTTTAGTGTTTCTAATGTAATGTCATGGACTCGAGGTAAATGCTATATTTGGTGCTCTTCTTGAATGAGTTTTATGCCATATTTGCTGCTCTTCTTGAATGAGTTTAATATTGTGAAATGCAATGTTGTATTCAATGTGGTTAACAAGTGGTTTGTATGCAACAAATTTGTCAACCCTTTATCGCAGGCTGAATATTGGCTGAACTTCTCGAAGGAAATTATAATTTAGCCCGAATCAAAAGCCTTTTGAGCTTGCTTATTCAGATTTTACTTAATGTACATCTTTACTCAGAAAAAAATAAATAATTGAAAATGACTAAGTTGTACCACTACATAAATGAGATTTCAAAATTTATTATCTGCTATGTGGCCAAGTGGCTCACAGCAATTGAATGTTCAATCGTTTTGAAAAAGCTATTCATTAAAATAGAGTATTGGTAGAAAAGGTGCTACAGTAGGGGTGGCTTGGGTTCATGCAGGTCTTAGTCGAGTTTGGATCGATTTTATTCATGTTGACAGCTACTCCTTAGTTTGCGTCGTTCACCTCAAGAAAGTAGTTTGGAAGAAGACTATTATTTTGGTGGAATTACAACTAGGGTGCTCTTAAGCTTACCAAAGTTTTGGTGAGCTTAACTCTAAAACTCATCAAATCGATTTCAAATAACGAATTCAAACCGTTAAAATCTGTTTACTTTACATGTGATGAATCTACATATGAAATTTTTAAACATTCGAATTAATTTAGTATAAAGTCAAGCGGTCAAAAACGTTTAAAAAATGAATGCACTAAAATTAATTTATGAACTTTCTAATTTTGACCGCTTGACTTTATACTATATTAATTTGAATGTTTAAAAATTTTACATATAGATGTATCACACACAAGGTAGGCGGGTTTCAATAGTTCGGATTTGTCATTTAAAATTGATTTGATGAGTTTTTAGAGTTAAGTTCACCAAAACTCAGGTGAGCTTAAGAGCACCTAGTTCTACTCAATGAACAACTATAAAAATGAACAAGAGTGAACAACAAATTATTTCACACAATTTTCTTAATTATCAATTGGCTGCCTCACAAGCTAACCATGCTTCTAATTATCTAGCTAGATGGAAAATCCTTCCAGTACGTCATCTTGATAAAAAAAAAAGGAAGGAAATATTAGCTAGTTACAAATACTTGCACAAATTTAAAGATACATACTACCAAATAAGTATGATTGCTTGCATGACAAGTTTTTTTATTTTTGACAACCTTAAAAAAATTAACACCATGCCAAATAGATTTATTTCTGCCTCTTTTGGATCAGTTGATTATATCATCCTCTAGATTTTGATTTATTCGCAATTTGGTCCTGCACCAGTTTTGGATCGACTTTGAGTTGAGTCAGACTTCAGGTATTTGATCCAGTTTGTAGTCATTGCAAGTTTGAAATCATCTAGGTTGAGTTGAATCAAATTTTGGTTAAATTTGACTTTTCTAACTTATAAATTATCAACTATCAACCTGGAACGAAATCAAATATGGATCGAACAAATTCTTTGGATCGAATCAAGTCTTCCATCTCTAAGCTTGGACGAAGTAACTAGCTAGCTGATGCACAAATCATATATCATTGTAACACCTTAAGTAATATGTTGGTAGTTCAAGGAATGTCAGGAATTTTTTTTTCTATTTGAGCAGTAGGGAAATTGAGACTGCATGTCGCTAAAAGCAAAGTGACATTGTAATTTCGGATTTCGTCTATACAGAAAAAATGTACAATACATAATACTTCGTTAACACAACTGTTAACAAAAGATGTACAATATGAATCACTTCTGCTGAGAGCAATGGTCATAAAAACTTGGCCGCTTAAGCTTTAATTGCTGGCATGCTTTTCTTTTCTGAGTCAGAGACATCTCTTGCCTCGCATGAGAAATAAGCCTGTCCGATTGCTCCAGTCTCTTCTTGAACTCTTCTGTTGCTTCATTTCTCGAGGAACCCTCCTGCATGTGCATTTCAAATATGAAGGTGATAATGATAACGATTGCATGATAATTAAATATTTATATCAAAAGATTTGCAGCTGAATGTAATTGCTTGAAGCTGGATATTTCAACAGTATATAATAAAGATGATGGTGGTGGTGGCAATAAGAACAACAGCTTTATAATTATGATGATAATGGTGATGATGGTAACTCATTTTCTTATAGTCATTGTCATTGTTCTACACTTCTAGTATTGTACCAAATAAGGCAACTCCTGATGATAACTGCAACGACAACAGAAGTAAGACTGTAATATTTAGAAGTTGCTAATGTTCTTGGTCTGAATAACACGCCTCTTTTGCTCCAAGTTAAACAGTTTAAACACACTAAACTAGTTGCATATACATCTAATAAAAGTAGTAATTTAAAATATTGTAAGATAGGAAATAAGATGTACTTCTCTCGGAGCACTACTTGATGCAGCTAATAATTTAATGTCCTCGTCCATTTCAAGAATTTTCTTTTGGAGATTAACCTTATCCATCTAAAAGAATATGAAATAAAAGAAACAACATGAATAAAACCAAGAATTTTACAGAATTCATAGCCTTAGAAAAAATAATAAGTGTACCTTGAGCATTTTATTGCTGGTAGCTAGACGATTTTCTTTCTGCTCAAGTTCTTCTAGAAGCAATTGGTTCGCTAGCATTGCATCTATTCGTTGATTTACATCCTCAACCAAACTTGCAAATAAAATAAAATGATTCCAATTATGCCATAAAGTTAAGTATAGAAATGAACTTAAACTAGTGACCAAATGCTCTGCAATTGCTAGTTGTGCCCCTAGGCATAGGAAAGAAAGTTTAGGGACTATTGTTGAAGCACATCGAACAAAATTGTTGGAAATAATATTTTGGAACTTTAAGCATGTACCTTTCTCTTTCTTGAAACAATTGATCCATCTGCCTCCTTAAATTCACTATCTCTACATCCTAGATCGCAAAACAAATTTGAATGCTACTTAGAATTAATTTTGAATAGCATCAATTACAGAAATACTAGTAGATAATTTAGACTTTCTATATAAATAAATTTTAGTGCTTATACCTTGACTTTTATTTCTTCAGCTTGTTGGTGAGACTTGATCAGCAAATTCTCCAAATGCTCTTGGTTTACCAAATTCTGAAATCATGGAGAGGAAAACAAATGAAAACCGATTACTGTACATCGAAAGTGGGAATCACACATCTCTCAATTTTGACACACACATTATATCAGTATATGTTGAAGATTGACCTCACCAAAACCCCAGGAAAAACAAAACAGTCCACAAAAAAAAAAAGAGGCAAGGGATGTGTGTGTGGTGCTGTGAACTGATTTTACAAGAAAAGGCATACCGCATAATTAGTGATGTTTAATTTAACCCCAAGTAGATCTCTTATTACATCATGTGTCATGGTGTCCACTGTTGCTAGCCTTGCACTAAGAACACACACCTACACATAATTGCATATAGTTCAAACAATCATTTCTAACAGGATTAGCTCAATTCTGGTAGTGAAGGATTCATATGTTAGAATCCCCATAACAGAAATTTGTTGCAGCAAAGGTCCAAGAACGAAGAATATGGTGGATGTTAATCGCCGGCCTTGGTTGTAATAATACAGTACCATTGCAGTTTGTTCTATGTAACATACTTCTGGGAGCCTAACAACAGTGACTGTCCTTCATTTTCCTATTCTAACTTATATCAGGCTCTTCCCCTGGGGTTTGTATCTGAATGTGCTAACCAATACTGGTTGGTACCAGTCAGAATACAAATGATATACCTCTTGTTGCTTGGCAGAAAGCAAGGCTTCCAGCTCGTGAACACGGTTACGTGCCTTAAAGAGCTCTTGTTCCTTCTCCATGTGCACCTGGTTTACTATGTTTAATATGCACTTGAATGGAGAGCCTGATCCCCTTGTGCGCACAAAGGGCATTTCTGTCTTTCCACCGTCTGAATTTGTATCAGAGGCAGAACAATTGCTGGTCTTTGCTGATGAAACCATGTTCTCTAAAGCTTTGAACTGTTTATTTGAAATAAAAATATGTATATATGAAATAACTATATAATCCAACTAATAAATAAAGTAGTACCTAATTAATATGGAAGGTTATCAGCACCATCACCTGATTTCTTTGATCATTTCTTTTGCACAAGGCCTCAAGTTTTTACCGTCAATTCGTATGTTTGGTTTTTGGTTTGTATCAGGTGTAGTGTACCAGTATGTACCAGTCCTCTATTACTTTATGGTTATTTGTAGTTTGAATTTAGACTCCACCTGTGTCATTTCTACGCAGCCTGTCCCAAGCCAAGAAAAAGGAGGGTTGTGATAAGGCATGGCGAGCCAATGTAAAAAGTACAACCTCTTTATGGAAATGAAACCCTCCCATAGTTTTGTGACTCTAGTAAGGTTTCATTTCTAGCCTAGCCTAACTTGTTTGGGACTAAAGGCTTGGTGGTGGCGGTGGTGGTGGTTGTTGTTGTTGTTGTAGTAGTAGTAGTTTGAATTTTGGTCTTTTTTCTACATAGCTCTGTATCAGCTCTGTATTGGAATGTTAGGTAGTTATCAAACCAGTGACAGTCTATCCTTTTCTTTTTCTCTCTTTTGTATCTTTTAGTAAAACTTGGTTGCATTTAATGAAACCAGCAATAAAAAAGAATGAACTAGCAAAAGTTGAAGCTGAACCTTTTCTTGAAACAAGGAAGATTGTGCTTCAGAATGCAACACCAGTTCCGAAATATGATTTTTGTACTGTTCAATCTTTGTTTTTTTATTATTGTTCAATATAAAAAAGGTAAAAACGGTTATATTTCAAAGAAGAAAAGAAAAGATTTAAAATTACAAACTAGAAAAAAAATGATTTGCTTTTTAATTTACCTCTTCATCTCTGTACTGGACTTCTGTTTCGAGATTCTCAATATACCTTTTGGCTTCTTCAAACTCGACATATCTATAATTTATTTAAGATGCTGAATTTTAAAATGATGTGATAGGCTGAATCAGTTTAATCTCTTTCTAGTTCCCTTTTTGTAAATATTTTAGCAGTTCTTGCCTTTATTTGTTGTGGTATATATGAAGATAATAATGTGTACATAGCTAAATTGAGGGTGCTGCATATTGCATGTATATAAGCCGGAATAGATGCCCGATATCAATGTCATAATGGAATTTTCTTTCAATATGACATAAGTATGCAAACTTTGATTCAATCTAATTACACCACCATAAATCATCTCTGCATATACACAAGTAAAAAAAAAAGGGTAAAAGTTCAAACCTTGATATTTCATCATGCTCGCAATTATCATGCTCACCATTTTGCAAGAAACTGATTTTCTCAGTTAGTACTTTTACTTGCAACTCCAAATGCATTTTTATTTGCTGATAGCTTTCTACTTCCTCTCTCAGGTCATGGAACTTCCTTAGAGAAAATGGAAAAAAATAATAATTAACATATAGTTAAATCAGCCATTACAACATTTCAGACCTCTTGGAACAGGTACATTGCTAAGCAACAAACACCACTATATCATTACCCCTATATCTTTTTTTGAAGGTTAGTGGCTTTATCATTACCCCTACATCTACATCTCTGTCATGCATTGTTACCTAGATACCACCATTACTGCAATCCTAAAGTAATGGCAACTGACGCTTACAAACCTAATATACCTTTCCTTCTAGAACATCTATAGTAGCTTCAAGTTCTCCAATGGAATGTTCTAAGAGCTTAACCTCCTGTTCTTTCTCTTCAGCATGCATTTTGCTCATTTTTGCTACCTACAAAATGTTCATGTCTATTGTTAAACCATTTTCTTCAAGAAATTATAGAGTAAAACATCCCCCCTAGTCTCATAAAACCATGCATTTCAAAATCAACCCCTAAAATATGCTTTGATGGTTAGTTTTTGGTTAGAAAGTTGGAATTTAGATCCAAGGGTTGCTCCACAGGTCAGGTATATATATACTGGTACATATGACAAACAAAAACTCCTATGAAGGCAGGTTCTGGTTGAGTCAAGCTTTTGCGGGTTCTTTATAGACTTGATAATTGAGGCTTGGATCTAATTATACATATTTTGAGGGTTTATAATAGGAAACAACTTATATTACATACATGACACGCTTCTACAGCAATAGCTTCTTTCTCTTCAGCTAATGCCACAGCCATCTCAAACCTAGCTTTCAAGTGGAGCACTTCCTTTTCTAACTCTTCTCTCTCCCTAGCTATATTTTCCTTTTCTTTGTCTAGCTCTCTGACCGTCTTTCCATTCATGGAAAGGATTTCTTTCTCTAACCCGTTTATCACCA
Source organism: Carex pumila (assembly GCA_033356055.1). Lineage (NCBI taxonomy): Eukaryota > Viridiplantae > Streptophyta > Magnoliopsida > Poales > Cyperaceae > Carex > Carex pumila. The sequence goes on from JARJHM010000252.1 coordinate 367,897, forward strand.
AAGACTTATCTTTTAGCATCTCTTCAATTTCGGCCCTCATCATAAGCTCTTCTTCCAAGAGGTGACGCAATTCATTTTTTTCCTTTTCAAAAGCCGAACATAAATTTTGTGTCCTCTCCAATTGAGATCTCAAACCGGAGATATCCATTTTTAGAACCTCTTGCTGCTCCTGCATTTTCTCAATGGTCTCCTTGTATTTCTTTCTTATATTACTTTTCCCTGAGGTTGACTCTTGCAATAGTCTTAGATCAAAGAACAAGCCTTCAACAATCTCATCCATTCTCTCAGTCTCTCTTTTCAAAGGCAAATTCATGAAAATAGCCCTCGATTTCTCAACCCATTCTTTCAGCTCCTTCATAAGGAAAGCAATGTCAGACCTGACACCACCCAGTTCCTCACTTGTAATGCGTTTAATTTCATGAAAAGATTCTTCTATGGAGGAGATTGCATGGGCCAAGTCTTCTATAGCGAGAAATTGTGATTCCATTAAAGAATTTCTCTCGCCTCGAGCAGTTTCGGTTGCCTGAAGCAAGGAGGAGAGGATGAGCTCAGCCTCTGCCATTGTTTCTTGTGCCTTCTCGAACTTTGACAAAAGAGATGCAGCACTTATCACACATGTCTCGAGCTTTTTGGTTGCCTCAGCATGGTTAACCTAATTTTGAAAAAAACAATGCTAGGATGATAAGCATATCACTTATTCTTGAGTAAATTGGTAACTAAAAGACTTAAAAATTCTGTTCGCAAATGAGAAATACCATATCCGTTCAAACAAAACACAAAAAATCCTTCCTTTTCTTGAAATTTCCCCAAGCTACCATGGTGCCTGCTCTTAATTAAAAAAATTAATGAATAGGCAAGAAAGGAGGGCTAGTATGGAATCCCTTTCAGAAACTGGTAGCCTGGGAGGGCTACTGGTGATAGATTCCATGCTTTCTAGCGGTGCAAGTAATACTTACCGATTTGCACACGGAGCATAGTTCTGATCTGACAAAATAAAATAAGTTATTAAAACCTCAAAATTACAAAACATGCTCCAACAAACCTCAGAAGGGCTTTCGTTTGATGCCAAGTTCGCACCAGCATGCAGAGATTGTGACAAACCTATACCACTCAAGTCACATACTGACTTCCTCATATCCATGAGTTCTCCCTGGTGGAGCTCCACCATCTATTAAATTCAAAAGGATACTTAATTCAAAGTTTTACATTTTTTTCTTAAATTTTACATCGGGGACTGGTTTTTACTAGAACTAGCACACACGATATGCATTTTTCTACGGCACCATGCAAAATGAACTTGGAACTCACCAGTTCCAAAAGCACCTAAAAGATACTGAATTATGGAACTGTCGTCCTGGGTTAGAGAACAAAAGAATTGTAAATTAGATACCGTATGATTATGAATACCTTGTCAAAGGAAGTATCATCCAACAACACATCATGTGGACTCATATGCACAGCTCCTGATGCACCTGAACCATGCAACCCTTCCAAAAATTCTCTGTGGTGCAACTCTGACATGGCAAGTGTGGCTCCCCTCAAGCAATCTAACTTCCCCTTCAATCCTCTCTCTAGCATCCTTGTTTCTTTTAACTTCTCTCTAAGGTCATGTACCAGCCTTTCTCTCTCTAGACTGGCTCTTATGGCCCTCTCCACATGACTGTTAACCAGTGAGAGAGATTCCCTCTTAGGAAATGCACTGACTAAGCTATCTATGCTGTCAGATGCGTCTTCAAGAGAGTCGCAACTGTTGGAGAGGAATCTCGTCAGGTCAACAATTGCTGTTTCCCATTCAGTGTCCCTAGCAGCTATCGACTCCTCAAGTTTTTCATTCTCTAGGGTCAATGCTTTTATCTGTGCATCAAGCCCATTGAGAAGAGCAAATTTTTCGCTAGTGTCAGCCAAGGTCAGTTTCTCGATTTCAATGCATGAATTCTCATCCTAAAAAAGAAACATTTGAAATCCTTGTTAGAATTAATTTCAAGAAAGAATAATTATGTGGCACCAAACCGTACTGTATCGGTACAATCCTCTCACACTTTTTGCCTTATTTAATTTCGTGAATGCACTCACGGCATCCTTCTTCACCATTTCTGTTTTTTACTTTTTAATTTTTTTTGTACTTACTTTTCTATTGATTACATTCCATTATTTTTTTGCTTCTTTTTTGGAGGAAATAAGGCATCTAGTTCTAGCCACATTACCATGACAGTAATTCTGAGAAATACCTGAGATTGTGCCAAGTGCTTCCAGTCAAGGACAGTAAGCAACTACAAGTCAGAAAGGAAGATATCAACTACAGTGCTTAAAATAACAGATATACTAAAAGGATAAGAAAAGGTTAATTATTTTGTGACAGGCATTGTTGAACAAGAGGGGAGTACTAACCTGATTACGCAGCTGTGATATATCTGCTAACAGAAGTTCCCTTTCTCCAAATTGGCAGTAGTTTTCAAGACTGTGATATTTCAGATTTGTCCAAGATATTGGTTGTATAAATAATTGAACTCCATTTATCCCAATGAAAAAAAAAAAACATGTCGAGAGAGAGAGAGAGTGTACATCTTAATCTGCTGAAGCAACCGCATGTTCTCCAAAGCAAACTTATTCAACTGAGGTTTAATGTCTGCCTGATCCTTCAAGAGATCAACCTCTTTCCTCAGCATCACATTCTCTTCCATGAGATAACCATCACAGGATATCAGGTCATCAGCAAGCAACTCCAGTCGTTGAATATTTTCTTCCTGCATTTTTAGCTTCTCTTGTGACCTTTGTGCATCATTTTCTATAAGGTGCACCTATGACACGGAAGTTGTAAGGTTAGAATAGGTTATATGATTATGAAATCTGATTTTTGTTTTTACCCATCGTTTACCATTGTTTTTGCCCTTTCTGTTTTTCTTAATTTTCTTTTGATTTATTATAAAGATGAGGTAACTTTGAGAACAAAGATGGGTGAAACCAAATTTTTAGCTGAAATTTGAATAGAACATTGTGCAGAATTAAGGGTTAATGCAAAGGAGAATAAAGACAGATAGGTACAATTCGATTCAGTACCAAATTGGCCAAAGGAAATAACACAGGAAAATGAAACACAGTGCAAAGAAAATATATGATTAAACCATACTGTTACCATAGGCCTACCACAAATGCTGTATCTCTTAACAGAGAGATCCAGGTTACCACAAAAACTGTTACCATATTGTATCTCTTAATGGAGAGATACAGGTTCAATTTCCACAAAGAGCATCTTAAATAAAAAAAAGGGATGTGGTGGTTTAAGGTAGCCCTTATTTCAATACAAAAATAAAATGACAGTACAAACCTTACTGGAAAAGATACCAAATTGGGATGTTAATTAATTTGAAAATAGATTGAGATATAAAATTACCAAACGGTCCATGTGCTTAATTTCGGCCTGTAGTCTCTTTACTTCTGCCTCTGTTATCCTTTCTCTCCTAAGACTACTCACTAAAGCAGCTTCTAGCTCATGAACCTGAAATTAATGTTAACAAATAAAAAATGTTTTGACATAAAACAAGATCTCTCTAGTACATGAACATAAACAAGGAAAACAAGTATCTAGATACCCCTGAAAAAAGTTGAGAAATGTTTGTTAATACCTCTACAAACTTTTTGGTAGGTATAAAAAGGTACTTTGAGGTACACAAGAAAATTACTTTTAAGGAACTACCTTTTGGTTTGGGAGGTTTGCAACAATGGAATTGGAACAATTCTCACTGGAATTAGCATGAGATTCACTCATAGTAGCAACTAAATTATCTGGCTGATTGATTAAATTCGTTGGATTATGGAACATCTTCGAGCTTTCAAGAAGCCTTCTAGAGCATCCCCTCTCTCTTGTGGTGCCACGTGGCTCCTCCAAGGGTGAGAGCTCCGATAATCTTCTAGAAGAAAATCTGGAGCCCGCAGACTTGGGGGTAGTTTGAGCTGATTTGGGGGTTTGCGATGGGTTTGGGATGGAAATGAGAGGCGATCGAGGGAGGGAGAGTGGCGGCGGGAGTGGTGATGTGGCATCTCGAGATTCCTGCTCGTTTTCGTTTGCTTCCTCCATTAGACGCTGAGTTCGCGCTGAGGCCATGGGAGGGGACGGAGACTGAGTGTATAGACAATCCGTGCGTGTGAGCGTATAAGAGAGAGAGAGAGAGAGAGAGAGAGCGGAGGAGGGGGGCAAGTTTATTATTTTTATTGTTTGAATTTGAAAGACTTGTTGGATAGACCGGCATTGTACTCCCTCCCCTATGATTCGTTACAGTTTGTCATTCGTAGTTGCTTTGTAGACCTCGTTCATATCTGATTTTAGCAGAGCGAGGAGGAAACAAATAAAATCATATTTGGAGACGGTGTATAAATCGTGAATTACTGACAGTCCGCGCCCAAGGGAGAAATTTCGGTTTGACAAGAGCATCCAAGGAAATCTAGTGGATTTCAAATTTAAGAGGCATTGAGAGACAACTTCGTTTCCTATGCATTAACTCAAAAGGGAATCTTTTGAGTTAATGAATTCTGACCATCCGATCTGTTTTAAGATTCGTGCAAACTAGATCCACACCAACATTAAAGGGCCCCTATATCATAAGCAGTGGCCGGATTGGCTCCATTTTAAATCAGACAGTTAAAATTCATTCACTCAAAAGATTCCTTTTTGAGTTAATGCAGAGGATACACATTCGACAGAGACAATTCTGGCTCACTTCGACCACGGGAAGTCCGTAAACCGCATCTTCTGCATTAACTCAAAGAGAATCTTTCGAGTTTAATGGATCTCCGCAGTCTGATCAGGATCAGAGTTAATTCGGGGCACGTCTATAACGTCCGAGGCTCTTTAATATTAGTGCCGATCTCGATTGAACGGTCCAGATCTATTCTATTAGCGCATAATTGGTTAATCACCCATTTAGTTAAGGCAGAAACAAGTCATAAAATATGTAGAGACACTAGCTAACAACGATTTAATCAACGCCAATCTACCTCCTCTGGATAAAATTGTTCCTTGCTAATTCTTCTTCTAATCTTTTCCAACAACGACACAATCTTGTCGTCTTGGCTTTATTAATAGAGAGGCATTCCCAAAAACCAGTGCCTGTGACTTCCGAGATTTTTAAATATACTAAAAAAAAAAATTATTTTATTAAAAATAACCAGGTTCCAGCTAAATTTTTAAAAATACTTAGACTGCAGAAAAAATCTGCGTTCTGGGATTTTTTTTTTTTTTTTAGAGTTTGGAGAAAAAAAATATTCATGATTTGATTTTTTTTTATAAACTCATTTTTTTATAATATATGTATAATATATGTATATGTATATGTGTGTGTATATATGTATAATATATATATATGAGGTGGTTCAGATTGACAATTTGGACTTTGAAAACGAAAATATAAAATATGAGGTATGATGAGATATGAAAAAAATGAGGCATTGAGAACCCTCCTCTATATGTATATGTATCTATAATATAATATGAGTGGAGTTAAAATGCATCCTCCTTTTTGTGCTCCAAACGTGCATTCTCCTCTCGTTTCTTCATTTTTAAAATTCAAATAGTTGATTTGAATCTACCAACGTGTTCTACATATTAAAATGTGCTTGGAGACCAAATTTTACATTTTTTGGAAATTTTTTACTATTTTTTCAGAATTTTTTATTAAACTTAACAATAATAAAAAATTCAGCACAGTGATGATTTTCAAAAATTCTGAAAAAATAGTAAAAAATTTCCAAAAAATGTAAAATTTGGTCTCCAAACACATTTTAATATGTAGAACATGTTGGTAGATTCAAATCAACTATTTGAACTTTAAAAATGAAGAAACGAGGAAAGGGTGCACGTTTGGAGCACAAAAAAGAGGGTGCATTTTAACCCCACTCATATAATATATGTATAATATATGTATATATAATATATGTATAATATAATATATGTATATGTATATATTATATTTAGAGTTAGGCTGGGGTGCTATGGATAGCATAGTGACCTCTCGTGCTACGGCTCAATATTCAAGTTTTCAAAATCTAAACGGTCAACCCGAACCGTTCATTGTTTAATCCATATTGAAATGTGCTTGGAGACCAAATTTTACATTTTTTTGGAATTTTTTTCCTATTTATTAAGCATTTTTGAAATCGCTGTTTTCCAGTGGTGCATAATTTTAATAAAAACAACGATTTTGAAACCATCTTAATAAATAGTAAAAAAATTTCAAAAAATGTAAAATTTGGTCTCCAAGCACATTTCAATATGGATTAAACAATGAACGGTTTGGATCGACCATTTGAATTTTGAAAACTTAAATATTGAGCCGTAGCATGGGAGGCCACTATGCTATCCATAGCACCCCAGCCTAACTCTTATATTTATATATACATATAATTATATATAATTATATATAATTAAGGTTTTTGTATAATTATATAATATAATATAATTATACAAAAACTTAAATTACTCTACATGCAAATTAAAAAATTCTACAATGAATAATAACACTACAAAAACCTAAATTATACTAAACAAAATACTGATTGTTGTACACCAATCGTCGTACGAAAACTTAAATTGCATTTTTGAGGCACTAAACGATGTTTTTTTTAAATTCTAATGTTTCCAATGCAACGATGCTCGGTGTATTACTCGGGCAAAATGGATCTGTCTCGTCCTCCCCTTTCTGGAAAGTCATCATACGCGCAAATCCGACTTTCCTAGCCAAAGTTATGGCTGTTTGAAGTTTTTTCGAAAAGCTAAACTTTGAAAATTCATAACTAACTGTAGAAAAATCCAAAAAAGTTGAAATTTGTGTTAATTCTATGTATTTTTCAATGCTCTACATGCTGGTGTAATCAAATTTGCACTTTTGCAGACCCTGTATCAGTCCAAATTTGCTGATTTACCAGCCGATGTCAAATTTGATATACATATACATACATATACACATATATACATATAAATATATATACATATATAAATAGAGATGGGCTATGGTGCATTGCAATGCATGAACCCCCTTATGCATTGCACTATAAATTATGGATTTAAAGTCCAAACGATCAATCCGAACCGTTCATCTTGTTCTTCATATTAATACGTGCTTTGTTTGCACAGAATATATGCTACAAAGTTTCAATATAGCAAGTTATACCTTTTAAACCTTTGTTATACTCTGTCAAATCATATAGCAAGTGAACTATTATACCGATGAGTATTCTAAGGTATCGATCTAAGGGAATGGAAGAAAAAGACATGATTTATCCTAAAATTACTTGAGATTCTAGAAGTGAGAGAGATTGATTTGGTTTGATTCTAACAATTCTACTGAATTATGACAAGTTTAAAAGACAATAAAAAGAATTAAAATTGTTTTCAATTAATAAAAAGGTGTTTCCAGGATTCACATTTCATTTCTATTCAGTCCCGAGGCATACGGCCCGTAGGGTTTCCCATACGATCCGTATGGAACCCCGAGTTAATGTAGCAGCTATTGTTTTCTGTGTTGGTGCTAATGTTTAGGGTTTCTATTGACCAGATCTAGATGCCTAACCTCAACTTTCGCATTTTGGCTTAGCACCCGATTACCGGACTCAAATACTTCCCTCTTAGATGCGTTAAACCTCAACTTTCGCATTTTGGCCTAATTTATCTAAGTTACTTGTTGGTTTACTAAAAGTATCCAAGGACTTTCGCCTCAAGGAAAGTTTCGCCTTTCGAGTACTCCTTGGTTTTACCCTACTTCATATACTTTATTCGGTTGGATTAAATGTCATAGACTTGGCTCCTAACACATAGATGTACGCATTCATCTAGAGGGATGACTAATCAATTCAAGCAAGCACAAATAAAGCAATCGAAATACTACTCAACAAAGTAAAAACAAAGCATTCAACACAAAATCCAAGTAGCATGCAACAAAACCAAACTAGAAACTACATCTTACCCCTAGAAACAAAGTAAATTAGCTACTCATGTTCATAAGATAACACAAATAACAAGAAATAAAAGAGTTCATGACAAAACAGTGGAAAATCCAAAGATCCGTTGCAAACTCGCGTTTTTTTACTTCTATTCATCTTTTTCTCCTCTTGTCTTTTGCTCCAAGAAAGGTTGTCCAAGTCCCAGTGGTGAATCCCCTTTTGTTGGTGAGGAATATCTCCTTTAATGCCCCCAAATCGCCTCCAGAGGTTTCCTTTTCGGCCTCCTTAAATTAAGCTGATTTCATATTCCAGCTGGATTTTCCCATTTAGCGTCCTACAACCCGTAGGAAACCCCATACGGGCTGTATGCCTGTGTTTTGTCTTGGAGACTTGATGCCTCTGCTGTGGAACCTTCTGTGTGGTGGGGCAGATCCTGTACGGCCCGCACGGTATGTCATACGGGCCGTATGAAAAGTAGTCAGAACCAGTTTTTCGCCCTTTCTCCTACAAAATACCAAACAAAGCATAGCAGTACCACATTTCATCAAAATACAAGTATAAAGTCCACATTTATAGGCTTTAAAACACAGGTTTTAGTGTGAATTAGGGCTGTAAACTAGACATAATATGGAGATATCATGCTTGGGGACCAAATTTTATATTTGTTGGAATTTTTTTACTATTTATTAAGCAATTTTGAAAGTTTTTGATCTGCTGGTCCAGAAAATTTTACTGTTCACAGCAAAACAGCAATTTTCAAAATGCTTAATAAATAATAAAAGATTCTAAAAAATATAAAATTTGGTCTCCAAGCACATTTCAATATGGATTAAACATCTAACGGTTTGAATCAGTCGTTTGGACTATAAATCCTTGATTTATAGTGCAATGCATAAAGGGGTTCATGCATTGCAATGCACCATAGCCCATCTCTATATAAATGTTATATATATATATATATATATATATATATATAGGATGTGGCTAATTTGCTACTGGCAGCATTTCTGCCGGTAGTGCTGCCGCCTTTTTTTTATTTTATGATGTCCTAATAATAAATCCAAACCGTTAGATGTTTAATCTATGTTATAATCTACTTGGAGACCAAATTTTATATTTTTTGGAATTTTTTTACTATTTATTAAGCTGGTTTAAAAATCGTTGATTTCAATGCTGCAGAAATTTACTGAAAACAACGGTTTTCAAACTAGCTTAATAAATAGTAAAACAATTCCAAAAAATATAAAATTTGGTCTCCAAGTAGATTATAATATAGATTAAACATCTAACGGTTTGGATTTGTTGTTTGGACATCACAAAATAAAAAAAGCGGCAACACCTCCGGCTAAAATGCTGCCGGCAACAAATTAGCCGGACCCTATACACACACACACACACACACACACACATTATATTATATATACATATATTATATTATATATACATATATTTGATATCTCCATATTATATCTAAATTACGGCCCTGATTTACACTGAAACTTGTGCTTTAAAGCCTATAAATGTGGACTTTTTACTTATATTTCGATGAAATGTGGTACTGCTATGCTTTGTTTGGTATTTTGTAGGAAAAATGGCAAAAAACTGGATCTGAATACTTTTCATACGGCCCGTATGACATTTTGTACGGCCCGTACAAGATCTGCCCAACTGCACAGAAGGTTCCACAACAGAGGCACAAAGTCTCCAAGACAAAGCACAGGCATACGGCCCGTACGGCGCTAAATTGGAAAATCCAGCTGGAATATGAAATCAGCTTAATTTAAGGAGGCCGAAAAGGAAGCCTTGGGAGGCGCGATCTGGGGCATTAAAGGAGATATTCCTCACCAAAAAAAAGGGATTCACCACTGGGACTTGGACAACCTTTCTTGGAGCAAAAGACAAGAGAAGAAAAAGATGAAGAGAAGTAAAAAAACGCGAGTTTGTAACGGATCTTCGGATTTTCCACTGTTTTGTCATGAACTCTTTCATCTCTTGTTATTTGTGTTACCTTATGAATATGAGTAGCTAATTTACTTTGTTTCTAGGGTTAAGATGTAGTTTCTAGTTTAGTTTTGTTGCATGCTACTTGGATTTTGTGTTGAATGCTTTGGTTTTACTTTATTGAGTAGTATTTCGATTGCTTTATTTGTGCTTGCTTGAATTGATTAGTCATCCCTCTAGATGAATGCGTACATCTATGTGTTAGGAGCCAAGTCTATGACATTTAATCCAACCGAATAAAGTATATGAAGTAGGGTAAAACCAAGGAGTACTCGAAAGGCGAAACTTTCCTTGAGGCGAAAGTCCTTGGATACTTTTAGTAAACCAACAAGTAACTTAGATAAATTAGGCCAAAATGCGAAAGTTGAGGTTTAACACATCTAAGAGGGAAGTATTTGAGTCCGGTAATCGGGTATTAGGCCAAAATGCGAAAATTGAGGTTAGGTATCTAGATCTGGTTGATAGAAACCCTAAACATCAGTATCAGCGCAGAAAACAGTAGCTGCAGCATTAACTCGGGGTCCCATACGGGCCGTACGGGAATCCGTACGGGCCGTATGCCTTGGGGCTAAACAGAAATGAAATATGAACCCTGAAAACGCATTTTTATCAATTGAAAACAACTTTAATTCTTTTTATTGTCATTTAAACTTGTCATAAATCATTAGAATTGTTAGAACTAAACCAAACCAATTTCTCTCACTTCTAGAATCTTAAGTAATTTTAGGATAAGTCCGGTTATTTTCTTCCGTCTCTGTGGATCGATACCTGAGCATACTCATCGATAGGATAATACACTTGCTATCTGATTTGACAGGGTATAACAAAGATTTAAATGGTATAGCTTGCTATACTGAAACTTTGTAGCATATATTCTGTGTGCGAACAATATTATACATATATTAAAAAAAAAACAAATCATGGATATTTTCTTTCTCCAAACTCTACAAAAAAAAAAAAAAAATCCGGAGCGCGAATGCCCGGAATAAAAATTCCGGGGCGTGGATTTTTTTCACGGTCTAGATATTTTTAAAATTTTGACTGAAACATAGTTATTTTTAATAAAATAATTTTTTGGGGGGGTATTTTTAAAAATCTCGGCTGTGGCTTTCTTTCCTGGTCAGATTCCGAGGGATAAAAGAACTTTTGTCAAAATTAATACGCAGACCTGACACCTCCGTGAATAACTGAAGAAGCAGTTTGAGTGTAATCATAATGGTTACATCTGCCTTGGCCACTATTGCAGTGTCATCTGCATATTGCAGAGTTAGGATCGGCTCCTTGAGTAGAACCAGTAGGATCGTCTTGCATATTGCAGTATCATCTGCATATTTCAGGGGTGGACGCAGAGTAGAACCAAGGGGAGGGCTCTCTTTTTTGGATTTTGAGTTTTACTGATGATCTATCAATTTCGATTGACTTTGTTTTTTCTTAGAAATTATTTTGCACCCCATTGGATATTTAATTTGTAATTTGGGTTAAATTTAGTTTTAAAATCAAAATAAATTTATTGAAGTATGATTGATAATTAGAATTATAAGTTAAAGAATTATAAAATTATAAATCAGAACATTGAAAAATATAAGTTAAAGGATTATTTTTTTTATAAAGTATCTAATTAGTTAATGAGTTTAAATCCAATAAATTATTTAAATCCGATTCGATATTGTTTTGACCCCCTCTTATGAAAATTCTGAATCCGCTCCTGTGTTGTCAAACTCCTATTCGTATGCTCAATTATTTTTTTGTAAAACGTCAACAACAATGATGAACAACAGACACTACAAGGGATCCCCTTGGCGCAGCCCCTGTTTGTGCCTGAAATATTCAGACACATTACCATTTAGTACAATTCTGGATGAAGAAGTTGACAACAAATCACAGATCCACCTCATCTATTTATCTGGGAAGCCCCTAGCCCGCATGACCCGAATAAAAATTCTCAATTAACTGAGTCAAATGCTTTAGCGAAATCAATTTTTAAAAAAACTGCTTGTTCTTTTGCATAGGAAATGTGATGCAAAATTTCACGTACTGCCACAAAGTTTTCAGATATCTGTCGATTTTTAACAAAGGCCGTTTGGTTAACCGAGATTAATTGAGAGAGATAGTGTGACAATATGATAGCAAGTAACTTTGAGATTATCTTGAAAATCAAACTAATAATAATAATTGGTCTGAAATCTTTCATCCCCGCGTCTTCTTTTGGTACCACAATGTTAGCGAAGAATTTTTTTTATTTGCTTCGAGTTATTATGGGACGGCTGTGTATATGAAAAAAATGGTTCATTAAACAACAGATGAGGTTTTATTATTTTAGGGATTTCTTTTATTTTTTTCAAAAGACTTGGCAGCAGCTGCTAAGTGTTTTATAAATGTAAACTTTGATTTACATCCATGCTCAATTAGCATAATTTATTATTTTAAAATTTGCATGCGCCGGATGTACATTTTGTTAACATAATTGATTTTTTCAAGTTAGAATCCTAATTAGGCGTTTTCAAATATTCGAATTATTCCTATGTCATCCGAGCATTTTCATAATTTCAAACCAATTCTTAACAAGACCACAATTCTGAGAGCAAAATCAGTTCTTATATCGGTTGACGTCATAATTTTTTTTATAACTTTAACCAACAGCATTAGTCTAGTTCCCATGCATAAAAAGTTAAAAACACAAAAATGAAGAATAAGAACACACGCACAATGTCATTTGAGAACTTCCTGTTTTTTGTTTTTGTTTTTTTGAAGTATGGTAAAAAATAACACATCCTAGATGTTTGAAGAATCCCAGCACCAGCTCTACCAATATCAAAACCTTAATCCATAGCAGTACAAGACGAGAAGAGTTAAAACCTGAATCCATAGTGACAAGATTTTGTCGAAATAGTGTAACCAAACAATGCTCTTTTCACTTGGAGGACAAATTGAACTACAACAGTGCTTCAATGTCAATCTCAAGGAACGAGCACGGATCTGGAATGCCAAACCCCTCCCATGAAACCTGAGACATTTATGAGTGATTATTAGTGTGCAACCCAAGCGGACATTTGAAATATTGTGATATTCTTACAGTCATTCTGCAGATTACCAAGTATGGACAAGCCCAACAAAGCAATACTGAAAGTTCAGCAACAAATTTAAGCAAAGTAAGTTTCAAGGACCTAATCAAAATAAAGTGTAACAGTCTGGATTTTCTTTTACTAAAATTTACAAGATGCCAAAAATCTGGTCCAACATGAACCCATCATGCCACCCCCACCAACCCATAAACACACATGCAGCCAAGAATATCCCTTCAAAAATAAAACCTCCCGACTCTTCTTCTACTTGCCTTCACACACACACACACACACACACAAATAAGAGAACTCTGACCATAGTGGCAAGGCACCCTTTTTGTTAATTTGTGGGGCTTCATAACTAAATTTTCAGTATAGTAATCAAGTTCTCTTCTGTTTATTTTATTTGCATATGATACTAGAATCCTTCTATAAATTCTTTAAAACTAAATCTGCCAATAAAGTAAAAATATGAAGTAAATTACCATAGGATGAATGACACCAAGCTTTCCAATACATCTCCCACTGAACATAATCCTTCGCTGCCTGTCTAGGAAGAATTCTGGTTCCTGCAATTTCACAGAATCAAATATTAACTATTATGTATAACTTAATAGAAAAGACTAAGCCCCTGATCAGAGAGACTCCAAATGAAACAACAAATTGGAATTCTTGCTGGCAAGGTGACCGGAATGGAGGAGCAGAGAAGAATTAGTGAGATTTCTAAGGCTCAAAATCCCAAGACGAAATCGCACGCAAAGGGTAGGTATTTGGGTAGAAATTATTTTCAATGATGAAAAGCCTTTTATACCCTCCTCTTCTTCTCCAGCTGACGCAAAGGAGTGTTGAGCTTGAGAGATAGTCCGGTCTAAAACCTCTAACTACTAAGGTACTTTTCTACTCAGCTTAGAATTCTTCTTCTTTTTCTTTGTTATTGTGCAGTAATTTGGTTTCTCCCGTTAAACAGCTTGTTAGGGTTTGAATGGCAGTTGTAGTAAATAGAGTCAATATTTTGAGTATTTTTTTAACAATAAGAATGAACACTTCTTCTTTATCAAATTTCACTCAGATCATCAAAATCCAATTCCAAAATTATTCTGTCGAACTCTATTTCATTGAATTCAATTGAATTCTTGCTAACATCTCATTCCAAACAGGGGGTAATATGAGGAGAAATTGCAGGGGAACCTCAGAACAAGATGAGAAATGTACTGCATGCATCCAAAGGCAAAATTTTCCCATTATAAGAAACTCACATATATAGAAACAATAGTATTCTTACATGTGAAAGCTCTAATTTTGTCTCAACTTGGACATGAGGTTTCTTCACTACTTTCAGGATTCTCTCAGCCAAACCCAAAATTTCCTGCAAGAATCCAACAAATTGACTAAACAAATGTCTATAACAGAGCTTTCTTGTAGCAAAATATAATACTCTCAGATTTTGGTATAGTATTAGCTGATACAGGACTACAAAGTAATTTTGTATTTATATAGTATTACCAATTTATTTGTATTTTCCTCTTTTTCCACTTTTCTGTCTGCTATGATTAACATGACAATAGTGTTCTTATAATTCAGTGCCAATCCTTGATCAAATGCATTTGGTACCTCAAATCCTGAAGAGACGCTGCAGTATAACACACCAAGTCGTCTATTATTAGCAGCACCAACATCTCGGGTCTCCTCCAGTGTCACCACATCACCAACTTCAAATATCTGCTTTCAGATTCCAACCAAAATCACTAAACACTTTCAGTGAGCGTTATCACAATTGGAGGTAAAGAAACAGGGGTACTTTTCTGGGTTAATATAATAGAAGAGGAAAGACGACAAATTGTCAGATCAATGCAAGGCAAGATATAGCTCTAATTTATCAATATAAGCACCCACGGAAATCAAATTGAGAAATAGTAAATTACCTTGATTGGCCTTGGGTGATCTATATTGTGCTTCAATGTTTTCAACAAGCCTGACAAAAGGCTTGTTCTGACAATCTACAATATTTGAGAAACAGATAAACAAATACTGTCATCAGAAGGGCATATATGAAAAATAAATAAATAAACATTTATAAACAAAACAAAGCAAAGACCTCAAATTCGGCACTACGGGGATTTCCAATAATAACAGCTTTCTTTTCATCATCAGGTCTGTTTAACTTCTTGAAGTTCTCCTCCTTTGAGCCTAAGATCCATGTTAGAACCTCCATGTACCCTGCCCTTGCAATCTAACCCAATAAAAAGGTGCACTATTTAGAAAGACAAAAAATACACGATCAACTTTTAGTTATGTGATTTCTTGATGCTATTTGTTTATTACCTCAGCTCGAATTTTATCAGAGAAGCGGTTCAAGGGCTGTCTCCCACCAGTGGTGTGGCATTTTGGCTTCGTCTTCGGTATATTGTTGTAGCCATAAGCAATAGCAACATCCTTCATGGATAAAAAATCAGAAATTATTGAATCAACACCTTACTACACTTGTCTTCTGGGGCGGAACTAGAAAATTTAGATAGGGGGGCTGAAACATAAAATGTAAGAATGTATATTGCAGGAGGTGGGATTTGAAACCAAGTCTCCCACAACCACCACCACAACAACAAAGCCATTAGTCCCAAACAAGTTGGGGTAGGCTAGAAATGAAACCCAACCAGAGTCACAAAACCATGGCTACAAGCAAACAGTTGATATTTTATAAGGGGGGCTGAAGTATATAAATCTTGAAGAAGAAGAAAATTCAATTAATTTCAATATATATAATTTTTTTTTTTAAAACTACGGGGGTGGCTGAGCACCCTTTAGAATACACTAAGATCAGCCGCTGCTTGTCTTTTAAATTCTGTACAAAAAATTTAGCTTCAGTGTAAACCAAACTTTCAAACAAATTTCATATCAATCATGCTTTGACTTATATTTTGCTGGTTAGATGCTAATGCAAGCTGAACTAGTGTCAGGTTACTAATCTGCGGCTTACAGCTTTTTTCTAAAAAAATTTAATAGATTAGCATGGTCCATATATACATTTCTTTATGTTATACAAGATTTAGAATTGAACCACATTAGTTTTTCCTAGCTAGGAGCATTCAGATAGAAGACAAATCAATAAAAGAACAATACAACAACAACAAGAAAGCCTTTAGTCCCAAACAAGTTGGGGTAGGCTAGAAATGAAACCCAACTGGAGTAAATTACACGAGTCAGTACAAAGATGTGAGTAAATTACACTAACGTCTAAAGAGAATCACTCATTTCCTATTTTGGTCCCTGAAAGATTCCATGTTCCTATTTTGGCTCCCAGTACTTCTAAGTTCCCATTATCTTTTGTTTAAAAATGGATAAAAACCCTAGTCAGTACAAAGACGTGAAGATCCATCATGCCAAATAAATCTTTCAGTCAAAAGGAATTTTATATGACAAGTTACCAACAATAAAACCTTTTACTTAGGATTTTAATGATAAGGGATATATTGAGGGTAATTTCTGTAATTTAATTCTAATAAAGTAATTTTAAAAAAGATAGAAAAATATACAATTCACCAATAAATCTTCTAACCTCAACCACATCACGTGCATGTAAAATGTCACTTCTAGTTGGAGGCACTGCGATCACAATTGTAGGCTCTCCATCAGCAAGCACCTTTTCTGATTGCAGTTGCATTTTGTTCAGCAAAGACACAACCTTCCAGGATAAAAAGGATAAAAAAGAAGCACACTTCAAACTATATTCTAAACAGTATGATTTTGCCAAGATGCACTTGTAAGTACAGATACACAACCTGTGTCTCGTCCAATGAGATGCCAATGGGACCTGTTATCTCTTTTATAGGAACCTCCATTTTAGTTGCAGAAAGGTCAGGATAAACCATGGTTTTGCCATCATGGTAAATTACCTCAACTGGTTCTACCTCAAATTTCTTTTCACAATACTCTGAGAACATTGTAACCTGCCAAAGCAGTTGCAAACATATTTTAACATCAGATGATTGTAATACTGGTTTTGGCAAACAAGAACACATTAATGGGCTGCATTTATTAATAGCGTAATAGTACCAAAGAATTCTCATATTTGCAATCAACACTAACCATTCTCATGTTATTTAAATAACATCAACTGTCAAAAGGCCAGAGTCAGGTGGAGCACAACTAACTAAACTATCCCTTAACTTCATCATATCATTCAAGAATATCTTTTCAAAAGTAGCTTATACAATCTTTTGAGCTTTACTACAAGTTCCTTGGTCTTGATTTACTTCAGGTTAGGATTTGAAAAAAAGATTGTATCAGCTAGGAACAACAAAATCAATCCAAAGCAGATATCACACTAATGTATCAGATTTTGGGTTATGGCAGATATATCAATGAATGTTTGAGTCAGTCACTAGTACTACTTGGCTTGCTTCTAATTGCAAATGCAACAATATTTGCAAAATGACAAATCTTGTATCCTTTGTAGTCCATACCATTGTATTCAACACAATGATAGCCTTTGTCAGATCCGTGGCTGTGCACTCTATAAATACATTTTTTGTCTTCAGAGAAATGGCAGAATGTGCACCATTTATTATAGGTGGCAGTGACAGAACAGTCCTGGAATAAATATACCAAGAAGATCACAGTAGGATCATTAAATCTTTTTTGTAAGAATCATAGAATATTAATGCATGCAAAGAGATCTTCATTGTCACCTTCTACTGTCATATATCACTGGGTAAACAGGGGAGTTTTCGATTATATGCAGAAACTTCTTTAGTTTCAAATCACCCTGACAAAAGCAAAGAAAGGAAGGACATTATCTTTTCTACTCTCAAGTTGAGAAGAGTTTTCCAATAAATCACGCTCAAATATCTAATATTTAATTACCTTGTAAAACTCCATCAGTTCATCAGCTCTGAAACTCTTATCCTGAAACACAACAAAGCAGAGTAACACAGCATTGATCAGAATCACAAAATTCAAAATCTAATTGCTAATTCAAGTCCTTAAATCTAAATTTAGCAAAATGATGCAAGCAGCTTACTTGCTTTAAAGGAATAAAAGTAATCTCAGTAGGGGTCAAGGCCTGCGTGAAGAAATTACAAAGTTAGGCCATGTCATAAAGCAAGATTGTATTATGATTATATACACAGCTATTCTATTGTAAATTTAACCTCATATGAGAAGGGACCTTCAAGCGTGTCCAAATCATGAGTGCCAATAGCAACAAGAGTTCTCTTCCTGTATAATTATGAGCATTCATTATTCAAAAACATATGCCCAAGGTACAAGGCAGTAAAAAAGGAAATAAATATACCTGCAAATATTTTGGTGGAGCTTATCTTGAAGGTCAATGAAGCTATTATATCTTGCTTCATCAAAGGTAACACCACGTAGCACCGCACACACAACAAATGGTCTAATCTGTGCAGTCTGTCAAATATGATAAAAGCAAATGACATACATTTCAAGCTGGGTTAAACATCGACATATGGAAAAATAACAGAGTAGGTAGGCTGTGTCACCACCGGTAATGGCATGCCTAACAAAATGCAGTGCTAATACCGAGCAGTCGAGATTGTTACCACTTAACAATTTCTGTGTGATTCGATGCACTCAAAACTAGTTGAAAAGTAATTAATTGTACTAGAGCAGAAGATAAAGATATATTACCCCAGGTTTAACATGCATCTTATGCATAGATTTTGCTGGAATATCAGAAAGAGTGAAAACAGGAGTAGTTTCTTTCCCTATGAAGATACGGAGTGCCCGTGCTATTCCCTCCAGACATAGCAAGTCATATCTAGAGAAATAAATAAAACATGTTCCTTAATGCTATGTATCTGAATTACAAAAGGACAATAGGACAACATTTCCTTTCTATTTACCTATTAGCGGCAACCTCAATTTTGTAGATAACTTCCTCATCATCCCCCTCGCAAGTTTCATCATTTAGGTGCTTTTCTTTCCTAATAATGGCTTTCTCTGTTGTCTAATTGAAGAAAAATACAGTTCAATTAATTAACAAATCAACATAAACTACACAAATTAACTGATCAGGTAATGTAGGAACCCAACATTAGAGTTGAGCACTTCAAGTGGTACCATGGCAGAATCTGAACTTCTCTAAACTCCTTCCAATTTGCTATCTTAATGTGACAATTGACAGGAGCCGAATAGAAGTTTGGATTGGTTTATAGAAACGATGAGTTGTCTGAGCTTATCTACCCATGACTAATGTAAAAAATATACTAACCCATAAAAAAAAAAAAAAAACACCCCTTTAAAAGTAAAAAAAGGTACCGAAGGTCTTGGAATTTAATGTTCCTCGAGAGAATTGAGTTCTAGGGGAATTGAATTGAATTACTTTTCTACCAGAATGGAGTTACACATGTATAACAAATAATTGAGTCGAAGATTGAGCAACTGACCACATCATCTAGCTCAATGCCAAACTCGAAACAAAGCACATCAAACTCCTGTTGTGCTGAAATTCAGAGAAACAGAGAGGGTTTAAAGATTGTAAGATTCAGCGAGTTGAGAGGGGGGGGGGGGGCATTTAGATCAGATTGCTTACTGTAATTTCTCCCAAGGGCTTCGATGAGTCGATCTCTTCCCACACTGACAGTTGGCATGGCGGCGAGATGAGGAGAGAAGAAACGGAGAAGGAAGAAGGGTTTAGGTGGAGGCGCAAGTCGTGAGGGAAGAGGACAGGAAGCCTAAAGAGACTAAAATCTGGGTGAGTATCCTGCGGTATTGCAGGTGAAAGAATACTCCAGCCAGGTCAAAATTTAGAATACAGGGTATTCCGTTTTGAGATGCGTGCCAGATTAAAACGGACGACTCAAATCTCATTCTACACGGTCAGGTATTGCACTGGATCTGTATTCTTCAAATCTGGCAGTTCTTTTATTTTTGGTAATTCAAAAATATTCTTTCAGAAAATTGGTACGATGGATGATTTATTTAGTAGAATGGTAGGACTCTACAACAATCTTTTTATGGGTGCTAATTTTAACACAACTATTTTTTTTTATTAACACAACAATTTCAATTTTTTTTATTTATATAGACAAATTTGTCCCTCTTTTATTATTGCTATAGCTTGTCTTATTTGATTGTGCAATCAATACTTTCTTTATTTTAATGATTATGATTCATTTTATTTCCAAAATCAAAATATTTGTCTCTAGATGCATTTCTTTCCTAATGAACGAAAGACAATAATTAAAATTTAAAACTCATAATTAACAAGCTGAAAATTCAATTTACGAATTAACAAAAAGAAAACTTATACTTAAATTAACAGATAATAAATTGTAGATTTCATTAATTGAAATGATCAGATGTAAACATAAAATTATCTAAGATTTAATTAAATTATACAATTTACAATTAACAAAAAATATTGTCAACATAATTTTCAATCAATTGAGTAACATAATTAAAAGTAGGAAGCAATTACATCTATAGGAGAAAAAAAAAAGTGGTAATTGGGACATGTTATTTCAAAATTTGATTGGGTAACATGCTAAATATTTTTTTCTTCTTCTTTTCATCATATAGTATACAATTAGAAGATAACATGAATGAAGGATATCAAATTTAGAAGTTGATATTTAAAAAACTTGTCAATTAAAAGAAGAAATAAATGACTTATTGATTGAAAAACAAATTCAGGGGTAAAGTTGTCTATTTATTAAAATATTTAAAGCTTGTTGTGTTAATAATATTTTTTGTTTAGTTTGGCATTTTAAATCGGTCAGTTCGGTTGGGTTTTAATCGGTCCGGTTTTAGTTCGGTTTGGCAAATTTAGTTCGGTTTAAATCAAACCGACTGTTTGAACACTCCTATGCTATTCTATCGTTTGGATGAGTTAGCAAGAATAACGCTAATTTCAGGAATAGCTCTATTTTTAGAGTGATTTAAACGTAGAATAGTAGATAAGATTAATCACTAATTTAAGAACAATGCTAACCTCATGCTATTTTTGACGATCCAAACACACTCTAAAGATTAAAATAAAGTACTCGGGATGGAATTTCTCATGTACTTCATTGCTATTTCTCTGTCTACGAGAGGCTAGATTTATGGGTGTAAACATTGATACTTACATGTTTTAATCTATATCTTTTGGTATTTGTAATTGATATTGTTTGGTTTGATTTACTTTTGCATTCTATCTTGTATTTCTTCTTGATCTTTGTTAGATTTAGTCCGTCATGGTGATGACCACAAAATGTAATTAGTGTGGAAGAGGATAATTCAAGGGATGCACCTAATGTACATCGGTACTAGAAAAAAAAAATGATTTGCAAACGCCAATATAACAAATTAAGTTCAAACATCACAATATGTGCAATCCAACTAAACGACAAAAGATGAACTAACATATATTTCAAGTAGCTCAAGCAGAGGCTTGATCAATTAGGTCCAGCGTTTTAGAGACTTGGCGGATGTATATCTTTTTTTTTTTTTAATATTTTTAACAATTCTGTAAATTCTAGTGAGGTAAACAAACAAATGAAAATTTAACGATATTATTTTAATTTCATGTAGCGTACGAGTTAAATATTTGTAATTTTAATTTTAATTCTTAAAGGCTGCATAAAGTCAAAATAACAATGCCTTTCGCTGCTACTACGAAACCAGACTACTCTTGCACCAATCGTAAAGCGATTATTAACTTTCGAAAACTGGTTTTTTCTGGTAAGAAAGGTTTGCGTGCAGGTAACAGAAAATTGTCTTTGACCTGTTCTTTAATGAAATTGTGGGCTTAGAAGCCCAATTCTAAACATTGCAGCCTTTGATATCACAAAACCCCAAAATTGATAAAACAAACAAGGAAAATGAGAAAGAGAGACACAATCTACACAGGTTTGGGCCTACGAATGCTTGGGGTCTCACAACGAGATAATCATCTCTGATAAAAAAAAAAAAAAAAAAAAAAAGTTGCAGAGCTATCCGATTTCTCTTTTTAGTCATGAATTCATTATAGATACAAATAAGTTCGTACAATTTTAACAATTAAAAGACGAATTGAAAGTTAATTTTGTTCTTTCTTCGCATAAAACGCTATAATTTTCTAAATTTAGTTTGTATGAGGTAAACAAACAAATGAAAAACGCACTAAAGTTACAGCATTTAATTTCTTCATTAGCTTGTTTTAATAAGCAAGGCTTTTGTTACAGCATTTAGTTGTCTGATTTTGACATCAAATTCAATTTCAGAGATCTCCTTACAAAAAAGAAGTTGCAGCACTTTGAAATTTGGTTCCTATCTTTCAGAGTTGTTGTAGCCTATAAACTGTAGAATATCTTCCTCCGGCTTCCAGCAAAATCTTACACTTTTCTAGACAGATGTATCCAGTGGCAATTTTGTTTATTTGTTGCCACCTGTCTAGAAACGTGGCATTCATGCGTCTCTCCACGCTTTCCCGAGCACTGATCCTCGAAACTTCTTTTGTTAAATACTTTATATATATACTTGCCCAAATCAGGAACGACTCACTTCACTGCTCTTTTGTAAGCATTTCCTGCTCTTACAGTCTATAGAGGGTTCTTTTACTGTCTACAGAGAAATCGAGATGCCAGGCCTAACGATTGGAGACACTATACCGGATTTGGAGCTGGACACAACTCATGGTCGGATCCGCATCCATGACTATGTCGGTAATGGTTACGCGATCGTCTTCTCTCACCCTGGTACGGTTAATTTCAGAATCATTTCTGATATTATAGCTAGTTTGTTGTCGGTGTAGAAATACGCTCCATTGTCGGTATTATTTAGTGCACTGAGCAGCATAATTCAGTAATGTGTTTTCCTGATAGGATAATGATCTGTAATACTGACGCTGGAATTAATTATGATCTTGATGTGTTTATAATTTCAGCTGATTTCACCCCCGTTTGCACCACGGAAATGGCAGCCATGGCATCTTATGCTGGTGAGTTTGAGAAGAGAGGTGTGAAGCTTCTTGGCATCTCTTGTGATGATGTCAGTTCTCATAAAGAGTGGATTAAAGACATTGAAGCTTACAAGGTTTCACACTTCATACATTTAATAATAGTCATCATAGTTCTTTTAATCTTTCATTAATTCAACTTTTTAATGCATATATACATATCATATTTTGGTTAGTATTTAATTTACCAAAAAATATATTTACAAGTCAATTGATATATTGCTCGGTTTTTAATTATCATACTGGATGCAGCCGGGGAGCTGTGTCATGTTCCCGATAGCGGCCGATCCGAACAAGGAAGTGATCAAGCAGCTAAACATGGTCGACCCTGACGAGAAGGACAAGGACGGACAGCAGTTGCCCTCACGCACTCTCCATTTGGTGGGTCCTGATAAAAAGGTAAGTGTCTAAAGCAGCTAATTTATTTTTAGGTACCAAGCGGTATCGCTGTATTAAAATAGTGTTCATGCTTTGATACCATCCATAGTAATATCTCAATTTTTCGTTTATATGCAGCTGTCTGTTTATTTTTCTTTTGATCAAAACCTTGTTAGTAAATAATTACCATAATAAAAGAAGAAATTGGTTCCCTTGTTAATTTAGGTGCTTATTTAATTTTGCTTGGTCCTTGTTGATTTTGATCAATTAATTAATCCATACCGACACTTTCATTCCTGATAAAAATTTAGGTGAAATTGAGCTTCTTGTATCCGGCATCTACGGGTCGTAACATGGATGAGGTCTTGCGCGTGGTTGACTCAATCCAGAAGGCAGCTAAGCACCGTGTTGCGACTCCAGCCAACTGGAAGCCAGGGGACCCGGTTGTCATCTCGCCAAGTGTGTCAAATGAAGAAGCCCGGAAGCTCTTCCCGCAAGGATATGAGGTCAAGGACCTGCCGTCGAAGAAGGAATACCTCCGCTTCACAAAAGTTTAGATTTTGTACTGCGGTATTATATATATGTATGATGTATGCGTAGTCTCATGAGGGATCTTATCTATGCTATTCTTGTTGATGATGCATTGTGTATTATGTATGCGTAATATCATGAGGGGTCTTGTCTATGCTGTTTCTTGTTGATGATGCATGATGTATTATGTAGCGGGGCGTTTGTTTTGGTTCTGAAGGGGAACGAATGTAAATTTCGGTGTCGCAAGTTGTGGGCTTTTGTGTGATTTATTTTTTTTTTTGTTAATTTTTGTTCTTATTGTGTAAGGCAGTCGAATACTCTGCAATGTTTGCATATATAGCAGTGGAGTACGTTATAATTATCACTTAATCCATGGTGGGTCCCATTTGTCAGCGGCCTAGCTGCCCAGATTTTCTGGAGGACTATCCAGCCAGGTATACATAGTTAACGGGTTTTGATCAGTCGACTAGTCGAGTGAAAGTCCAATAAAAATGAAGGGCCCTCAGCGAATGTTCAAGGCGAAAATAGGAAATTGAAATAGATGGATTGAAGAATTGGATAAATAAGTGTTCTGTAACTTTATTTTATGTATACTCGAATATTACAGATTGCAAAAATTACAATTTTAAAAGATAAAATAAAAGTTTGTTTATAAGAGAAATTTGATACCATTTCAAAATGAAAACTAGAGAGTAATACAGGGTTCAGATTATTTTTAATAAAATCTGTTTTACAAATATTTTAAAATGGATTCAAAACCTTTTCAGTCAAAAGTTCACAACAAAATAATTAAATATAAAAACAGGAAATTACATGAAAAAGGAGCTACCGGAGGGGTGTAAAAGATAATCTGCTCCGTATTCACTCCGGATATTCGGAGACTATTCGAATTCGAATAATTATGAATTAAACAGATACATATAATTATCCGTATTCACTCCGGATATTCAGAGACTATTCGAATTCGAATAATTATGAATTAAACGGATAGAACGGATACATATAATTATGAATTAAACGGATAAAACGGATACATATAATTATGAATTAAACGGATAAAACGGATACATATAATTATGAATTAAACGGATATAAATTATTTGTATCCGTTTAATTTGAATTCGAATAATCTTTGAATATCTGGAGTGAATACAGATGCAAATAAGGATATTTTTTATATATGGTGAAATAATGACGGATATAAATACAGATAATTTTATAAAGTTGAATATCCATATCCGTATTTGCAATTATCCGAATTCAAAATTGCTTTTAATCGGCTTTAACTTTTCTGCTTCGAATAGAAGTTATATAATTATCACATATTCATTTCAGTCTTGATTGTAAAATAAATAATAATACAATATAGTTTCTAATTTAATCTATTTTTTACGAATAATAGTGCTATAATAGCATTATTTTTTATTTTTTTTATTTTCATTTCTTCACTCTCAATTCTTTTCAATTCTTTTCAATTCTTTGAAGAATTTGAAGTCATGGCAAAGTGACATTGTCATTTCAGTTGGGAAATGTACTTTTGGTCTTCATTTGTGCCTCGCAATTTCATTTATGTAATAGAAAATGGTTGATAAAAACAGTAACAAGGATATCATGTTAGTCTATCTGAAGTACATCTTGATATATTAGTATTATATCCGTGTGTTGCAATGGAGATATATTATAAAAATATATATATATCAATGAAAATAATAATTATCCAAAAATTAAGACACATGTTAATAGAATTTATATGATTGTGTATTTTTAATTAGTTTTAATTGTGATATCTGATAACAATTTGATGATGTGATGATTCTTTATTTTAAAGTTCCAATGATATCAAATAATAGCTCGATTCAAATCTAAAATCAAATATCGTACAACAATTCAATATCGACATATAATATGATATCAAAAAATATAAATAAAAAGTGTTATCGTGTGTATGTATAGGATACACATACACATACATATTATAAGAGAAACATATATTCACACACACGTTGCAATTTATATTATTATTCTTCTTCTTCTTTAATTTGTTTCCAATTTAGAATACACACACATTGATATATTATATATTGAAAATATATTCTAAATTGCCCACAACAATATGTATAGAAACAAAAAAAAAGAACTAAGGAAATATATAAAAAAATATTTTCTATTGTGATCCGTATAGAAACAAAGAAGTAAGGAAACAAAGAAATAAAAAAAATGGAAGGTGGAGTCTTCTCAATTGAAAAGGAGAAATATAGAAAAAAATAAATATTTTGTTAAATTTCAGAGTTTATTCAATTATAATTGTAACGTATTGTGTGACAGAACATGTGGTGAGTATGTTTTTAACTAAATTTAGACTTCTATACATAAAACATATGCATTTAGTCAAAACAAGACAAATTATGCAATTGGATGACTGAGATCTAATCTGAAGTTTTATCTTTTTTTTTTTTTTGAAAACTTGGTAGTAGCTACCAAGGTTCGTGAGGGGGAATCGAATTCTCGACCTTTGGGTATAACAACTCTAGGACATTTTTCTAGCCAATTGTGCTACCTCTCCTTTCTCGAAGTTTTATCTTTCAATTGTAGCCGTTAGAGGATCGGACACCCAACGGCAACGTGCTTAATAATAGAATGGAGATATTAAATCTGCACCAAATGCAACATAATCCTATATATGTCTTAGAAGATGCAAACTATTTTGAGATTGCGTTTGGGGTGTCAGACGAAAGCTCTATTAGGCCGGCCCATGATTAGATAAAAAAAACATGATAATGTTAAATCTGATCCATATATAATTAAGTGTTGATCAATCTTAAATGTTTTCTAATTGGTCGCAACCCATTATGACCGCTCCGCAAGGGTCTATAATTTTGGATAGTCTCAATTGTCCCCGCAACCCATTGCGACCTTCTTTTTTTTTGGTTAAAAAAAAGGTCGCAACTGGATTATATGAACACCCAAATTTCTATATAATATGTCAAAGTTTTTTTTTTTTTTTCTTTGGGGGAGAAAATAATATGTCGAAGTTGGAGAACCGTTCTACCCTTATATTAATAACATTACGAAGTGTTCAGTTTATTAAAACATTTACAAAAGATACACCATCAAATTGTATTAAATTGCATGTTGTAGTGCCCTTTTTTGAAGAGTCGTACTAAATGAAGGAACAAATTAATTATCTATCCATCACACGTGGTTTGATCGGTGTTCATTCAAGATTTCAAGACCAAGTTGTTCAGCAAATTCTTTATAAAATTGCATTCTCCGGCCGCGCAGTCAAACATAATTAGAATTAACAAAACACATTTTCCTGCAATTACCTGTTCTGTTATTTGCCCAATGAGAAGTGCTCAAATTAGGTATCCGCAGAATCAGAAACGGTCTCATAGGCTTCGCATTAAATTCGATTTGATATGGATTGGAAATCGTCTGATAATTAGTATTGAGATCCACACCAACAATTATATACTTTTTGTATATATTAAGTGTATATGAATCAATCATGATGTAAATCGAATAGCTCTGACCCGACCCGAAGTGAGATTGATCCGATGCAACGATACGTGTGGACGGAACCCACTCTATACATGCAAGACAACCCACGTGAATTATTTATTCTGATTGGGAATGTGCGCGTTGATTCCCGTTTTAGGTTTCCGGGAAGACTATTTCTTCTAGTGCATGTCAATTAACGGTGGAAATTAAAAATCTATGCAAAAAAAAGGGAGAATTGAAGGATGGAATTATACTGATATATATTCGTATCCTCTGTTTCCAGAGATATTAAGTTAGAGTTTCTTCTGAATATTAGTTTTAGTTTTCAATGTACAATATATCATATAAAACATAGGAAAACATACATTAATTCCTATGTCCCTGGACTCTTTTATACAGAATCTCTTGATCTTTAAACCCTTGCTAGCAACAGCAGTACCATTTTAAGTATTTTTTGCAAAGAGATTTTCATTTTGACTTCATATGTAGTACAATTTCTGTAAACAATAACCTCAGTTTTTTGTTGTTGTCAAATTACTTAGAGGAAAATGATAAAAGTAACTAGCTAATGGTTTTTTTGTGTGTGCCAAATTAAGGATATGTAACTGATTGAAATACTATAATATGGGCAATAATTTTCTCAATTTAACTCTTATTAAAGCACCAAACAAAATTATATAGATGCAACAATATAAGAATATAAGATGGGCAAGGTTAAACTGCCTCATGTCTTTAATTTCTCAACATGTCTTATTCCCTTTTTTAAGATCCAAACAATACATATTAAAATATGCTTCATGACCAAATTTCATATTTTTTGAAATTTTGTCTATAATTATATTTCATAGATACAAAATAATTGTTTTCCAAAAGATTATGACCATTCAAAAGCAGTAAATTTGTACCTATCTAAAAGATAATAAAAAATTCTCAAAAAATATAAAATTTGGTTTATACGAGATAAAGATAGTTATCTAAAAAAATATTATAAAATCATTGTTTTCAGATCAATAGTGTTTGAAGTTAGAAAATGAAGATAAAGATGTAGGCACGGTTGATAAATAAAAGACATGAGAAATTTGATAACACTGCTCATATGAGATTTAATACAAAAATTAATTATTTATAGCAAAGTTTGAATTAGTATTTATTATAAAAAAAAAATCATTGTCAAACAGCTAAGCGATTGCAGTTGCTCTGTCAAAATCGGAAATTAAAAATCCCTTGAAGAAAGAGGCCAAGTTCATGAACAGCTGAATAAATCTCGTTAGTATAACTGGTCTGCTTTCTCTCTTATATAATAGGCAGCCTTGCAACCAGCTCCAATACATCAACGAAAGCCTAAATTTGAAACTCTCTCCCACCCTTGCTCTCACACTCTCAAATTATACAGTGTGCAGTACACTAGTTACAAAATGGAAGCAAAAAATACATTTCAAATTCAAGTTTTCCTCTCATGTATCCTCCTTTTTGGTGCACTGTCGACCAAATCTCTCGAAGTTGGATACTACAAGTGCACAAATACTTGCCCTCAAGCAGAAGAAATTGTCAGAGGTGTAGTCTACAAGTATGTTTTACAAGAACCTGGCCTCGGTGCCGGCCTGATCAGAATGTTCTTCCATGACTGCTTCGTTAGGGTATGATCATGACAAACATTTATATATAGTTCTTAATTACATTTCTTGCTTAATTAATGGATTTTTAATTTATCATTCTGCAATAAGTCTTTACAAAAGAATGAAGTTATATTAAATTTTAAGCTCTGAGGATATAAATTGAGCCTATATATACTAAAACCGTAGAAACTAATTATTTAAATCTCTTAAAATTTGCATACAATGTTAAATTTGTCACTAGCTCACAAATCCGCAGGTGAAGAAGGGTCAAACAAACAAGCATTTGAATTTATATCTTAGAGCGTACTTAATTATTATAACAACTTAAAATGTTCTTCTTCATTTACAATAATATTAGGATAAACATTCAGATTGTTAATAGCTCATAATCCATAGGTAGATAAATATAAGAGTAAGGCTTGGGTGCTATGGATAGCATAGAGGGCCACTGTGCTACGGCTCAACATTCGAGTTTTCAAAATTTAAATGGTCGATCCGAACCGTTCATCTTGTTCTCCACATTAATATGTGTTTGGAGACCAAATTTTACATTTTTTGAAATTTTTTTACTATTTTATTAGTTAAGTAGAAAATCACTTGATCTAAAAATTTATGCACTATTAAGATATTTGATTTTCTACCTATCTAAAAAAATAGTAAAAAATTTTCAAAAAATGTAAAATTTGATCTCCAAACATATATTAATATGAATAACAAAATGAACGGTTCGGATTGACCGTTTGGATTTTGAAAACTTGAATATTGAGCCGTAACACGGTGGCCCTCTATGCTATCCATAGCACCCAAGCCTTACTCTAAATATAATACACATATAAGAGCAGTCTTGATATATAAACTTCATTAAAAGTTATTTCCCCTGCAATTTACAACATTAATTTAGTAATCAATAAATTGCTATATTGCCATTTAATAGTAATTACTGTCAGTGTATATATATAACATATTTTGTTTTCTCGTGTTTCTCAATATTAGGGTTGTGATGCTTCCGTCTTACTTGACCCTTCCTACCTAAATCCAAACCCCGAGAAATTGGCGGTCCCGAACAATATCCCAGTCTCCGTGGCTTTGAAGTGATCGATGCGGCAAAATCAGCTGTTGAGGAAGTTTGTCCTGGTATTGTCTCCTGTGCTGATATCATCGCCTTTGCAGCACGTGATGCAACATATTTCCTTGGAAAGATATCCTACGAAATCCCTTCTGGAAGGGTCGACGGAAGGATCTCTGTCGCAGATGAGGTCCTCAAGGTACTTCCTGCTCCTTTTCACAATCTCACCGTAGTGAAGGCTCTCTTTGCAGCCCAGGGGCTCTCTGCAGACGATGTAGTTGCACTTTCTGGAGCCCACTCAATCGGCCGCTCGCACTGCTCATCCTTCACAAATCGCCTCTACCCCACCATTGACTCCACATTGGATCAAGGCTTTGGATATTTACTGAGATCCAAGTGTCCAGAAAATTAATACACCAGTGGATGATGTTGTTCCTCAGGATTTTGTCACACCGACCAAGTTAGATAACAAGTATTACCAAAACGTTAAAGATCTCAAAGGACTCTTCTTCTCGGACTGGAGCCTCTTGACAAATGATGAGACTGCAAACCTTGTGAATGACTTTCGAACTACACCTCAGCTCTTCGAGGCAAAGTTTGCAGAATCAATGGTGAAAATGGGAAATATTCCGTTGCTCCCTGGAACGCAGGGTGAGATTAGAAAGTCATGTCGCGCTGTGAATTACTAAGCGTGTTAAGGTTTTGTATTGTATTGTATTTTTTTTTTTTTGGTTTTTGCAAAAGGTTTTGTATTGTCAACGTGTGCAAGTGTGACTTCCTTTTTTTTTTTTTTTTTCTTTCACGTATCAATGTTTGTTGACTCAATTTAATCCTGATTTGGCTTATCTATTTGTGTGATATTTAGAAAGTGTAAGATAACATTTAATGTATTTGGTTCTCTAAAAAAAAATTATATATTTGGTTGAAAGATTCAATTGTGTACGTTATTGAACCAGTCTGGTTGAAAGTTCAATGGTATAATATATTGACTCAGTCTTTTTGTCCCAAAAAATTTTTAGTTACCGCCTTGATATTTCAAAATTCTGATTTTACTATTGATTTCTGCAAAACTGAAAACTTACTACATGTGCACCTTGATACTACGCACGAGTTTCCTCCGTTAGTCCGTTTCAATTCAATTTTAACTAGATTTGGAGCCTTTTATATGGTGGGACCGACAAAACTCATGTGCAGCACCAAGCTGCGCACGTGGCAACATATAAAATTTGTATAAATCAATGGTAAGGTTAGAATTGAAATATTGAGGTGGTAATTAATTTTTTTTTATCTTTTGTCTTGTTCCTTAATTATATTTTCCCATGTGGATAAAAATAAAAAGCTAATTAGAGTTACGAATTTCAATTAAAAATCTGGATTTATGAAAATTTTAACACATATCAAGTAATTATATACTTGGCGATTTGGCCAATAACTCAACTGGAAGAATTTCATTTCTTTAAACAAAATTTATTAATTTAAAACATGAATTTATTGAATATTGCAGGGTACTGGGTATTTTCTAAAGAGATCCTTACGAAAGCATGCACCTAATAGGTTGGGAGCAGTTAGAATGATCAGCATTACATTTCCTATTAGAATTAATGATCAGTACTAAATCATGAATCTTAATTAAGATATGGATCAGCTTTAACATTCGACAGCCTCATCATCTCGATTTGTAATTAATCTTGGGCTAAATGAGACAAATTAAGGAGATTGCATATTGAGGCTGTCGGACCGCTGTACGTACAGCCCAATATAGATAACAAAAATCAATCACAAAGTAGTTTTCAGCAACTTGTGAGAAATAATTATGTTTCCTTATTTATTCGTGCAAATTTTGTATGTATAAAATGGTACTTCGTGTAGACATGAAATCATTAGTGTCATATATCAACCTTTTTCTAAAACATATATACATAAACAAATTGCATGCCACAAATAATGTCCTTCACTGAAGAAATGAAAAAAAAAAACCCTACTGTAATATTATATCCCTTTCCCACCTAGCTAGTTTTGAATTATTTGTTTGTAATTAAGTCTTCAACCGGACAAATCCTTCATTCCAACTTATCCCTCTCAACTCGTTTTGAATTTGGAACTACATGGCAGCATATATATGTTCTTCAAGTACTTGCAATCTAATTTGCATGTGTTAGCATCACATATATATGCTGCCATTTAGTTCCAAATTCAAAACGAGTTGAGAGGGATAAGTTGGAATGAAGGATTACATGTACCCGGATTCGAAATAAATTGTCACTATTCTGTATACCGAATTACTTACCGAGCTTTCGAGGTATGCTATGAATTATGAGTATCCCTACCGACACCTACAAGCGCGCGCGCACACACACAAAATCCTCCAAATATGACTATTCAATAATTAGCCGGAGAAGATCAATCAAAATATATACAATATTATTATTGATCATATTGTTAGATTTATTACCAACCTCGTTGGATTTAATATTAACATTGAGCATATATATAATCTAGTTATAGATTGTTTACTGTTATATATGATTGTCAATTAAAGTGATCACATAAGGTAATAGACAATTAATATATTCATTAGAATGTGATCCATAAATGTGTAGAATAATTTAGGTAAAAATCAAATCATTGATGAATTGATTTAGAAATTTGCAATTCAGAAATATGGCTTTATCGAAGGTTGTGCTGTCCGTACGGAAATCGATGCAGTCGCACAACTTTTGATGCGCTAGCACGGTTTTTGATGCACATCACATTATACCTTTTTCAATTTGGCAAATAACCATAAATGTTATTATATATAAGGATTGGTCTCCAAGACACAAGAAAATCAAGAAAAATACAGAAACTGAACATATATTTTTCTCTTAAGAAAAATACAGTTCTGTGTGCCTTCTCTTCTTCTTCCACCATCAAAGAATAGAGAAGATAAATCCATTAGGAAATATGAAGATGATTTTTCAAAGGCCACACCTTGCTGTCTTGGAAGACTTATTCCTCGACCCGACGACAAAAAGGTGAAAATGACTTCTTGCCATTGAAGACTTGTCTCGTTCTCACGTAGGCGGCGTGCTCTACTATCGCTTTGGTTATTTTATGACAAATGACATGGATTCAGGTATTATGTTCCGCACTTATGATTTATATTTTGGGTCTCTTTGACATAGGATGGTTCTTAGGTTAATTAAGGTGGGGAACTGTTTCTCCGTCCCCGGGGTGTAAGTGTTTGACCCCTAGATGAGATATAATTGTTTGATCTCTAGATAAGGCGTAATAGTTTGGCCTTTATGTTTCCCCAACAAGTGGTATCAGAGCCTGCCTTGTTGCACTAAATGCACCTCTAATTGAACAAAAACTGAAAATAAATTGCAATTGAAAGTAAATAGATGAGTTTAGAGAAATTGACACGCGGGATGATAACGGAGTTCGGCAAAACAATGGCCTACGTCTCCGGGGCGTCGCAACCTCTTTCTAGGTGCGCCTTTCTATTACCCAATATGAAAGGATTACAATTGTGAACCGTGAACCCTTACAAAATGGGAAGTCACGGCCAACGAGAGATGAGCGCCGGCGAGCCCTTACAACCAAGGGAAGTCACACGAGCAACTCGAGGTTTGAGCCGGCGAGCCCTTACAAACAAGGGAAGTCACACAAGCTACTCAAGAATAAGAGAAACACTCAATAGATCACTCTAACCTAATCTAATTAGAGATTAGTGAAGTGAATTTGAGGTTGTTTGAGATTGATTGAGAGATATTGAAGTTTTAAGCTCAATCAACAATGGTGGAACCAAGCTCTCAGAAAATCGCCTCTTTTGAAGTTTAGGGACGGCTAGGTTAGATCTGAAAGTGATCCCTTCAGTCTATTTATAGTGGCAGCTCAAAAATGAGCTGTTTGACATAAAACGTTATCAACGTTTTATTAAACGTTACAACGTTTTATTCAAATGCGATTTTAGGGTTTTAAATCTCTGACAGCTTAGTAAAACGTTACCAACGTTTTATAAAACGTCACAACGTTTGTATAACGTTATAACTTGATTCTTCTTTTGATCAGTTTTTTTTTTGCTACTGATTATTATAAAACGTTACCAACGTTTTGAAAACGTTCATAACGTTTTATCCCAATTTAATCAACCTCAAACATACTTTACCAAGCTTTGGATTTTACAATTTGTATTCTTGATAAAAGTCTTCGTGATTTCTTCAGTCCAAGCTTATTATATCGCAGTTCTTACTCTTCTTGGACCTATATGTTCTCAAAAATAGAAGAAATCGTAAAATTCAATAATTGTATGTTTTTGCAAATTAGTCAAATAGACGTCAAAGATTATTGTACGAACAACAATCTCCCCCTTTTGGCGATTTGCAAAAACATACAATGTGAGTAAGTGCACAAATTATACAATGTGAGTAAGTGCAAAAATTAGTTACCCAATTTTGATTTTGCATGTCAAGCTATTTGTACCAATTTCTCCCCCTTTTGGAAATCGACGAAAGGGTGAAAAAATTAACACTAATTTAAAGTGCTCCCCCTCAAATTATGCACTCCCCCTCAATTTAGTAATATGATACCGATAAAGCCCAAATGAAATAAAATTGAGGGATTACTCTAGCATTTTATATGACAATTTACAAGTTCATTTCAATTAGCAATAAAAATGATTGTCAATTTGACAAATTGATTCATGTATATCATAATGCACATAGCAATGAACACTAGCCAACGTTTGGTGAGAATACTGTGTTTTTACCTAAAACGTTATAACGTTTGTGTAACGTTTTTGTGAAGCTCTCGTACTTTTGAAGTCTCACAAAACGTTACCAACGTTTGGAAACCGTTACAACGTTTTCATTTGTACTTTTGCAATTTTGATTCCTTGTCAGATAACCGTTGTAACGCTTTAAAAACGTTACCAACGTTTTGAATGAAACTTTTACAATGTTAGCCCCTTGTCAGATAAACGTTGCAACGTTTATAAAAACATTGTGACGTTTCTAAAACGTTACCAACGTTTCCCAAAACGTTACAACGTTTATGGTGTAGTTTATCTCAGAATTTTGGCTAAGTATTAGAAGTAAAAACGTTACAACGGTTTCAGAAACGTTATGTAACGTTTTTATGGTGCCTTCGGACTTTTGAAGTTTCACAAAGCGTTACCAACGTTTTCAAAAACGTTATAACGTTTTGTTCCTGCAGGACAGTCTTTAAATGAACTATTTTGATTGCAATTAATTATATTTTAATAAGCTATGAATATGTCTATTCTCTAAGTTCAAGCATGCCTAATTTAAATCGTAATTCATTGTGTTGTTGAGTATTTAGGGGTTTTGTGAATATATGGCAATTTGTTCTTTGGTGTCGATATGTATGAGTTCAATTTCACCTTTTTTTATATGATCCCTAATAAAATGATGCCTTATCTCTATGTGCTTGGTTCTATAATGAAGCACCGGATTTTTGAATATCCTTATGGCACTAGTATTGTCACACATAATTGGTATGTTGCGGAAGCGAATTTCATAATCATTCAGAGTTTGGATAATCCATAAAATTTGTGTACAACAACTATCAATGATCAAAGTATTCATTACGAGATTTAATCAAACACTCCTACCTTGTTTAATCTCCTCCTTTGTTTTTAGCAATTTGAATAATTTAGGGGAGATTTTGTATGAACTTAAACTAGTTTAGCTCTAGGAACCCAAACAACATTTGGGTTGTTGTCTCCATTCCTAAACCTACACTCTAAGGAGGTATGACCAATTTTGCAACAATAATTACAAAATGTAATTGATGGCTTTTGAGCAATAGAACCTTGTTTGAAAGTGGCATGGTATTTTGTTTTCACTTCATGAATTTTGTTCTTTGGATTAACAAATAACATATTTGTAACTCTAGATGTGACAC